>CM045732.1:36760474-36790474 GCA_024760905.1 Plotosus lineatus | reverse complement strand
AACATCTCTCTCTCTCTCTCTCTCTCTCGCTCTCTCTCTGTCCCCCTCGCTCCCCCTCTCTGCCTCTCTCCCTCCCTCTCTTCTCTCTCTCTCTCTCTCTCTCTCTCTCTTCTTTCTCCCTCTCTCTCTCCTTCTTTCTTTCTCTCTCTCTCTCTCTCTCTCTCTCTCTCTCTCTCCCTTGCTCACTCTTGCTCTTCCCTCTCTCTCTCTCCCTCTCTCTCAACTAACAGTGAATGCAAACAAAGCACCTATCACATGTTAATAAAATAAGTGTCATTGTGTCATTCATTTAACCGAGCCAATTATTCAACATTATTACTCAGTAATATTATAGTGTAACTCAGTAATACTGTGCATGGAGAAGACCGACGAGGAGCTTAAGGAATGGTTCCATACTGTGTGCACGAGGCTCTGAAAGCTTAGACGGTGGAAGTCAGGGCAAGCTGATCTCAACATGTCGCAATGGGACCAATGGATCTATGAGAGCTTCAGTTTCCTCTGCCCACACATTGTCGTGGGACAGCAGAGCATCATGGTCTCCCTGAAGGCGAAGGTTGCTGCTGCAACTGGCTCCGGAAGCTATACACCCACCACTGCTGGAGAACCTCCACTGCCATTAATGCTGGAGGGGTCACAGTACAGTGGACATACCGAAAAGACAACACCCGTCAGCCCCCTCGACACAACGCTTGCCACCGCAGCATCCAGGTCCGCTTCAGCAAGGTCTGGAGCGCCAACGTCCAGCCATGACGACAGAGCGGACCGGATTCTTGCAGTAGCCAAACAGCAAGTGAAACAGAGAAGGGAGTACAGACAGCTGATGAGTCAGAGAGGGTGAATTTCACCAGTTGGGCGGCAGCTGTGCTGCAAAATCTACCGAAGCTGTTGTACAGGCATGCGAAATTAAAAATCCAAGAACTGCTGAACGACTGCCTAGACAGAGATGACCCCTTGGAGATGCAGTCACAGCAGAAACAGTCAGCTCCTACGCAGCAGCGGTCATAGCAGCTCCAACTTCCTCCGCAGCAGCAACACCACCAGCAGCTTCGACCACCATCTCTGCACCACCAGTGGCATCAGCAGCACTACTGGCCACCCCCACCGACGCCATGGACCGCGCAGCTGCCAGGTCCACCCGTGCCTGTTTGCAGACCTCAAGACACGAGATGGGCACCACCACCGTGCCCACAACAATCAACGTTGTCTGCAGGAGAGCATCAACCACAACCCAGCAGACCAGTCAGTTGCCCTCCGGTTACATGCATGTCGACGCCTGTAACCACCCCTACAGCTAGAGAGACACGTGGAAGTGAGCCCAGCATGTTCAACTTGTTCAGTGTGTTGATTCACTGTTGTGATGATTTAGAGGACTCCACCTGTGATCTGTGAGACTTTTTTTCTTCTTCTTAGATTTCAATTTAGTAAATTATGTCTAGTTCATGCACTTTGCTTTTTTTCTGTTTTCCTGTTTCTGTAATAAAGTTTTGAAATTATAATCACTGTACTTGTTTGCATGGCTTTTAGTCTGGAATGATTTACTGAGGTGCAAATAAAAGGAACATATTGGCATTATTGATATTAAACATTTTAACATATGTTACATTTTGAATTGATTGTGCATTATATACATATTGTAAAAGATAAACACATAGTCCTTGAAGAAACATCTTGTAAATTATAAACATATAGTACATTATAAACATATTGTAAATGATAAACATATGTTAAATTTAAAATTTATTGTACTTTATAAACATATTACAAATTATAAAAGTATAGTACATTATAAAAATCTTGTAAATTATAAACATATAGTACATTATAAACATATTGTAAATTATACACATATTGTAAATTACAAACATATTTCAAATTTAAATTTATTGTACATTATAAATATATTGTAAATTATAAACCTATAGTGCACTATAAACATATCGTAAATTACAAACATATGTTAAATTTTACATTTATTATACATTATAAACATATTATAACTTATAAACATATTATAAATTATAGAGTATGAATGAGAGAATGAGCTTCCTTGGTCAAATCCGTGTATTTACTGTATAGGTGGACTCAGGAGCAAATCCTTTGATCTTTGCCAATTTTTCCTTGTTAAAACGTGGTTACTCCGGGTATTCCTCAGTTGTTCCTCAGTCATTTCGTGTTGAACGTGAACATTCCATCTTCATTCCACCTGTTCCGCAATCATTCTGTAGCTCTTCCTTCTAAAATGAAGTAGTGCCGTAGTCGTTCCCAAGTGTTTCGTGCTTTCCATGAACGTTCTGTGAATTATCCGACGGTCTTCCTTTGCAAGCTGCACTAGTTCCAAAGGTAATCCAAGTGCTTTTATGCATGTATTCCGACATTGTACCGCGGTCTTTCCGTGTCTTTTCTGCATATTCCGTGAACATTCCGAAGATACGATTTTCAGTAGGTTTTTGACCCATTTTCCAGGTAAAAATGCTGAAACTCCTCCGTGGAGTGTGTTCCGCGCCTTTCCGCTATGATCATTGCATTCTGTGCTTCAGTGAAATGGGGCCATAATAACAAAAGTATACAGGGATCATGTGGAAAATTTGGATGGAGGCCAAAAGTGAGCCAGTTTGGGGGGAACAGGCAAACAGATACAGATTTGTCAACAGGGAATAAAATCAGGAATCCTTTGTTTATTGGATTTAAAAGACGACCCACCCCCCCAAAAAAAGTTTTTACACATTGGGAAGAATAAAGTGATCTTTCCTACAGTATGTGCAAAATGATATGTTCTATTGATATAAACGAACTAATTCCGATGTAACAAATTCCAGTAAAGAGCAACATAATGGTGCAGTGATTATCATGTCCGAATAACAGAAACATGGTCCTGGGTTCAACTCCCAGGCTTGGTGATGGCTATTCTCTGCAGATTTTATGCTTGCATGGGTTTCCTGGGTTTCCTCTGAGTACTGTGATTTCCTCCCAAATTCCACAGCCATGCACATAAGGCTAACTTACTGTTCCAAATTGCCCCAAGGAGTACCCATAGTGAGTGAATGTGTATGTGTGTGTGTGTGTGTGTGTGTGTGTGTGTGTGTGTGCGCCTACGTGCGTGTGCTGGCCCTGCAATAGACTAGCAAGCTGTTCAGGGTGTACCCCACCGTTGATCAGAGTCCACTGAGATAGACACCAGCCTCCATTATACCAACCCTAAAATTGAGCTGTTCAGATGAATGAATGAATGAAAAAATAAGTACAGTACAGTTGATATTAATTTTCTTTTTTTCACAGTCAATCATTGACAGTAAAGACATTATTCTGGACAAGGTCATCGTAGAGCTGAAGCAGATCCCAGAAATGTGTGAGAATCAGCGATACTCCCCAAGGTCTGTAGTTTAAAGTGGCCAAGAGAGTCTTTCCTCCCATACCCCCAAAACAGTGCAGGATATGGAAAAAACTCATGTGCACACTGGAGAAAAGCCTCGGAAATACCACACAGATGCTAATTGAGGAAGAGGAGTTAATCAGGGAGTTGTGAGATGCAGTGCCTCCAACTGTGAAACAGCCATTTTTTTAAAGAGATGAGATTAATTAATTTAGATTGTTACTGTCAGCTGTTACATGAACAATGAAAATCAATTTTGCAGCTCTTTGTTTAGCAGCAACTAAGCTCTAGATGTAAATATACCTCCATAAACATAAACCTATATACACTCATATACCATATACACATACATATCCTACATACACACACACACACACACACACACACACACACACACACACACACACACACACACACATATATATTATATAAAATGCAGCCGTGAGGAGGGGGCACAAACCAGTATCTCTCCCTCACGATGGGTCCCAAGCCCGGATAAATGCAGAGGGTTGTGTCAGGAAGGGCATCCGATGTAAAACCAATGCCAAACTTTATCATGCAAATCACAAATATTACCTCCATACCAGATCAGTCAAGGCCCGGGTTAACAACGACTGCCATCTGTGCTGTTAACCAACAGGGTGCTGATGGAAATTGGACTACTATTGGTCGAAGAAGGAGAGGCGAGAGGCATGTCCGTAGGCAGAGAGAGAAGAGGAAAAACATGAGTCTAGGATTGAGAGTAGGGATTTTGAATGTTGGAACTATGAAAGGAAAAGATAGAGAGCTGGCTGACATGATGCAGAGGAGGAAGGTGGACATACTCTGTGTTCAGGAGACCAGGTGGAAAGGTAGCAAAGCTAGAAACTTAGGATCAAGGTTTAAGCTGTTTTATCATGGTGTGGATGGGACGAGAAATGGAGTAGGAGTCATCTTGAAGGAGGAGTTTGTCAGGAAGTCTTCTTGAAGTGAAAAGAGTGTCAGACAGAGTGATGAGTCTCAAGTTAGAAATTGAAGGCGTGATGTTCAATGTTGTTAGTGCTTATGCCCCACAGGCAGGATGCGAGCTAGAAAAGAAGGAGAGATTCTGGAATGACTTAGATGAAGTGATGCAGAGTACCCCCAGAGGTGAAAGAGTGATCATTGGTGCAGACTTCAATGGACATGTTGGTGCAGGCAACAGAGGGGACAAGGAAGTGATGGGCAGGTTTGGTATCCAGGACATGAACACAAAAGAGCAGATGTTGATCAATTCTGCAAAAAGGATGGAAATGGCTGTGGTGAATACTTTCTTCCAGAAGAGACAGGAGCATAGCTTTACTTTTCAAAGCGGAGGTAGGCGCACACAGATCGACTACATCTTGTGTAGACGATGTAATTTGAAGGATGTCAGTGACTGCAAAGTAGTAGCGGGTGAGAATGTTACCAAACAGCATAGGATGATGGTGGTTTGCAGGATGACGCTGATGGTGAGGAAGGTGAAGAAGGCAAAAGCAGAGCAGAAGACAAAGTGGTGGAAGCTGAAAAAGGAAGAGTGTTGTGTTGTCTTCAAGGAGGAGTTGAAACAGGCTTTGGGTGGTCAGGGAATGCTTCCAGATGACTGGACAACTACAGCTAATGTGATCAGGGAGACAGGTAGGAGAGTACTTGGTGTGTCCTCTGGAAGGACAGTAAATAAGGAGACTTGATGGTGAAATGAGGAAGTGCAGAAGTGTGTACAAAGGAAGACGTTAGCTAAGAAGAGGGACATTGAGAGGACCGAAGAGAGTAAACAAGAGTACAGGGAGACATAGCGTAAGGTGAAAGTAGCGGTGTCAAAGGCCAAACAGAGGACAAATGATGACTTGTATGATAGGTTGGACAGTAAGGAGAGAGAAAATGATCTATACAGATTGGCACAGCAGAGAGATAAAGATGGGAAGGATGTGCAGCAAGTTAAAGTGATTAAGGACAGAGAAGGAAATGTATTGACTAATGACAGAAGTGTGCTGGGAAGATCGAAAGAATTCTTTGAAGAGCTGATGAATGAGGAAAATGAGAGAGAAAAAAAGAGTAGAAGAGGTGACCGTTGAGGACCAGGAAGTAGCAAAGATTAGTAAGGGTGAAGTGAAGAGGGCACTGAAGAGGATGAAGAGTGGAAAAGCAGTTGGTCCTGATGCTATACCTGTTTAGATATGGAAGTCTCAAGGAGAGGTAGCAGTACATTTTCTGACAAGTACATTCAACAAGGTCTTAGAGAGTGAGCAGATGCCAGAGGAATGGAGGAGAAGTGTGCTGCTGCCCATTTTTAAGAACAAGGGAGATGTGCAGAGTTGTGGCAATACAGAGGGATAAAGTTGACGAGCCATACGATGAAGTTATGGGAAATAATAGTGGAAGCTAGACTAAGGGCAGAGGTCAGCATTTGTGAACAACAGTTTGGTTTCATGCCAAGAAAGAGCACCACAGATGCAGTGTTTGCTTTAAGGATGTTAATAGAGAAGGACAGAAGGTCAGAAGGAGCTGCATTGTGCCTTTGTGGATCTGGAGAAAGCACATGACAGGGTGCCAAGAGAAGAACTGTGGTATTGCATGAGGAAGTCTGGAGTGACAGAGAAGTATGTTAGAGTGGTGCAGGACAATGTATGAAAGATGTAAGATAGTGGTGAGGCGTGACTGTCGGCTTGACCAAAGAATTCAATGTGGAGGTAGGACTGCATCAAGGATCAGCTATTAGCCCGTTCTTGTTGGCGTTGGTGATGGACAGGCTGACAGACGAGGTTTGACAAGAATCTCCATGGACTATGATGTTTACAGATGACATTGTGATCTGTAGTGAGAGCAGAGAATAAGTGGAGGAAAATCTATAGAGGTGGAGGTATGTTCTGGAAAGGAGAGGAATGAAGTAAATCAGTAAATTTACTAAAGTAAATTTAGCCTCAGTAAATCAGAAAACATGTGTGTGAATGAAAAGGACCCAGGAGGAACGGTAATGTTACAGGGAGCAGAGATAAGGAAGGTGGAGGATTTTAAGTACTTCGGCTCAACGATTGTTGCAGAGCAAGGGTGAGTGTGGAAAAGAGGTGAAGAAGCGTGTGCAGGCAGGTTGGAATGGTTGGAGAAAAGTGTCCGGTGTGATGTGCAATAGGAGAGTGTCAGCAAGAATGAAAGGATAAGTGTACAAGACGGTGATGAGGCCAGCGATGTTGTATGGTTCAGAAACAGTGGCGCTGAGGAAAAGACAGGAGGCAGAGCTGAAGGTATGAAAATGTTGAGGTTCTGTCTGGGAGTAACGAGGATGGATCGGATCAGAAATGAGTACATCAGAGGGACAGCCCATGTAAGATGTTTTGGAGACAACGTCAGAGAGGCTCGATTGACAGAGATGGTTTGGACATGTACAGAGGAGGGAGAGTGAATATATTGGTAGTGGGATGCTGAGGTTGGAACTACCAGGCAGACAGACTAGTGGAGGACCAAAGAGAAGATTTATGTATGTGGTGAAGGATGACATGAAGGTCGTTGGAGTAAGAGAAGAAGATGCAGAGGACAGGGTGAGATGGAGGCAGATGATATGCTGTGGCGCCACCTGAAGGTAACAGCCAAAAAGAAAAGAAGATATATATATATACACACATACCCTACATAGGTTTATACACACACACACACACACACACACACACACACACACACACAGTACATATATACAGGGATCCCTCGCTACTTCGCGCTTCAATTAATGCGGCTTCAGTGCATCGCGGTTTAAAATAAATAAATAAATAAATACATTTTCATCGAATTAAAACATAAGGGAATTAAGGAAGTCTTGTGTCACAAAAACAAGGCCAATTATGCGGAAAAAACCCCAACCCCTAAACAAACACAAAGCAAAAAACAACCCAAAATCGCTCATCAAAACTGGATACATAGTTGCATCTGTTTGTGCAAGCAGCCCACGTGCATGCGTACCTATGTGTACCATCTTCTTCTCATGCAATACCATCTGTATGTGTGTGTACAGATGCTCCCCAGCTTTCTATCGAGCTAAGTTTGTAGATTAATTTTTTTGTAAGTTGTTACAGGGCATTCTTTAGAGGGGAACGTATGCTTAAACCTTGTATAAGTAACCTATATGAGTTTGTACTGTATACAATTTCTCTCTCTCTCTCTCTCTCTCTCTCTCTCTCTCGCTCTCTCGCTCTCTCCATAATCAACTGTACATTATCAATATTATGTCCCATGTTTAAACACCTGGTTCCTCTCACATCACAGCACAGCGGATCTGGTCAGATTTTCAGAGAATTTTACTCTTATGCAGTTCATTATAATACTGGAGTCAATTTGTTTCTTCTTTGAAAGTTTTGGCAGAAGTTCAGAAAAGTATAGCCACTCTTCCCTCTGCCAGAGCCTAGTATTAAGTCTAGTGGCTTTGCCTCGTGGCTCATCAGGCCGTGAGTTATCTCCGGTTTCCGTAGCGTGAAACAACCAGGAGTTCAACTCCCCCTGGATGGGACGCTAGTCCATCGCAGGTTACTTTCCCAGTATATTTTTCTGGTACCCATTTATACTGCTGGGTGAACAGAGGCACACTTGTGGTTGAGACCTTGCCCAGGGGTCTTAGCACAATAAGGGTCTCAGTGGGATTCAAACTCACAACCTCCCGATCATGAGCGCAGAACCCTAACCACTACGCCACCGGCCCCACTAGTATTAAGTGTACCTCAGGATAATGTTTAATCATATTTCATACTTATATTTATGATCCATCTTTCTGTAGATTTTATTTCATTTCTATTTCTACTCGTTCTTCAATTTTATTTCACTTTCACTTTTGATCTTGGACATGTTGGTATCTCCGCATGTTTGCAAAATGAATGTTGGTAAGTTGGGGGTCTGTATTTATATTTTATTTACATATTATGTTATTAATTGTTATTATAAGCATTTTTAACATTGAATATGTATTTATTAATATTATATACACATACAGACGCTCGTAAGTTGAAAGTGAACGTAAGTTGTTACAGTGACGTATGACGTATGACGTGTGATGTAGGACGCTCATACTGTATCCATAAATACCATTACAGTATCTCATAAAACACCCCTAAATCAATTATTATCAACATAACATTGTAAAATAATATCAAATATATCAAATAATATCAACACTAATTTCAAATAAGTCACTTATTTATACCGAGATACTTTACATGAAGCTTAAAACAGTCAATCAATGCTTACAATATGTGAAGCGCTCAATAACGAAAGTAGTGTACTTGCTATGGGTTAAACGGACTTCCGGTCTTTCAAGTGCAAAAGGGGCCGTTGAACTCGTTTAGAACACAACCTGCACCGTTGCAGTTTCCCAGGAAAGCGGAGAGCTCTTTCTTTTGTGTAAGTAAGTCAGTAAACTTTATTCAAGAGATGCATACAAAGAATAAGTACAAATCCTAATGAATATTAATATAAAAATAAGTATGCACTCTTAGGATTCTGTTAAAAGATAATAAATATAAAGATTGTGCCGATCTGAGCAGATAGTTAATTCATCTCTGTGTATGAGACTTGCACCCATGCTAGTAGGCTTACACTTCTGACCAACCATATTTGCTTAGGATTACAAAAGTCCGCAAAACAGTGTAAACACAGAGATGATGTCTTAACACAAGGCTAACACTATAAATAAATAAATAAATAAATATATATATATATATATATATATATATATATATATATATGTACGTATATAAATAAATATATATTTACGTGCGCCAGTCAATGTGGGGGTTGTGAGTCTGCAGCCACGGCCACCCGAACACCAGGGGAGTGAGAGGGGCAGAGATGACAAACAGCTCCAAACACTCATGATGAGTACTGAGCTTGACAGGCTTTATCTTGTGAATGACGCGAGCGTTGAGTCAGCTGTCAATGGCTACCACCTCCTTCAGGGTTTCAAGTTTGTGTACGGGTGGGTCGTGGAGCTCAATCACCCCTGAGTCAACGAAATTGGCATCGGCACCTGAGTCAATGAATACGTTAACTGGGTGGGTCTTTTGTGCAGAGTGCATCATACCTTGAACCTCCAGGCGCTTCCCGGGAGTCTTGGAGGGTTCTCTCACCACTGTTCTTTTCTTGGCTGTTGCATCTGACTGCGCTGGGCACTGAGCGAGGTAATTCCCCTTTTCCACACAGTAAATGCAGAGATGATTAGCCAGTTGCTGATGCCTTTCCTTCGACATCAACCTTGTGCGGCCTAGCTGCATGGGTTCGTGGGAGTCTTCTTTTGCCAGAGGGGAGAAGTGCAAGGAGGTTCGAGGTGAGGCGGCGTTGGGCCTCATAGAGGTGCTCGGGGGTGGGAAGATGAAGCTGAATTGCTCTTCCCGGGATCTTTCGCTCTCTCTTAGCCTGTTATCCAGTCTTGTAGCCAAGACGATCAGATCCTCAAGTTCAGATCCTGTTTTATCTCTAGCCCCAAGCTTGTCTCTCATTCAGCCCCTGCAGGAAGGCACCCCTGGAGCGCGGGGTCGTTCCAGCCAGTCTCTATGGTGAGGATCCGGAATACTATAGCATATTTGGACTCTGACTGCAAGCCTTGTTGGATCCGAAACAGCTGGCTGCTCACCTCCTCCCCTTTTGCCAGATGATCAAAGACTTTCTTCATCTCCAGCACGAACCGATCGTAGTGTGAGCATAACTCCAGGATATGGGTGCGACTGCTAGTGTCCAGGACGAGACTTGATCTGTAGCAGGCTCATCACAAACGCGGCCTTGGGTTGGTCGGAGGTGTATGTGAGCGGCTGTTGACTGAACACCAACGAGCACTGGTGGAGAAACTGAGCACATGTGCCGATCGTGTCTGAATACCTTGCTGGAGTTCGGATGAGCGGCTCTTGGCGCATAGTGAACAGGGCTGACGATGCTACCGATGCGGAGAGTGAAGGGTCAGTGAGCAGGTTAGTGGCAGTGAGTTAGGTGGTGATGGCTTCCATCCTTCCGCCGAGCAGAACCATGCTGATGGTCAATCTCTGGAGGCTGTCCACAATTTGGTGCAGAGTGGAATCATGCTGTTCCAACAGTTGTCCCTAGTGGGACAATGCCTTCTAGAATTGGGCGGTGTCCGCTGGGTCCATTTTGGGCTCGAAGATTCTGTGACGCCAGGAACACTCAGCCAGACCCAAAAATGCAAGAGACAGTGTATGATGAAAACGGATGAGCTTTATTGTTTACAGGGAAGGCACTAGAGCACGGGGAAATTATAGTCACTGTTATAGATGCGGAGAATCATGAAAACCATAAACTAAGGGGAACTTCAGAGTGGGAACTGGTCGAGCACGGAGCTGAGAACCAGAAGCCAGAGAGATCACAGGGAAACAGTGTTGCGAAGAGGGACAATCTTCTAGCATCGGGAGGAGCGCGCTGCTTGTCTTTATAGCCCGGTGATTGCTGAGTGTACTCAGGTGTGTGCTTAGCGTGCCACCCGTGTATGACGGCCACGCCCCACACCAGTGCCTGCAATACATAGAGAGAGAGAGAGAGAGAGAGAGAGAGAGAGAATCAGAGTCTCTCACAACACAGAAAATAACAATCTGTATGGAGCTGCAAAAAAATGAAACCCTCATATAAGCTTTATATGAAGGCAACACAGACTGTAGGTGTATATCATTCTACTATCAAAAGGACTAAGTAGGCTACAAATACATAATGAGCATTCATGATTAAATGAATGACAAAAGGAGCATCATAATGTTATAGGTCAGATCCGAGTTGTTTTAAAACTTACCACGAGCCCGGTAGTTTATAAATTATATATTATATTATAAATTATATTATGATGCTCCTTTTGTATAGATCTAAGACAGGTGTCGGCAACCTGCGGCTATTTAGCACCACCCTAGTGGTCCCCTGGAGCTTTTTCAAAAATGTATGTAAAATGTAAAATGTCTGTACAACAATTTGGGTTGTCCTTGTCCTCTTTAGTCCAGATGACATGGCGTCCCAATTTTATGTAAAGAACTTCGAATCGTGATTCATCTGACCACAGAATAGTTTTCAAGTTGCCACACTCCATTTTAAATGACCACTGGCCCAGAGAAAACACCTGTGCTTCTGGGTCCTGTTTAGAAATGGCTTCTTTGTACTGTAGAGTTTTGTATTGCTGCACTATCTTTCTGCACAGCATTGGGAGAATTGGTGATCCTCTACCCATCTTCACTTCTGAGAGACACTGCCACTCTGCGAAGCTCTTTTTATACTCAGTCATGTTGCTAATGCACCCAGTTAGTGGTAATTGGTCTTCCAGCTGTTCGTTATAAGTGCAATTGACTTTTTCAGCCTCTTATTGCTACCTATCCCAACTTTTTAAAGATTTGTTGACACCATGAAAGTTAAAATCAACATATTTTACCCTTAAAATGATACATTTTCTGAGTTTAAACTTTTGGGCCGTCATCTATGTTCTATTCGGAATAGAATATTGAAATTTGGCACTTCCACATCATTGCATTCAGTTTTTATTCACAATTTGTATAGTGTCCCACTTTTTTGGTTTGTATTTAAAGGTAGAAACGTTTAGTTTTATTATTTTTGAAGCCCCTTTTTTCTTTACAGTGTTTCTTTCAAAGTGTGAATATTTCACAAAGAGTTAAGTGTGTACACTGCCTTTGCCCAGTGTCAGCTGAAGTAGGCTCCAGTCTCCTTGTGACCCAAGAAGTTGTAAGCAGTTTGACATGAGTGAGAAGATAATGACCAGTGACATCAACATGATGAGATTATATCACCATTATATTCTTTACCCAGATGAAACTTTGTAATATTATAGCCATGATATTTATACCTATAACAGGAGCCCTTGTAATGAGCCAAAAACCCAGATGACCAGTACGGTATGGATCATTTATCAGCTCGAACAAGCTAAGCCTTACAGGACTCAGTTCTACATCTCAGCACTTCTTCACTAAAGAAGTTGTTCAATGTTGCCTGGAAGCTCATTACTAGAAATGACTGAGTGCAGATTCTGCCTTTACATTTATTCACTATGTTAAAGGGTTTAAATAAAATCATGGTCATTATAATCATTATCTTTAAATGTTATTTTAGAATGCAATATTTATTTTAAAAAATCATATATGAAATCATTCACATGAAGAAAATAATGAAAAAATAATAATTTCAAGATAGAATAAATTATTTATTTCTTGTGATTGTGGTATTCATTCATTCATTTTCAAACTACAATCACAATTGGTAATTAAAGGTATTAAATATGAAATCAGATCAGCTCTTTTTATTGTGAAGTCTTCCTTTCGGCTTTTTCCCTTTTACTCGGGAGTCACCACAGCGAATCATCTGATTCGCACGTTTGATTTGGCAGAGGTTTTTACGTCGGATGCCCTTCCTGTCACAACCCTTTTTTAGCAAGGGACAGAAACACGCTGACGACTTTGCAGCCTACTCTTTATGAAAGTCAGCAATGGTTCTTTTACATGCCTCTCACCATAGACAGTGAGAGACATGGCCCGCCTTTGATAACCCAGTTAGCTGCACTGGGGGGGGGGGGGCAGTGACAACCTTGTGGAGAGTGGGACTCAAACCCCCAACCTTTGGATCAGCGATCCAGCGCCCTATACCACTAGACCACCACTGCCCCTTTTTATTGTGAAGTGTAGGCTGTAAAATGTAACCACAAAGGTTATAGAGATTTCATATAATCTCTGTAGCAGAAATATTTCTAAAAAAAAAACTAACTAACAAATTTCCACCAAATCACTATATTTTGTGTCATGGTCTTACAAGCACTGAGACAAACGGAGGAGCAGATACAAAAACAATTTTAAAAATCCAGAATTTAAACCATTAGTACTACATGGGAATGGTGTAATCATTCATTCATTCATTTTCAGAACCGCTGAATTCTCATTAAGGTTGTGGGGAGGCTGGCATCCATCTGAGCTGACTTCTGACAAAGGCAGGATACACCCTGGTCCCACTCGCCAGGCCATTGCAGGGGCCACACTCACACAACCATTCAACCTCACATTCACACCTATGGGCAATTTGAAACAGCCCATTAACAATTAACCTACCAAACAATTAACCTACTGTGCATGTTTTTGGACTGTGGGAGGAAACCGGAGAACCCAGAGGTAACCCACACAGCACAACAGGGAGATGCAAACTCCACACAGAAACGCCCGTGCTGGGAATTGAACCCAAGACCTTCTTGCTGTGAGACAGACGTGCTAACCACAACACTACTGCTCTGTCGGAATGGTGTAATCTAATTATAAATCATTATACTGAATGGATAATGCTTAAAATGAAAATGAGAAACCACTCCCAAATTGTCATGTGAACACGAGCAGGCAGCATCATCATTATCACACTTTAAACTGGAAAAATAATCCACAAAAATCTCCAGAGTTTGTTTTTTCTTGTGTTTCCTGTACTATACAATAAAACACGCGAGTGCTGTTTCCTTTTGATTCTGACCTGTTAGCAGATTAAAGGCATTGAGCTGACCTGAGCTGCTTCAGTGTCATGGTTAAAGTATAAACTATAATCATTTGTTTGATTTCTTGTGTTTTCGGTAGTATTTACTTTACATTGCAAAGTTTACTTTCATTTTTAAACTTTTGTTTCTGATCAGGCTAAAACTGAAGCTGATCACAACATAAAGCTGTTCAGGATGTGCCCTCGCCCATAGTCAGCTGGAATTGGCTCCAGCTTCATCATGAACAAAAACAGAAAACAAGGGGGTGTAAGCAAAGCTCAGCTGATCTGCGTCAGTGTCATGATTTAACCCGAACACTGAACAGACCAAATGCTGAGAGTGACACAGAGCTTGGTGATTATTGCAAAAATGAATATTCCCCAAGACAACTCTCTCATCTTTGGTGAATATTTGTTAATATTTATCTATCTCTGTCTTTCTCTCTGACCAGCCACAGTATGTATCTTACTTCAACACCAAGAACAACATCTCTCTTTTTCCATCTCTCTTTTTCTATCTCTTTTTCAGGCCAATTTCTGTCTCTCCTTCTTCAAGACAAATAATAGAATCTGTACTTCACAGTGAATCATAATGTCCTATCACTTATCACAGAGCCGTATTTCATTCAAAACCAAGCAGCCTCCCTCTAAACTAATCATTCTCTTTAAAGCTGGTCAAAGTGTCCCTCTCTCTCTCTCTTTTTTAACAAAGCAGAATATCCATCACATGTTAAAAGTGTCAACATTTCTCTTCATAGTTTCATCTCCTCTTCCTCAAAACCAAGTGCAGTGTCTCTTTCATTAGGAAAACTTACTCTTCTTCCTCTATATAAGGACCTATTAGTGTTTCTCTACAGTTCAGTATTTGGTGACAGGGCGGAATATTAACAGTAACACTGTGATGCCAGGAACATTCAGTCAGACCCAAAGATGCAGGACACAGAGCATGATGAAACAGATGAGGTTTATTATACACAGGGAAGGCACTAGTGTATGGGAAAATCGTGGTCACCGTAGAGTTGAGGGAAAACATGAAAACCAAAAACTACTAAGGGAAACTTCAGAGCTGAAACTGGTCGAGCATGGAGCTGAAAACCAGGAACCAGAGAGCTCATGGGGAAACGGGATTGCGAAGGGGGACAATCCTCTAGCGTTGGGAGAAGCACGCTGCTCCTCTTTATAGCCCGGTGATGGCTGATTGGAATCAGGTGTGTGCTTTGGTCTCCGCCCACGTGTGACAGCCACGCCCCTCGCCAGCGCCTACAGTACATAAAGAGAGAGAGAGAGTTAAAAGTCACCAAATTCAGAGCGACTCTCAACACAGACCATGACAAACACATATCTTTTTTATATCAATTGATTAGATTCATTCATTTTCTGAACCATTTAATCCCAGTGTTCTGACGACTGTGCAGCTCCTTTTGTACGACAGTCAGCATTGGTTCTTTTATATGAACCTCACAGCACAGACAATGAGAGACATGGTTGGCATTTGATAACTCGAAAGGGGGGGGGGGCAATCTGTCAACAGTGGGGCTTGAACCCCGAACCTTGGGATCAGTAATCCAGCACCTTACCATTGGGTCACTACTGCCTTGATTGATTAGATGTTAAAGGCATCTTGAATCTCAATTAGTTGAGCTAATTGGAATAGTGTATATAATTTGTTAAAAGGGGATATTTAACCGTGGCATGTTGTACTAAAACCTTCAAAATGACTCTCTAGGATTTTGAAATGTTTTTGTTAAATGCCATGAATACCTGAATTTTATATTCAGAAATATGTACAGCCTTAACTACTTTGAAACCTGGCACTAATAGGAATTATATATTATATATGAGAGGCTCATTCATTTGTCTGCACTCTGAGGGCTCACTGATGTTAAAATCCATTCTGGTAATATTAGTGCACAGTCTTTTACTTGTTATGAACAGCAATACCATTAACCCATCTGAAATTATATTAATTTACAACTAAGGGCAATTTACCATAGCTATCTGATGATTTTTGAGATCATAATATTCTTGTAAGATATGTTTAGATGAACAAAGTTCACTAACCAATTATCCAGTATTCATATTTTGTTGAAGTTGTGCCAAATTACATGCATGAATTCCTCTCACAATTTTGATATATGGGCTACAGTTGCTACTTTATTTAATTCAAATTATTCTTTTATAAATTCTTGATTTTTATATAGGGGTCTGATCACTAAACTGGTAGTGAAATGTGTGACGTCGATGTTTTATATTTTCTGCAGATTTACAAAAAATAGTTTCCCCCATTTTTTAATGTTTCGGCCGATATGCAGTAAATTCTGGGAGATACAGGATTATATTCCCTGGAGATGCAGCATCAGCTCAGCGGGACATGAAAATAATGAGTCTTTTGCTTGTCACAAAATTGAACATAAATAAGGTGTAAACTAGGAAGTATTTAAATTATTTCAAAAATTGTGTTTACCATATGGACATATTTTGATATGCTATTATCTCCCAGTATTAAAGATTTTAATGCAATGATTTACAAATAAATTTGGACATGGAAACATTTATTGAAGTTTGAAGTTGGATAGTTGGAAAATGTACCAGTGACAATCTGCTGCGCCTGAATCTGAGATTTCTGAGATGATCAGTCAGATCACACCTCTGGTCTGCCAATCCAGATGTATGGCCCTGATGACCACGTGATGTTGCAGACGTGTATCAAACAAGAGAGTCCTACAACATCTCGAGCCCTGAGGTATTCAGGGCAGATCTCATCCACCTGGATAGTGTACTAGGGATCTTCTTGACTTTTACATTGACCTTAGCCACAGTGATAGGTAGACCCCCATGGAGCTTCCTTGTTTGTGGAAGGTGTGTTGGTGGGATTTAAAAGGTCCTCAAAATATTACTTCTACTCCTGACCACCTCTCAGTTGAGGTGAGAAGCTCTCCATTTCCACTGTAAACAATGTTTGTGGCGTACTGCTTTTCTGTCTCCTGAGGCATTAGATGGTGGTCCAGAATGTTGTGTTCCAGGCCCTCACCAAACTGCTCCCACAGCCAAGAGTTTGCATAGCTAACAACCTGGGCTGCGGCATGTTTCACCTGTTGGTGCCGATCTGCCGCCTTAGAAGTCCCATGGGCCAAAAAGACCAGACAGGCCTCCTTCTTCAACTTGATGCCCCTCTTCATCGCAGATTTGGAGGTTGACCCCATGTCAGACACCAATACTGGAGTATGTCAGTTACTGGGGAGTATGAATATGGTGACTGTTTGTAACCGAAACACGTTGTACACAGCTCCAGATTGATATAGAGCTCAGTGCTCTAGCTTGAAAAATATGGCAGTATATGAAAACATGCAATTTTGTCTGAATTTAAATTATTCATAGAATTGCATTTAAAACCTGTTTCTGTTGGGTTTACATTGAAAATAATAAGAGGCTGCTGTTTATTTTCTTGAGCAAATTCCAAATATATTGTTTTCAGAAATTAAATATGGTTTCTGTACCAAAGCTTAGCACTTATCACTGCTGTTTCCAGGAGGAAGAGATTCCTGAACTAGAAATTGACATTGATGAACTTCTGGAGCTATCAGATGAAGAACAAAGAACAAGACTACATGTAAGTTTTGTCTTTACCATTTATTCCATGAGATTAAGTCAATTATCAGCCATGTGTGAAAAGATTAAATGACTTAAATGACTTCTGAATAAATAACTTTTTATTGTCATATACTCATTTGCTGAACTGTTTTACTCTACTTGGGTTGGGGGGAGCTGGAGCTTCCCTATATTCTACTACATGGGTTTTCTCACGTTCCTCCAACAGTCCAAAAACTGGGCGAAATGTCCATCTCAAATCGGCCCTAGATATATGTGTGAATGGCTGTATGGGTTGGCACTGCAGTGGTCTGGGTAGCTGTTCAGGGTGCACCCTGACTTCAACCAAGGTTAGCTGGGATAGGCTTCAGCCTCACCGTGACCCTAGAAGGATTTAGCACTTTGGCAAATGAGCAAGTAAAATTATTGTACATCAAAAATGTTTGCATTCCAGTCATTGTTGGTTTTCATTGACTAAGCCTATAATAACCTGAACAGCAGGTTGGATAACATTAGCATGTCAATCTTAATTTAGAAATTTTATTTGGAAGTTTAGTTTGCCAATTTTTTTTTAGACTTCAATGGACATGTTGGTGCAGGCAACAGAGGGGACGAGGAAGTGATGGGCAGGTTTGGTATCCAGGACAGGAACACAGAAGGACAGATGTTGATCGATTTTGCAAAAAGAATAGAAATAGCTGTGGTGAATATATTCTTCCAGAAGAGACAGGAGCATAGGGTGACTTATAAAAGCGGAGGAAGGAGACTACATCTTGTGTAGACGATGTAATATGAAGGAAGTCAGTGACTGCAAAGTAGTAGTGGGTGAGTGTTACCAAACAGCATGAAAAAGAAAGAGTGTCGTGTTGTCTTCAAGGAGGAGTTGACACAGGCTTTGGGTTGTCAGGGAGTGCTTCCAGATGACTGGAAAACTACAGCTAAATGTGATCAGGGAGACAGGAAGAGAGTACTTGGTATGTCCTCTGGAAGGATAGTAGATAAGAAGACTTGGTGGTGTAATGAGGAAGTGCAGGAGTCTGTACAACTGAAGAGGTTAGCCAAGAAGAAGTGGGACATTGAGAGTTCCGAAGAAAGTAAACAGGAGTACAGAGAGACACAACAGAAGGTGAAGGTAGCGATGTCAAAGGCCAAACAGAGGGCAAATGATGACTTATATGATAGGCTGAACAGTAAGGAGGGAGAAAATGATCTATACTGGTTGGCACAGCAGAGAGATAGAGATGGGAAGGACTTGCAGCAAGTTAGATTGATAAAGAACAGAGAGGGAAATGTATTGACTGATGACAGAAGTGTGCTGGGAAGATGGAAAGAGTACTTTGAAGAGCTGATGAATGAGGAAAATGACAGAGAAAAAAGAGGAGAAGAGGCGACCGTTGAGGACCAGGGAGTGGAAAGGCAGTTGGTCCCGGTGACATACTGGTGGAGGTATGGACGTGTCTAGGAGAGTTAGCAGTAGATTTTCTGACAAGAACATTCAGCAAGGACTTAGAGACTGAGAGGATGCCGGAGGAATGGAGGAGAAGTGTGCTACTGCCCATTTTTAAGAACAAGGGAGACGTGCAGAGTTGTGGTAACTACAGAGAGATAAAGTTGATGAGCCATATGATGAAGTTCTGGGAAAGAATAGTGGAAGCTAGACGAAGGGCAGAGGTCAGCATTTGTGAACAACAGTCTGGTTTCATGTCAAGAAAGAACACCACAGATGCAGTGTTTGCTTTGAGGATGTTAATAAAGAAGTAAAGAGAAGGACAGAGGGAGCTGCATTGTGCCTTTGTGGATCTGGAGAAAGCATATGACAGGGAAGGCCGGAGTGGCAGAGAAGTATGTTTGAGTGGTGCAGGACATGTATGAGGTGGGGTGTGCTGTCGGTGTGACAGAAGAGTTCAAGGTGGAGGTGGGATTGCATCAAGGGTCAGCCCCTTCTTGTTTGCTATGGTGATGGACAGGCTGACAGACGAGGTTGACAAAATTCCCCATGGACGATGATGTTTGCAGATGACATTGTGATCTGTAGTGAGAGCACAGACCAAGTGCAGGAAAATCTAGAGAGGTGGATATATGCCCTGGAAAGGAGAGGAATGAAGGTTAGCCTCAGTAAGACAAAATCCATGTGTGTGAATGACAAGGACCCAAGAGGAACGGTGAGGTTACAGTGAGCAGAGATAAAGAAGGTGGAAAATTTTAAGTGATTTGGCTCAACAATCCAGAGCAATGGAGAGTGTGAAAAAGAGGTGAAGAACCATGTGCAGGCAGGTTGGAATGGTTGGAGAAAAGTGTCTGGTGTGATGTGTGATAGGAAGGTTATGGGCAAGAATGAAAGGAAAAGTGTACAAGACGGTGATGAGGCCTGCAATGTTGTATGGTTTAAAAACAGCGGCACTGGGGAAAAGATAGAAAAGATAGCAGAGCTGGAGGTACCAGAGATGAAAATGTTGAGGTTCTCTTTGGGAGCAACGAGGATGGATAGGATCAGGAATGAGCACATCAGAGAAACAGCACATGTAAGAGGTTTTGGAGACAAAGTCAGAGAAGCTAGATTGAGATGGTTTGGACATGTACAGAGGAGGGATAGTGAGTATATTGGTAGTATGATTCTGAGGTTGGAACTTCCAAGCAAAAGGCCTAGAGGAAAACCAAAGAGAAGATTTATGGATGTGGTGAAGGAGGACATGAAGGTAGTTGGTGTAAGAGAAGAAAATGCAGAGGATACGGTGAGATGGAGGCGAATGATTCACTATGGCAACCCCTGAAGGGAACAGCCGAAAGAAAAAGAACAAGAAGAGTTTGCTAAATTTCTTGTGCAAAACTAGTTACATTACTCTCTTATCCAGTCACTAATACCCCCATTTACTGGAGCACGGAATGCAAGGATCATGGCGGAAAGGCACGGAACACTTTCTATGGAGGAGCTTCTGCATTTTTATTCGGAAAATGGGTCAAAAACCTACGGAAAATTGCACCTTCAGAACGATCACGGAATGTGCGGAAAGGACACGGAAAGACCATGGCGCAATGTCGGAATACATGCGTAAAAGCGAGGCACAATGTCGGAATACATGTGTAAAAGCGCTCGGATCACCTTTGGAACCAGTGCAAAGGAAGACCTTCGGATAATTCACGGAACATTCACAGAAAGCACAGAACATTCGCAGAACGACCACGGCACTACTCCTTTTAAGAAGGAAGACCCACGGAATGATTGTAGAAAAGGCGGAATGAAGGCGGAATGTTCACGTTCAACAAGGAATGACTGAGGAATTGCTGGCGTAACCACGTTTCAACGTGGAAAAATCAGCAAAGATCAATGGATTTGCTCCTGATTCTGCCTATACACATGCAAATTCGACCAAGAATGGTCAGTCATGTTTATAAATAAGTTAATAATATGTATATATTGAAAAACAAATTTAAAATTCAATATAGGTTTATAATTTACAATAAGTTTATAATTTACAATATCTTTACTACATGTTTATAATTTACAAATGCAGCTATGAGGCGGGGGGCACTAACCAGTGTCTCTCCCCCTTATGCCGGTCCCAAGCCCGGATAAATGCAGAGGGTTGCGACAGGAAGGGCATCCAGCGTAAAACTTCAGCCACATTTTTCATGCAAATGATCAAAACAAAATTCATACCGGATCGGTCGAGGCCGTGGTTAACAACGACCGCAATCAGTGCTGTCAACCAACAGGGTGCTGATGGAAATTGGACTACTGTTGGTCGAAGATGTCGAAGAAGGAGAGGCGAGAGGCATGTCCGTAGGCATAGAGAGAAGAGGAAATGCGTGAGCCTAGGACTGAGAATAGGGACTTTGAATGTTGGAACTATGCAAGGAAAAGATAGAGAGCTGGCTGACATGATGCAGAGGAGGAAGGTAGACATACTGTGTGTTCAGGAGACCAGGTGGAAAGGTAGCAAGGCGAGAAGCTTAGGAGCAGGGTTTAAACTGTTTTATCACGGTGTGGATGGGAAGAGAAATGGAGTAGGAGTCATCTTGAAGTAGGGGTTTGTCAGGAATGTTCTAGAAGTGAAGAGTGTCAGACAGAGTGATGAGTCTCAAGTTAGAAATTGAAGGCGTGATGGTCAATGTTTTTAGTGCTTATGCCCCACAGGTAGGATGCGAGCTAGAAGAGAAGGAGACATTCTGGAGTGACTTAGATGAAGTGATGCAGAGTACCCCCAGAGGTGTAAGAGTGGTCATTGGGGCAGACTTCAATGGGCATGTTTGTGCAGGCAACAGAGGGGACGAGGAAGTGATGGGCAGGTTTGGTATCCAGGACAGGAACACAGAAGGACAGATGTTGATCGATTTTGCAAAAAAGGATGGAAATGGCTGTGGTGAATACTTTCTTCAAGAAGAAACAGGAGCATAGGGTGACTTATGAAAGCGGAGGTAGGAGCACACAGGTAGACTACATCTTGTTTAGGTGATGTAATTTGAAAGAAGTCAGTGACTGCAAAGTAGTAGTGGGTGAGAGTGTTGCCAAACAGCATAGGATGGTGGTGTGCAGGATGACGCTGATGGTGAGGAAGGTGAAAAAGGCAAAGGCAGAGCAGAAGACAAAGTGGTGGAAGCTGAAAAAGGAAGAGTGTTGAACAACAGTCTTCAAGGAGGAGTTGGAACAGGCTTTGGGTGGTCAGAAAGTGCTTCCAGATGACTGGACAACCACAGCCAATGTGATCAGGGAGACCGGTAGGAGAGTACTTGGTGTGTCCTCTGGAAGGAAAGTAGAGAAGGAAACTTGGTGGTGGAATGAGGAAGTGCAGGAGTGTGGACAAAAGAAGAGGTTAGCTAAGAAGAAGTGGGACACAGAGAGGACCGAAGAGAGTAAACAGGAGTAAAGGGAGACACAGCGTAAGGTGAAGGCAGTGGTGCCAAACAGAGGGCGTATGATGACTTGTATGATAGGTTGGACAGTAAGGAGGGAGAAAATGATTTATACAGGTTAGCAGAGCAGAGAAATAGAGATGGGAAAGACGTGCAGCAAGTTAGAGTGCTAAAGGACAGAAAGGGAAATGTATTGACTGATGACAGAAGTGTGCTGGGAAGATGGAAAGAGTACTTTGAAGAGCTGATGAATAAGGAAAATGAGAAAGAAAAAAGAGTAGAAGGGGTGACCGTTGAGGACCAGGAAGTAGCAAAGATTAGTAAGGGTGAAGTGAGGAGAGCATTGAAGAGGATGAAGAGTGGAAAGGCAGTTGGTCCTGATGACATACCGGTTGAGGTATGTAAGTGTCTAGGGGAGGTAGCAGTCGATTTTCTGACAAGAATATTTAACAAGGTCTTAGAAAGTGAGCGGGTGCCGGAGGAATGGAGGAGAAGTATGCTTGTGCCCATTTTTAAGAACAAGGGAGATGTACAGAGTTGTGGCAACTACAGAAGGATAAAGTTGATGAGCCATATGATGAAGTTCTAGGAAAGAAGTGGAAGCAAGACGAAGGGCAGAGGTCAGCATTTGTGAACAACAGTTTGGTTTCATGCAAAGAAAGAGCACCACAGATGCAGCGTTTGCCTTGAGGATGTTAATAGAGAAGTACAGAGAAGGTCAGAAGGAGCTACATTGTGCCTTTGTGGATCTGGAGAAAGCATATGACAGGGTGCCGAGAGAAGAACTGTGGTATTGTATGATGAAGTCTGGAGTGGCAGAGAAGTATGTTAGAGTGGTGCAGGACATGTATGAGAGATGTAAGACAGTGGTGAGGTGTGCTGTCGGTGTGACAGAAGAGTTCAAGGTGGAGGTGGGACTGCATCAAGGGTCAGCTCTGAGCCCCTTCTTGTTTGCTATGGTGATGGACAGGCTGACAGACGAGGTGAGACAAGAATCTCCATGGACTATGATGTTTGCAGATGGCATTGTGATCTGTAGTGAGAGCAGAGAACAAGTGGAGGAAAATCTAGAGAGGTGGAGGTATGCCCTGGAAAGGAGGGGAATGAAGGTTAGTCTCAGTAAGACAGAATACATGTGTGTGAACAACAAGGACCCAAGAGGAACGGTGAGGTTACAGGGGGCAGAGATAAAGAAGGTGGAGAATTTTAAGTACTTTGGATCAACAATCCAGAGCAATGGAGAGTGTGGAAAAGAGGTGAAGAAGCGCGTGTATGGATGGAGAAAAGTGTCCGGTGTGATGTGTGATAGGAGAGTATCGGCAAGAATGAAGGGAAAAGTGTACAAGACGGTGATGAGGCCAGGTATGTTGTATGGTTTAGAGACAGTGGCACTGGGGAAAAGACAGGAGGCAGAGCTGGAGGTAGCAGAGATGAAAATGTTGAATTTCTCTTTGGGAGTAACGAGGATGGATAGGATCAGGATTGAGTACATCAGGGGGACAGCACATGTTAGATGTTATGGAGACAAAGTCAGAGAGGCTAGATTGAGATGGTTTGGACATGTACAGAGGAGGGATAGTGAGTATATTGGTAGTAGGATGCTGAGGTTGGAACTACCAGGCAGAAGGCCCAGAGGAAGAGCAAAGAGAAGATTTATGGATGTGGTGAAGATGGACATGAAGGTCGTTGGAGTAAGAGTCGAAGATGCAGAGGAGAGAGTGAGATGGAGGCGGATGGTTTACTGTGGCGACCCCTGAAGGAAAAAGCCGAAAGGAAAAGAATATATAATACAGCCGTGAGGGGGAGGGCACAAACCATGTCTATACTAAAAATACGATGAAGTTATGGGAAAGAATAGTGGAAGCAAGACTAAGGGCAGAGGTCAGCATTTGTGAACAACACTTTGGTTTCATGCCAAGAAAGAGCACCACAGATGCAGTGTTTCCCTTGAGGATATTAATAGAGAAGTACAGAGAAGGTCAGAAGGACCTGCATTGTGCCTTTGTGGATCTGGAGAAAGCATATGACAGGGTGCCGAGAGAGGAACTGTGGTATTGCATGAGAAAGTCTGGAGTGGCAGAGAAGTATGTTAGAGTGGTGCAGGACATGTATGAGAGATGTAAGACAGTGGTGAGGTGTGCTGTCGGTGTGACAGAAGAGTTCAAGGTGGAGGTGGGACTGCATCAAGGGTCAGCTCTTAGCCCCTTCTTGTTTGCTGTGGTGATGGACAGGCTGACAGGCGAGGTTAGGCAAGAATCTCCATGGACTATGATGTTTGCAGATGACATTGTGATCTGC
This sequence comes from Plotosus lineatus, assembly GCA_024760905.1. NCBI lineage: Eukaryota > Metazoa > Chordata > Actinopteri > Siluriformes > Plotosidae > Plotosus > Plotosus lineatus. Next base: position 36,765,897 of record CM045732.1, on the reverse strand, counting down.
AGTGAGAGCAGAGAACAAGTGCAGGAAAATCTAGAGAGGTGGAGGTCTGCCCTGGAAAGGAGGGGAATGAAGGTTAGCCTCAGTAAGACAGAATGCGTGTACATGAATGACAAGGACCCAACAGGAACGGTGAGGTTACAAGGAGCAGAGATTAGGAAGGTGGAGGATTTTAAGTACTTAGGCTGAACAATCCAGTCAATGGAGAGTGTGGAAAAGAGGTGAAGAAGCGTGTGCAGGCTGGTTGGAATGGTTTGAGAAAAGTGTCTGGTGTGATGTGTGATAGAAGGTATCGGCAAAAATGAAACGAAAAGTGTACAAGACGGTTTTGAGGCCAGCGATGTTGTATGATTTAGAAACAGTAGCCCTGGGGAAAAGACAGAAGGCAGAGCTGGAGGTAGCAAAGATGAAAATGTTGAGGTTCTCTTTGGGAGTAACGAGGATGGATAGGATCAGGAATGAGCACATCAGAGGGACTGCACATGTTAGACGTTTTAGTGACAAAGTCAGAGAGGCTAGATTGAGATGGTTTGGACATGTACAGAGGAGGGATAGTGAGTATATTGGTAGTAGGATGTTGAGGTTGGAATTACCCGGCAGAAGGCTTCGAGGAAGACCAAAGAGACGAATCATGGATGTGGTGAAGGAGGACTTGAAGGCAGTTGGTGTAAGAGAAAAAGATGCAGAGGATAGGGTGAGATGGAGGCAGATGATTCGCTGTGGTGACCCCTGAAGGGAAAAGCCGAAAGGACAAGAAGAAGAAGAAGAAGAAGAATGTCTATACTAAAAAACCATGCACACAAGTCCAAACTACCGTGATTAAAAGTGAGGTGGCTCTTTTGATGACTGCATCTCACTCTCAGATAAATCAGGTTTCCATTCTTAACAGAATACCTCATAATAATTTCACTGTCATTTAAATAAAAATCCAGGAAAAGCCATAAAATAAAAAAAACAGATAAATAATTCTCACGGATTTTAATCTATACATCTATTTTCCACTCCATTTGTCGCTGTGGTGCGCAGCGGAGAGCCGATTCTTTCTGTACTGCAGTGTGCGGGACGGTCTGAATCCTTGAAAGTCTAATTTGATTGGATTATATTTAACAGCGAGTTGTTTTTGGGTCAAGAGGTAAATTTCCATCGTTTTTGATCAGCTCATTTGTGCAGAGTGAACCCTTTCAACCAAGAAGATGGCGAAAAGGAAGAAAAAAAAAGATGAGGAGTAGGCTACAATCACTGAATGAAGATTTGGAAAGACTTGCATGTAGCCAAGCAGAGCTGGCAACCAGCTGATTGTCAAAACTTGGAACGTGCATCCTATCAGCATGTGAGTCTCTCCATATTGACCATGCATGCGCATAAGCCCTGCAATATACAATAGCTTAGTCTATTTGATGGCCTGGTAAAATAAATAAAAAAAAATTCTGGCCTGATGGAAGAGTAGGAATACCTTCGGAATCGTACGGAAGGACACGGAAGATGACGGACTGACTGAGGAACGTTGGAGGATGACTATGGTTTTGATTCTGCAAGTCTGCTGCGCTCCAGTGAAATGGGGGTATAACATTAAGTGATGCTGAGGACTGGAAGCAAGACAGTAACTGAACATATGGTGGTACCTCATTGAAGTGTGGTATGGGCCTGCAGTGCCAGCTCAAAGTTTTGCACAGCTCTACGAGAAAAGTTTCTGAGTTGGGCACTATAAATAATTATGTCTCATATATAGTTTGTGTCTTTGTGGTTCCACCTAAATGAGAATAGGTTTCCCTTTTGGACCTGGTTCCTCGCAAATTCCTTGCATCTCTTGAGGGAGTTGTTTTCTCGCCATCCTCACCGTGGGGGACACTCTTTAGGGATGTGTAGGGTTCATAGGAAAGTTTAAATTCTTTTATACTGTAAAAACTCCTACTTTTACTGTGTAAAGCTGCTTTGTCAATGTCAACTGTAAAAAAACACTAAACAAATAAAACAAATAAACAAATAAAACTGAATTGGATTGAATTGAAGAGCTAAGACACAAAGTTCAGGGGTTATCATGCACTATTTGTCTTTGGTACTGCTGAGAGATTTTCTTTTTACAAATAGATATCTTTTTACAAATAGATCACGTTCATCTCCATTTGAAACTGGTCTTGGCCGGCCCTGGTTACCTCACATGCACCTCTGACAGCCAGCAAATAAGCTGTGACAGTCACAGCAGAATTTATATTTCTATGGTGCAAAGATTTTATTGAGAATTAATAAATAAATGGATTTGTGCATACAACACCCCTTTACCGCAAAATTACACATATCTGATTGCTCTATTGCTGTGTATATTATGTTACTGCTCAGCTAACCCAACAAAACATGTTCAACAGAAATGCTCTGATGTGAGCTTTAAAAGCACTGATGATGTTCTTATTAAGCTGCATTGTGTGTTAGATACATTGGCAGTATGTAAGATATATTACTGCACGCATTTGAATAATGACTTAAAAGGGAAGAAGTAGACCCTCTAGGACGGAGCTGTCAGACATGTCACTCCTAGCAGTGGACCACCTAGAGGATTACTTTTCCATCAGTGCTGCAGTGTTTGGATCCCTTTCCAACAGAAGCAGTTGAGTTGAATTGCTCAGGCGTTCTCAGTCAGCCTATGAATTTTTTAGCCTAATCTCAAAATATGACTTTCCATCAGCCTGGTTTCTGTATGGAGTCATGTGTGGTGAGCATCATTTGCTCTGCCATATTGCTGCAAATAAACTTTAAGTAATCCACCCTGTGCACTGTGGTTGAACTTTGGACTTATTGCCAAAGAAGCTGTGGAGCAGTGAGGGCAGGTTTCAGAATAATTACATTTACGGCATTGTGCAGTTACCCTTACCAAAGAGACTTACTGAAGGGATCTGAAGTTTCTCTTAATCAATACCTGCTAAGAGCAGTTCACTTGGTCACAAACTAAGCGTACTATCAGTCTCAAAGCCCTATTGGGAAGGTAATGCATGACTCTAGTCGAAAATTACACTTAGTAAAGTGAAGAATTGTAGAGTATAGCACATGTAGTAGGAGAAACACACAAGACAACACAAAATATTTTAAATAGAAATTATGAAAGTAGCATGACCTGATGGACCATGTCTGAATCCATAAGGTCATTTCACCCCAATTTTGTGAAGCAGATGTTTCTTTTGAGGGAAACCCCTAGAGTATTTCTTACCATGTCTGGTAGACCAGACAGCTGCCATCCAACCCTCAGACTCTTCTCATCACCCTCAGATGATTATCATTCATATATCTCAAAGGGGTGTGCTCTTCTCACAGGGGTTGATTACAGGTGTGCTACAAAAAGCTGATGCTCCTACCACCCGAGGTTTCACCATGCTTATGAGTGCTGGTTAGTCCAAAGATAAAGTCTCTTCCTAATACCTCAGGCATTCATTATATAATTGGGACAGTTAGACTGAGTAAAATAAGAGACTTGTTACGTATGTATATGTTGAGTCTTGATTCCTGGATAAAAATGCCACGTTTCCTTGTAACCTCTGACCTGGTGGCAACTGGATGACAATGCACCATAGAAAAATGATTGACAACAGTATTTATTGTAAATACTGCATCATATGTCACTTTGTAACTGTAGAAATGTTTCCAGTTAATTTTTACTGCGACTTGGGCTTCGGAGGGGAAGCTGGGGCCAATCCAGAATGCCTTCGAAGAATCATTTACACTTACATTCAGTTGATCTATTCTTTGGAATGTAAATGAAAACGGGAGGAAACCCATGCTGGCATGGGAGAACATCAAATTCTGTTTGAAAAGACCCCAGTAAGCCACAAAGTTCAACCTACAATCAGCATACAGAGTTATTCATAAATAAATAATTCTCCCCACCCATTTATTGTAGAATATTAATTAAAGTAATATGCTGAAAGAGATCTTTTTACAGTCAGGAATCAGTTTTGTATCGAAATGTTTATATCTTATTAAATCTTATTCTGGAAGCTAATCAGCAGGAAGCGAAGTCTGAAGTGTTGTACAATTTAATGGTGTAAAAATAATTTTCTTTTTTTTCCTTACTAGGAACTTTTGCAAGAATGTGGAAAGCCAAAAGAGGTACAGTGCATATCTTCACGATTTACCTTCTAATTATTAATATGAAGGGAGCCTGAGAAATCTTTTTATTGCCTGTTTGTCCTCACAGGATTTTATCAACGGGTTACTTTATCGGATGAAGGGTCTGCGCAAGATGTCAGGGCCCCTCAAGAAATAGTCCTAGGTCAAAGTCCACAAGCAAGCTAATGTGAAAATCAATATGTCTCGAAATCCATTCACCTCAATAGCAAGGAAGATCAGTTGATTGGAGCAGCGTAAAAACAGTGAAGTGAGTCAGTAAGGAAGCTGTGCATAGATATCATTTTAAATAAACATTATACTTTATGTACATTCCTGGCCCTGCTTCCAGCAGACATACGGTTGCATAATAGACAATGCATACTGTGTATTACTCAGTTATTTTGTGACTTGTAAATGTTTGGTTGCTTGTTTATACATTTTTGTTCTCAAAAGCACTGTATGTGGTCATAAAGAATATGTTTTCAAGTGTAGGCTGTTGGTGTTTAACCATGTTGTAAAATGTCTTTCTTTTGGTTTACTAATTAACTTTTAAATGCCAGTCCGTTGTAGCTGCATGTCATGAAACACTCATGCAACATTAATGCTCGTTTATAAGGACGTCACTTTGTTCACACATAAAAGAAGCAAGATGTTAATTTTAAACTTTTGAATTTAAAAGTTCAACCAAATGTCTTGCAGCAACATGGATTGAAATCATATCCAAGGTGCAATTGTACAAAGAATAATTGTATTGTACTTCTATAACAAACAACAAAACAAAACAAAACAAAACAAAAAAAACCAAACAACAACAACAACAACAACAAACCCATAATGATTGGTCCAGTAATTTTATTTCCTTTCTAAAAGGTAAGCCATTCAGAAATCAGGTGGAAAAAATTAGGGGCATCCTAAGATTCAGTCATGTGTATAACTACCTTTATAAATCGCAACCTAACATAAACATTTTCTGTGGGGTTACATCAGTGTCTCACATCCTTTTGGGGGATATTTCAGCTCATTCTTTTCTTAGAGCAGCGCATCAGTTGATTGATGAGGTTAATGAGGGCTTTTATATTTGCACATCTCTCTTAGGATCCCAGCAAACTTTCTCAATGGGACTCCCCACAACCATAATTAGGATTAAGCAGTTACAGAAAATGAACTGAACTAATTACTGTTTCACTGGCGGACATTTGCCACGTTCTGTCACTGCAAAATAAGCTCAAATCATCACTCTACCACCAGCATGCTTGCCAGTTGGTATGAGGCCTTTGTAGTGATATACTGATATCTCACTGCTTCCACCTCGGCCCCATTGGACGAAAGGA
>CM045732.1:36732974-36750474 GCA_024760905.1 Plotosus lineatus | reverse complement strand
GTATTAGCATGTGAGTGTGTTAGTGTGTGTCACTATGTGTGTGTTAGTGTATGTGTGGGTGTGTGTGTTAGTGTGTACACATGTTAGTGTACGAGTGTGTATTAGTGTATGTGTGTATTCATGTGTGTCTGTGTGAGAGAGTGTGTTACCATGTGAGTGTGTGTTTGTGTGTATGAGTGTGTGTATTTGTGTGTTCCTATGTGTGAGTGTGTGCATGTCAGTGAGTTTGTGTGTATGTTATAGAGAGAGTCTGTGTGTGTGTATGTGTGAGTGTGTGTTAGTATGTGTGTTTTTGTTCATCAGTTCAGTTCATTTTCTGTAACCGCTTCATCCTAATTAGGGTCGCGGGGAGGCTGGTGCCCAGCCCAGCCAACTCAGGCCGAGGGCAGAGTACACCCTGGACAGCTTGCCAGGCCATTGCAGGGCGGAAACACGCTGACGGCTTTTCAGCCTACTCTTGTCGAAAGTCAGAAATGGTTCTTTTACATGCCTCTCACCATAGACAGTGAGAGACAAGGCCGGCCTTTGATAACCCAGTTAGCTGCACTGGGGGGGGACAGTGACAACCTTGTGGAGAGTGGGACTCGAACCCCCAACCTTTGTTGTATGTGTGTGTGAAAGTGAGTATCAATCTCAGTGTGTGTGTGTGTATATGTCTGTGTGTGTGAGAGAGGTTGTGTAGTAATGTTTGTATGTGTGTGTAAGTGTTTGGGCGTGCGATTGTGTCTGTGTGAGAAAGTGTTTGTTCATGTGTGTGTGTGTGTGTATTAATGTGAGTGCATGTGTGAGTTAATGTGTGTGTATGTGTGTGTAAAATTGAGTATTAGTGTTTGTGTGTGTGTGAGAGAGAGTTTTACTGTATGTGTCTGTGTGAGATAGTGTTTGTTGGTGTGTGCATGTGTTAGTGTGTGAGTCTGTATTCATGTGTGTGTGTATGTTCATGTGTTTGTGTGTGTGAGAGAGAGTGTGTGTCAGTGTGTGTGAGTGTGTGTTTGTGTGTGCATTTGTTAGTCAGTGTGTGTGTGTTCATGTGTGTGTGTGTGTGTGTGTGTATGTGTTAGTGTGTATTTGTGAGTGTGTGTGTGGATGTGTGTGTGTCTGTATGAAGTAAATTAGTGTGGACACATGTTTATGTGTGTATTAGTGTATGTGTGTTTTCGTGTGTGTGTGTGTGTGTGTGTGTGAGATAGAGAGAGTCTGTGTGCTCGTGATTGGGTTAGTGTACGTGTGTATGTGTGAGTGTATGTTTTTATGTGTGTTATTGTTTGTGTTAATATGTGTGTGTACATGTCTATTAGTGTTCATGAGAGAGGGAGGGTGTATTAGTGTTGGTGTGTGTGAGTGTGTGGATTTGTTAGTCAGTGTGTGTGTGTGTGTGTGTGTGTGTGTGTGTGTGTGTGTGTGTGTGTTAGTCCGTGTGTGTGCAATATCACCAGTGATGCATGCTCGACTCACGGGAGAGGACAATGCTATTAGCAGGACGGTGTTAAATATGAAGCTTATTTATAATGCAACGTTTATAATCTACAACTTTCTCGGATTGTTTTAATCATTTATTTTTATTTTAAATGTGTTAGTGTGTGAGTGTGTATTAGTGTTAGTGTGTGTTCATGTGTGTATTTATGTTAGTGTGGGAGAGTGTGTTAGTGTGCGCATGTGTTAGGATGTGCGTCTGTGTTAGTGTGTGTGCGTGTGTTATTGAGTTTGTGTGTGTGTGTGTGTGTGTGAGATAGAGAGAATATGCATGTTATTGTGTGTTATATGTGTGTTAGTGTTTTGTGTGTGTGTGTGTGTGTGTGTGTGTGTGTGTGTGTGTGAGAGAGAGAGAGAGAGGCAGAGTTTTCCTGTGTGTGTTTGTGTGTGTTTGTGTGAGTGTGTGATTGTGTTAATGTGTGTTAGTATGTGCATATGTTCGTGAGTGTGTGTGTTAGTGTGTGAGTCTGTATTAGTGTGTGTGTGTGTGTGTGTGTGTGTGTGTGTGTGTGTATGTGTGTGTGTGTGTGTGTGTGTGTGTGTGTGCATGTTACTGCATGTTAGTGTGTGCATGTTTAATATGTAAGTCTGTATTAGTGTGTGTTTGTTTATGTGAGTGTGTGTTTGTGTGTGTTCGTGTATGCATGTACGTGTGTGAAAGTGTCTACATTAATATTTGTGTGTGTGTGTGTCTGTTAATATGTGTTTATGTGTGTTAGTATGTGCATGTGTAGGTGAGTGTGTGTGCATATATGTGTTAGCGTGTTAGTGTGTGCGTGTGAGAGAAAGAGTGTGTATTGGTGTATGTTAGTGTGTGAGTGTGTGTTAGTGTGTGTGAAAGTATCTATTAGTGTTTCTGTGTGTGTGTTTGTGTGTGTGTTGGTCTGAGAGATTATGTGTTACTGTGTGCATGTTTTCTATGTGAGTCTGTATTAATGTGTGTGTATTTTAGTTTGTGTCTGTATGTGGGTCTGTATGTGAGCATGTGTTAGTGAGTTTGTGTGTTTGTGTGTGTGTGTGTGTGTGTGTGTGTGTGAGAATGTGTCAGTGAGTATGTGAGTGTATGTGTGTGTGTATGTGTGAGTGTGAGCATTGTTAGTGAGTTTGTGTGTTAGTATTTGTGTGTATGTATGTGCTAATGTGTGTGTGTGTGTGTGTGAGAGAGAGAGTGTGTGTATTTGTGTGTTAGTATTTGTGTGTGTGTATGTATGTGCTAATGTGTGTGTGTGAGAGAGAGAGTGTGTGTATTTGTGTGTGTGTATATTAGTGTGTGTTAGTGTGTATGTGCGTGTGTGAAAGTGTCTATTAGTGTGTGTGTGTGTGTGTGTGTGTTTGTGTCTGTGAGTGTGTCTGTGTGAGAGCGTATTCGGTAGTGTGTGCATGTGTTAATGTGTGTTCCTCTGTGTGTGTGTGTGTGTGTGTTTGTGTGTGTCTGTGTGAGAGATTGTGTGTTCGTGTGTGAGTCTGTATTAGTGTGTGTGTTTGTATGTGTATGTGTTAGAGTGTGTGTGTGTTCATGTGTGTGTGTGTTCATGTGTGTGTGTGTATGTGTGTGTGTGTATTTGAGAGAGAGAATGTGTGTGAGTGTGTGTGTCTGTGTGTGTGTCTGTGTGAGTGTATGTGTGAGGCTGTGCATTGTTAGTGAGTTTGCCTGCACATGTGTTCCTGAATGTGTGTGTGTCTGTGTGTGAGCATCTTTGTTAGCATGTGCATGTGTTAGTGTGGTGTGTGTATGAGAGAGAGTGTATATTAATGTTAGTGTGTGTGTTTTAGTGTGTGTGCGTATATTAGTGTGTGTCTCTATGAGAGAGTGTGTGTTAGCATGTAAGTGTGTGTTACTGTGTGTGTTAGTGTGTGTGTGTGTGAGTGTGTGCATTATTTGTGAGAGAGAGTGTGTGTATTAGTGTTAGTGTGTGTGTGGGTTTGTGAGTGTGTGAGTCTGTGTGTTGGTGCGTGTCTGTGTATTTGTGAGTGTGTGTTAGTGTCTGTACTTGTTTGTGTATGCTAGTGTGTGCATGTGTTAGTGACTGTGTGTGTGTCCGTGTGAGAGATATTGTGTTTGTATGTGAGTCTGTATTAGTGTGTGTGTATTTTAGTTTGTGTGTATGTGTGTTATTGAGTGTCTGTGTGTTAGTGTGTGCATGTGTTAGTGAGTTTGTGGTTGTGTCTGTGTGAAAGAGTGTGTGTGAGTGTGTGCATGTGTTAGTGAGTCTGTGTGTGTGTGTGTGTGTGTGTGTGTTTGTGTTCGTGTGTGTAGTATCTGTGTTAGTGTTTGTTAGTGTGTGCATGTGTCAGTGAGTGTGTGTGTGTCTGTATGAGAGATTGTGTGTTAGTGTGTGCATGTGTCAGTGAGTATGTGAGTGTGTGTGTGTGTGTGTGTGTGTGTGTGAGAGAGTATTGTTAGTGAGTTTGTGTGTGTGTGTGTGTTAATGTGTGTGAGTGTGTGTGTGTGTGTATGTGTATGTGTGAGAGAGTGTGTATTAGTGTGAGCATGTGTTAGTGAGTTTGTGTGTGTGTGTGTCAGAGAGAGAGAGAGTGAGAGAGAGTGTGTGTTTGTTTGTGTCTGTGTTTGTTAGTGTGTGTGAGTGTGTGTAAGTATGTGCGAGTGTGTGTGTATGTTAGTGTTTGTGTCAGAGAGTGTGTATGTGTGTGTGTGTGTGTGTGTGTGTGTGTGTGTGTGTGTGTGTGTGTGTGTGTGTGTGTGTGTGTGTTAGTGTTTGTGTCAGAGAGTGTGTATGTGTGAGAGTGTATTAGTGTGTGAATGTGTTAGTGTGTGATGGTTTATTAGTGTGTGAGTGTTTTAGAGTGTGTGAGTTTGTGTGTGCATGTGTTAGTGAGTGTCTGTGTCTGTGTGAGAGTGGGTTAGTTTGTGCATGTTTTAGTGTGTGTGAGAGAGAGAAAATGAAAGCCTGTGTACTAGTGTTATTGTGTGTGTGTTTGTGTTTGCGTGTGTATGTGTGTGTGTGTGTGTCTATGTGAGAGAGTATGCATTAGTGTGTACATGTGTTAGTGCGTGAGTCTGTATTAGTGTGTGTAGGTTAGTTTGTGTGTTAGTGTGTGTCTGTGTGAGAGAGTGTGTGTTAGTGTGCGCATGTTTTAGTGTGTGAGTCTGTATATGTTAGAGTGTGTGTTTGTGTGTGTGTGTGTGTGTGTGTCTGTGTGACAGTGTGTGTGCACATGTTAGTGTGTGTACAAGTGAATGTGTTCGTGTGTGTGTGTTTGTCAGTGTGTGTTCGTGTGTGTGTGTGTGTTAGTGTTTGTGTCAGAGAGTGTATCTTAGTGCGTGAGTGTGTTAGTTAGTGTGCTTGCATGTGTTAGTATGTGCGTCTGTATTAGTGTGTGTGCATTTTAGTATGCATGTGTGTGTGTGAGTATATGTGTGAATTAGTATGTATTACTGTGTGAGTGTGTTACTGTGTGTCAGTGTGTGCATGTGTTATTGAGTTTGTGTGTGTGATGGAGAGAGTATGTATGTTAGTGTGTGTTATATGTGTGTTAGTGTTTTGTGTGTGTGTGTGAGAGAGAGAGAGAGAGGCAGGCAGAGTTTTCCTGTGTGTGTGTGTGTGTGAGTGTGTGAGTGTGTGTGTATGTGTGTGTGTGTGTGTGTGTGTGTGCCTGTTACTGCATGTTAGTGTGTGCATGTTTAATATGTAAGTCTGTATTAGTGTGTGTGTTTGTTTATGTGAGTGTGTGTTAGTATGTGCATATGTTCGTGAGTGTGTGTGTTAGTGTGTGAGTCTGTATTAGTGTGTGTGTGTGTGTGTGTGTGTGTGTGTGTGTGTGTGTGTGTGTGCCTGTTACTGCCTGTTAGTGTGTGCATGTTTAATATGTAAGTCTGTATTAGTGTGTGTGTGTTTGTTTATGTGAGTGTGTGTTTGTGTGTGTGTGTGTTCGTGTATGCATGTACGTGTGTGAAAGTGTTTACATTAATATTTGTGTGTGTGTGTGTGAGAGTGTCTGTTAATATGTGTTTATGTGTGTTAGTGTGTGCATGTGTCAGTGAGTGTGTGTGCATATATGTGTTAAGCGTGTTAGTGTGTTAGTGTGTGCGTGTGAGAGAAAGATTGTGTATTGGTGTGAGTATGTGTTAGTGTGTGTGAGTGTGGCAGAGTTTTCCTGTGTGTGTTTGTGTGTGTGTGTGAGTGTGTGTGTATGTGTGTGTGTTTGTGTGTGTGTGTCTGTGTGTGTGTGTGTCTGTTACTGCATGTTAGTGTGTGCATGTTTAATATGTAAGTCTGTATTAGTGTGTGTGTTTGTTTATGTGAGTGTGTGTTAGTATGTGCATATGTTCGTGAGTGTGTGTGTTAGTGTGTGAGTCTGTATTAGTGTGTGTGTATGTGTGTGTGGGTGTGTGTGTGTGTGTGTGTGTGCCTGTTACTGCCTGTTAGTGTGTGCATGTTTAATATGTAAGTCTGTATTAGTGTGTGTGTTTGTTTATGTGAGTGTGTGTTTGTGTGTGTGTGTTCGTGTATGCATGTAACGTGTGTGAAAGTGTCTACATTAATATTTGTGTGTGTGAGTGTGTGAGAGTGTCTGTTAATATGTGTTTATGTGTGTTAGTGTGTGCATGTGTCAGTGAGTGTGTGTGCATATATGTGTTAAGCGTGTTAGTGTGTGCGTGTGAGAGAAAGATTGTGTATTGGTGTGAGTATGTTAGTGTGTGTGAGTGTGTGTTAGTGTGTGTGAAATTATCTATTAGTGTTTCTGTGTGTGTGTTTGTGTGTGTGTCGGTCTGAGAGACTATGTGTTACTGTGTGCATGTTTTCTATGTGAGTCTGTATTAATGTGTGTGTATTTTAGTTTGTGTCTGTATGTGGGTCTGTATGTGAGCATGTGTTAGTGTTTGTGTGTTAGTGTGTGTGTGTGTGTGTGTGTGTGAGAATGTGTCAGTGAGTATGTGAGTGTATGTGTGTGTGTATGTGAGAGTGTGAGCATTGTTAGTGAGTTTGTGTGTTAGTATTTGTGTGTATGTATGTGCTAATGTGTGTGTGTGAGAGAGAGAGAGAGTGTGTGCGTATTTGTGTGTGTGTAGTAGTGTGTGTTAGTGTGTGTATGTGCGTGTGTGAAAGTGTCTATTAGTGCGTGTGTGTTTGTGTCTGTGAGTGTGTCTGTGTAAGAGAGTATTCGGTAGTGTGTGCATGTGTTAATGTGTGTGTGTGTTTGTGTGTGTCTGTGTGAGAGATTGTGTGTTCGTGTGTGAGTCTGTATTAGTGTGTGTGTTTGTATGTGTATGTGTGTTCATGTGTGTGTTCATGTGTGTGTGTGTGTGTGTGTGTGTGTGTGTGTGTGTGTGTGTGTGTATTTGAGAGAGAGAATGTGTGTGAGTGTGTGTGTCTGTGTGCGTGTCTGTGTGAGTGTATGTGTGAGGCTGTGCATTGTTAGTGAGTTTGCCTGCACATGTGTTCCTGAATGTGTGTGTGTGTCTGTGTGTGAGCGTTTTTGTTAGCATGTGCATGTGTTAGTGTGGTGTGTGTATGAGAGAGAGTGTATATTAATGTTAGTGTGTGTGTTTTAGTGTGTGTCGTATATTAGTGTGTGTCTCTATGAGAGAGTGTGTGTTAGCATGTAAGTGTGTGTTACTGTGTGTGTTAGTGTGTGTGTGTGTGTGAGTGTGTGCATTATTTGTGAGAGAGAGTGTGTGTATTAGTGTTAGTGTGTGTGTGGGTTTGTGAGTGTGTGAGTCTGTGTCTGTCTGTGGGTTGGTGCGTGTCTGTGTATTTGTGAGTGTGTGTTAGTGTCTGTACTCGTTTGTGTATGCTAGTGTGTGCATGTGTTAGTGACTGTGTGTGTGTCCGTGTGAGAGATATTGTGTTTGTATGTGAGTCTGTATTAGTGTGTGTGTGTATTTTAGTTTGTGTGTATGTGTGTTATTGAGTGTCTGTGTGTTAGTGTGTGCATGTGTTAGTGAGTTTGTGGTTGTGTCTGTGTGAAAGAGTGTGTGTGAGTGTGTGCATGTGTTAGTGAGTTCGTGTGTGTGTCTGTATGAGAGATTGTGTGTTAGTGTGTGCATGTGTCAGTGAGTATGTGAGTGTGTGTGTGTGTGTGTGTGTGTGTGTGTGTGTGTGTGTGAGAGCATTGTTAGTGAGTTTGTGTGTGTGTGTGTGTGTGTGTATGTGTGTGTTAATGTGTGTGAGTGTGTTTTAGTGTGTGTGTATGTGTATGTGTGAGAGAGTGTGTATTAGTGTGAGCATGTGTTAGTGAGTTTGTGTGTGTGTGTGTGTGAGAGAGAGAGAGAGAGAGTGTGTTTGTTTGTGTCTGTGTTTGTTAGTGTGTGTGAGTGTGTGTGAGTATGTGCGAGTGTGTGTGTATGTTAGTGTTTGTGTCAGAGAGTGTGTATGTGTGTGTGTGTGTGTGTGTGTGTTTGTGTGTGTGTGTGTGTGTGTGTGAGAGAGCATTGTTAGTGAGTTTGTTTGTGTGTGTGTGAGTGTGGGTGTGTGTTAATGTGTGTGAGTGTGTTTTAGTGTGTGTGTGTATGTGTATGTTTGAGAGAGTGTGTATTAGTGTGAGCATGTGTTAGTGTGTTTGTGTGTGGGTGGGAGAGAGAGAGAGAGAGAGTGTGTTTGTTTGTGTCTGTGTTTGTTAGTGTGTGTGAGTGTGTGGGAGTATGTGCGAGTGTGTGTGTATGTTAGTGTTTGTGTCAGAGAGTGTGTATGTGTGAGAGTGTATTAGTGTGTGAATGTGTTAGTGTGTGATGGTTTATTAGTGTGTGAGTGTTTTAGAGTGTGTGAGTTTGTGTGTGCATGTGTTAGTGAGTGTCTGTGTCTGTGTGAGAGTGGGTTAGTTTGTGCATGTTTTAGTGTGTGTGTGAGAGAGAGAGAGTGAAAGCCTGTGTACTAGTGTTATTGTGTGTGTGTTTGTGTTTGCGTGTGTATGTGTGTGTGTGTCTATGTGAGAGAGTATGTATTAGTGTGTACATGTGTTAGTGCGTGAGTCTGTATTAGTGTGTGTAGGTTAGTTTGTGTGTTAGTGTGTGTCTGTGTGAGAGAGTGTGTGTTAGTGTGCATGTTTTAGTGTGTGAGTCTGTATGTGTTAGTGTGTGTGTGTGTGTGTGTGTGTCTGTGTGACAGTGTGTGTGCACATGTTAGTGTGTGTACAAGTGAATGTGTTCGTGTGTGTGTGTTTGTCAGTGTGTGCTCGTGTGTGTGTGTGTGTTAGTGTTTGTGTCAGAGAGTGTATCTTAGTGCGTGAGTGTGTTAGTTAGTGTGCATGTGTTAGTATGTGCGTCTGTATTAGTGTGTGTGCATTTTCGTATGCATGTGTGTGTGTGAGTATATGTGTGAATTAGTGTGTATTACTGTGTGAGTGTGTTACTGTGTGTCAGTGTGTGCATGTGTTATTGAGTTTGTGTGTGTGATAGAGAGAGTATGTATGTTAGTGTGTGTTATATGTGTGTTAGTGTTTTGTGTGTGTGTGTGAGAGAGAGAGAGAGAGAGGCAGAGTTTTCCTGTGTGTGTTTGTGTGTGTGTGTGTGTGTGTGTGTGTGTGTCTGTTACTGCATGTTAGTGTGTGCATGTTTAATATGTAAGTCTGTATTAGTGTGTGTGTTTGTTTATGTGAGTGTGTGTTAGTATGTGCATATGTTCGTGAGTGTGTGTGTTAGTGTGTGAGTCTATTAGTGTGTGTGTGTGTGTGTATGTGTGTGTGTGTGTGTGTGTGTGTGTGTGTGTGTGTGTGTGTGTGTGTGTGTGTGTGCCTGTTACTGCCTGTTAGTGTGTGCATGTTTAATATGTAAGTCTGTATTAGTGTGTGTGTGTGTTTGTTTATGTGAGTGTGTGTTTGTGTGTGTGTGTTCGTGTATGCATGTACGTGTGTGAAAGTGTCTACATTAATATTTGTGTGTGTGAGTGTGTGAGAGTGTCTGTTAATATGTGTTTATGTGTGTTAGTGTGTGCATGTGTCAGTGAGTGTGTGTGCATATATGTGTTAGCGTGTTAGTGTGTGCGTGGTGAGAGAAAGATTGTGTATTGGTGTGAGTATGTTAGTGTGTGTGAGTGTGTGTTAGTGTGTGTGAAATTATCTATTAGTGTTTCTGTGTGTGTGTTTGTGTGTGTGTCGGTCTGAGAGACTATGTGTTACTGTGTGCATGTTTTCTATGTGAGTCTGTATTAATGTGTGTGTATTTTAGTTTGTGTCTGTATGTGGGTCTGTATGTGAGCATGTGTTAGTGTTTGTGTGTTAGTGTGTGTGTGTGTGTGTGTGAGAATGTGTCAGTGAGTATGTGAGTGTATGTGTGTGTGTATGTGTGAGTGTGAGCATTGTTAGTGAGTTTGTGTGTTAGTATTTGTGTGTATGTATGTGCTAATGTGTGTGTGTGAGAGAGAGAGAGAGTGTGTGCGATTTGTGTGTGTGTAGTAGTGTGTGTTAGTGTGTGTGTGTGTGTGTGAAAGTGTCTATTAGTGCGTGTGTGTTTGTGTCTGTGAGTGTGTCTGTGTAAGAGAGTATTCGGTAGTGTGTGCATGTGTTAATGTGTGTGTGTGTTTGTGTGTGTCTGTGTGAGAGATTGTGTGTTCGTGTGTGAGTCTGTATTAGTGTGTGTGTTTGTATGTGTATGTGTGTTCATGTGTGTGTTCATGTGTGTGTGTGTGTGTGTGTGTGTGTGTGTGTGTGTGTGTGTGTGTGTATTTGAGAGAGAGAATGTGTGTGAGTGTGTGTGTCTGTGTGCGTGTCTGTGTGAGTGTATGTGTGAGGCTGTGCATTGTTAGTGAGTTTGCCTGCACATGTGTTCCTGAATGAGTGTGTGTGTCTGTGTGTGAGCGTTTTGTTAGCATGTGCATGTGTTAGTGTGGTGTGTGTATGAGAGAGAGTGTATATTAATGTTAGTGTGTGTGTTTTAGTGTGTGTGCGTATATTAGTGTGTGTCTCTATGAGAGAGTGTGTGTTAGCATGTAAGTGTGTGTTACTGTGTGTGTTAGTGTGTGTGTGTGTGAGTGTGTGCATTATTTGTGAGAGAGAGTGTGTGTATTAGTGTTAGTGTGTGTGTGGGTTTGTGAGTGTGTGAGTCTGTGTCTGTCTGTGTGTTGGTGCGTGTCTGTGTATTTGTGAGTGTGTGTTAGTGTCTGTACTCGTTTGTGTATGCTAGTGTGTGCATGTGTTAGTGACTGTGTGTGTGTCCGTGTGAGAGATATTGTGTTTGTATGTGAGTCTGTATTAGTGTGTGTGTGTATTTTAGTTTGTGTGTATGTGTGTTATTGAGTGTCTGTGTGTTAGTGTGTGCATGTGTTAGTGAGTTTGTGGTTGTGTCTGTGTGAAAGAGTGTGTGTGAGTGTGTGCATGTGTTAGTGAGTTCGTGTGTGTGTCTGTATGAGAGATTGTGTGTTAGTGTGTGCATGTGTCAGTGAGTATGTGAGTGTGTGTGTGTGTGTGTGTGTGTGTGTGTGAGAGAGCATTGTTAGTGAGTTTGTGTGTGTGTGTGTGTGTGTGTATGTGTGTGTTAATGTGTGTGAGTGTGTTTTAGTGTGTGTGTATGTGTATGTGTGAGAGAGTGTGTATTAGTGTGAGCATGTGTTAGTGAGTTTGTGTGTGTGTGTGTGTGTGAGAGAGAGAGAGAGTGTGTGTTTGTTTGTGTCTGTGTTTGTTAGTGTGTGTGAGTGTGTGTGAGTATGTGCGAGTGTGTGTGTATGTTAGTGTTTGTGTCAGAGAGTGTGTATGTGTGTGTGTGTGTGTGTGTGTGTGTGTGTGTGTGTGTGTGTGTGTGAGAGAGCATTGTTAGTGAGTTTGTTTGTGTGTGTGTGAGTGTGGGTGTGTGTTAATGTGTGTGAGTGTGTTTTAGTGTGTGTGTGTATGTGTATGTTTGAGAGAGTGTGTATTAGTGTGAGCATGTGTTAGTGAGTTTGTGTGTGTGTGTGAGAGAGAGAGAGAGAGAGTGTGTTTGTTTGTGTCTGTGTTTGTTAGTGTGTGTGAGGGTGTGTGAGTATGGGCGAGTGTGTGTGTATGTTAGTGTTTGTGTCAGAGAGTGTGTATGTGTGAGAGTGTATTAGTGTGTGAATGTGTTAGTGTGTGATGGTTTATTAGTGTGTGAGTGTTTTAGAGTGTGTGAGTTTGTGTGTGCATGTGTTAGTGAGTGTCTGTGTGTGTGTGAGAGAGAGAGTGAAAGCCTGTGTACTAGTGTTATTGTGTGTGTGTGTGTGTGTATGTGTGTGTGTGTGTGTGTGTCTATGTGAGAGAGTATGTATTAGTGTGTACATGTGTTAGTGCGTGAGTCTGTATTAGTGTGTGTAGGTTAGTTTGTGTGTTAGTGTGTGTCTGTGTGAGAGAGTGTGTGTTAGTGTGCATGTTTTAGTGTGTGAGTCTGTATGTGTTAGTGTGTGTGTGTGTGTGTGTGTGTCTGTGTGACAGTGTGTGTGCACATGTTAGTGTGTGTACAAGTGAATGTGTTCGTGTGTGTGTGTTTGTCAGTGTGTGCTCGTGTGTGTGTGTGTGTTAGTGTTTGTGTCAGAGAGTGTATCTTAGTGCGTGAGTGTGTTAGTTAGTGTGCGCATGTGTTAGTATGTGCGTCTGTATTAGTGTGTGTGCATTTTCGTATGCATGTGTGTGTGTGAGTATATGTGTGAATTAGTGTGTATTACTGTGTGAGTGTGTCACTGTGTGTCAGTGTGTGCATGTGTTATTGAGTTTGTGTGTGTGATAGAGAGAGTATGTATGTTAGTGTGTGTTATATGTGTGTTAGTGTTTTGTGTGTGTGTGTGTGAGAGAGAGAGAGAGAGAGGCAGAGTTTTCCTGTGTGTGTTTGTGTGTGTGTGTGTGTGTGTGTGTGTGTGTCTGTTACTGCATGTTAGTGTGTGCATGTTTAATATGTAAGTCTGTATTAGTGTGTGTGTTTGTTTATGTGAGTGTGTGTTAGTATGTGCATATGTTCGTGAGTGTGTGTGTTAGTGTGTGAGTCTATTAGTGTGTGTGTGTGTGTGTATGTGTGTGTGTGTGTGTGTGTGTGTGTGTGTGTGTGTGTGTGTGTGCCTGTTACTGCCTGTTAGTGTGTGCATGTTTAATATGTAAGTCTGTATTAGTGTGTGTGTGTGTTTGTTTATGTGAGTGTGTGTTTGTGTGTGTGTGTTCGTGTATGCATGTACGTGTGTGAAAGTGTCTACATTAATATTTGTGTGTGTGAGTGTGTGAGAGTGTCTGTTAATATGTGTTTATGTGTGTTAGTGTGTGCATGTGTCAGTGAGTGTGTGTGCATATATGTGTTAGCGTGTTAGTGTGTGCGTGTGAGAGAAAGATTGTGTATTGGTGTGAGTATGTTAGTGTGTGTGAGTGTGTGTTAGTGTGTGTGAAATTATCTATTAGTGTTTCTGTGTGTGTGTTTGTGTGTGTGTCGGTCTGAGAGACTATGTGTTACTGTGTGCATGTTTTCTATGTGAGTCTGTATTAATGTGTGTGTATTTTAGTTTGTGTCTGTATGTGGGTCTGTATGTGAGCATGTGTTAGTGTTTGTGTGTTAGTGTGTGTGTGTGTGTGTGTGAGAATGTGTCAGTGAGTATGTGAGTGTATGTGTGTGTGTATGTGTGAGTGTGAGCATTGTTAGTGAGTTTGTGTGTTAGTATTTGTGTGTATGTATGTGCTAATGTGTGTGTGTGAGAGAGAGAGAGAGTGTGTGCGATTTGTGTGTGTGTAGTAGTGTGTGTTAGTGTGTGTATGTGCGTGTGTGAAAGTGTCTATTAGTGCGTGTGTGTTTGTGTCTGTGAGTGTGTCTGTGTAAGAGAGTATTCGGTAGTGTGTGCATGTGTTAATGTGTGTGTGTGTTTGTGTGTGTCTGTGTGAGAGATTGTGTGTTCGTGTGTGAGTCTGTATTAGTGTGTGTGTTTGTATGTGTATGTGTGTTCATGTGTGTGTTCATGTGTGTGTGTGTGAGGGTGTGTGTGTGAGTGAGTGCGTGTGTGTGTGTATTTGAGAGAGAGAATGTGTGTGAGTGTGTGTGTCTGTGTGTGTGTCTGTGTGAGTGTATGTGTGAGGCTGTGCATTGTTAGTGAGTTTGCCTGCACATGTGTTCCTGAATGTGTGTGTGTGTCTGTGTGTGAGCGTTTTTGTTAGCATGTGCATGTGTTAGTGTGGTGTGTGTATGAGAGAGAGTGTATATTAATGTTAGTGTGTGTGTTTTAGTGTGTGTGCGTATATTAGTGTGTGTCTCTATGAGAGAGTGTGTGTTAGCATGTAAGTGTGTGTTACTGTGTGTGTTAGTGTGTGTGTGTGTGAGTGTGTGCATTATTTGTGAGAGAGAGTGTGTGTATTAGTGTTAGTGTGTGTGTGGGTTTGTGAGTGTGTGAGTCTGTGTCTGTCTGTGTGTTGGTGCGTGTCTGTGTATTTGTGAGTGTGTGTTAGTGTCTGTACTCGTTTGGGCGTGCTAGTGTGTGCATGTGTTAGGGTCTGTGTGTGTGTCCGGGTGAGAGATATTGTGTTTGTATGTGAGTCTGTATTAGTGTGTGTGTGTATTTTAGTTTGTGTGTATGTGTGTTATTGAGTGTCTGTGTGTTAGTGTGTGCAAGTGTTAGTGTGTTTGTGGTTGTGTCTGTGTGAAAGAGTGTGTGTGAGTGTGTGCATGTGTTAGTGAGTTCGTGTGTGTGTCTGTATGAGAGATTGTGTGTTAGTGTGTGCATGTGTCAGTGAGTATGTGAGTGTGTGTGTGTGTGTGTGTGTGAGAGAGCATTGTTAGTGAGTTTGTGTGTGTGTGTGTGTGTGTGTGTATGTGTGTGTTAATGTGTGTGGGTGTGTTTTAGTGTGTGTGTTTGTGTATGTGTGAGAGAGTGTGTATTAGTGTGAGCATGTGTTAGTGAGTTTGTGTGTGTGTGTGTGAGAGAGAGAGAGAGAGAGTGTGTGTTTGTTTGTGTCTGTGTTTGTTAGTGTGTGTGAGTGTGTGTGAGTATGTGCAGTGTGTGTGTATGTTAGTGTTTGTGTCAGAGAGTGTGTATGTGTGTGTGTGTGTGTGTGTGTGTGTTTGTGTGTGTGTGTGTGTGTGTGTGAGAGAGCATTGTTAGTGAGTTTGTTTGTGTGTGTGTGAGTGTGGGTGTGTGTTAATGTGTGTGAGTGTGTTTTAGTGTGTGTGTGTATGTGTATGTTTGAGAGAGTGTGTATTAGTGTGAGCATGTGTTAGTGAGTTTGTGTGTGTGTGTGAGAGAGAGAGAGAGAGTGTGTTTGTTTGTGTCTGTGTTTGTTAGTGTGTGTGAGTGTGTGTGAGTATGTGCGAATGTGTGTGTATGTTAGTGTTTGTGTCAGAGAGTGTGTATGTGTGAGAGTGTATTAGTGTGTGAATGTGTTAGTGTGTGATGGTTTATTAGTGTGTGAGTGTTTTAGAGTGTGTGAGTTTGTGTGTGCATGTGTTAGTGAGTGTCTGTGTCTGTGTGAGAGTGGGTTAGTTTGTGCATGTTTTAGTGTGTGTGTGTGTGAGAGAGAGAGAGTGAAAGCCTGTGTACTAGTGTTATTGTGTGTGTGTTTGTGTGTGTGTGTTAATGAGTGTATGTGTGAGTGTATGTGAGAGAGTATGTATTAGTGTGTACATGTGTTAGTGCGTGAGTCTGTATTAGTGTGTGTAGGTTAGTTTGTGTGTTAGTGTGTGTCTGTGTGAGAGAGTGTGTGTTAGTGTGCGCATGTTTTAGTGTGTGAGTCTGTATGTGTTAGTGTGTGTGTGTGTGTGTGTGTCTGTGTGACAGTGTGTGTGCACATGTTAGTGTGTGTACAAGTGAATGTGTTCGTGTGTGTGTGTGTGTCGGTGTGTGTTCGTGTGTGTGTGTGTGTTAGTGTTTGTGTCAGAGAGTGTATCTTAGTGCGTGAGTGTGTTAGTTAGTGTGTGCATGTGTTAGTATGTGCGTCTGTATTAGTGTGTGTGCATTTTCGTATGCATGTGTGTGTGTGTGAGTATATGTGTGAATTAGTGTGTATTACTGTGTGAGTGTGTTACTGTGTGTCAGTGTGTGCATGTGTTATTGAGTTTGTGTGTGTGATAGAGAGAGTATGTATGTTAGTGTGTGTTATATGTGTGTTAGTGTTTTGTGTGTGTGTGTGAGAGAGAGAGAGAGGCAGAGTTTTCCTGTGTGTGTGTGTGTGTGTGTGTGTGTGTGTGTGTGTGTGTGTGTGTGTGTGTGTGTGTGTCTGTTACTGCATGTTAGTGTGTGCATGTTTAATATGTAAGTGTGTATTAGTGTGTGTGTTTGTGTATGTGAGTGTGTGTTAGTATGTGCATATGTTCGTGAGTGTGTGTGTTAGTGTGTGAGTCTATTAGTGTGTGTGTGTGTGTGTATGTGTGTGTGTGTGTGTGTGTGTGTGTGTGTGTGTGTGTGTGTGTGTGCCTGTTACTGCCTGTTAGTGTGTGCATGTTTAATATGTAAGTCTGCATTAGTGTGTGTGTGTGTTTGTTTATGTGAGTGTGTGTTTGTGTGTGTGTGTTCGTGTATGCATGTACGTGTGTGAAAGTGTCTACATTAATATTTGTGTGTGTGAGTGTGTGAGAGTGTCTGTTAATATGTGTTTATGTGTGTTAGTGTGTGCATGTGTCAGTGAGTGTGTGTGCATATATGTGTTAGCGTGTTAGTGTGTGCGTGTGAGAGAAAGATTGTGTATTGGTGTGAGTATGTTAGTGTGTGTGAGTGTGTGTTACTGTGTGTGAAATTATCTATTAGTGTTTCTGTGTGTGTGTTTGTGTGTGTGTCGGTCTGAGAGACTATGTGTTACTGTGTGCATGTTTTCTATGTGAGTCTGTATTAATGTGTGTGTATTTTAGTTTGTGTCTGTATGTGGGTCTGTATGTGAGCATGTGTTAGTGTTTGTGTGTTAGTGTGTGTGTGTGTGTGTGTGTGAGAATGTGTCAGTGAGTATGTGAGTGTATGTGTGGGTGTATGTGTGAGTGTGAGCATTGTTAGTGAGTTTGTGTGTTAGTATTTGTGTGTATGTATGTGCTAATGTGTGTGTGTGAGAGAGAGAGAGTGTGTGTGCGTATTTGTGTGTGTGTAGTAGTGTGTGTTAGTGTGTGTATGTGCGTGTGTGAAAGTGTCTATTAGTGCGTGTGTGTTTGTGTCTGTGAGTGTGTCTGTGTAAGAGAGTATTCGGTAGTGTGTGCATGTGTTAATGTGTGTGTGTGTTTGTGTGTGTCTGTGTGAGAGATTGTGTGTTCGTGTGTGAGTCTGTATTAGTGTGTGTGTTTGTATGTGTATGTGTGAGAGTGTGTGTGTGTTCATGTGTGTGTGTGTGTGTGTGTGTTTGTGTGTGTGTGTGTATTTGAGAGAGAGAATGTGTGTGAGTGTGTGTGTCTGTGTGTGTGTCTGTGTGAGTGTATGTGTGAGGCTGTGCATTGTTAGTGAGTTTGCCTGCACATGTGTTCCTGAATGTGTGTGTGTCTGTGTGTGAGCGTTTTTGTTAGCATGTGCATGTGTTAGTGTGGTGTGTGTATGAGAGAGAGTGTATATTAATGTTAGTGTGTGTGTTTTAGTGTGTGTGCGTATATTAGTGTGTGTCTGTGTGAGAGTGTGTGTTAGCATGTAAGTGTGTGTTACTGTGTGTGTAGTATCTATGTTAGTGTGTGCATGTGTCAGTGTGTGTGTGTTTGTGTGTGTCTGTGTGAGAGATTGTGTGTTCATGTGTGAGTCTGTGTTAGTGTGTGTGTTTGTATGTGTATGTGTTAGAGTGTGTGTGTGTTCATGTGTGTGTGCGCGTATATTAGCGTGTGTCTCTGTGAGAGAGTGTGTGTTAGCATGTAAGTGTGTGTTACTGTGTGTGTTAGTGTGTGTGCGTGTGAGTGTGTGCATTATTTGTGAGAGAAAGTGTGTGTGTATTAGTGTTAGTGTGTGTGTGGGTTTGTGAGTGTGTGAGTCTGTGTCTGTCTGTGTGTTGGTGCGTGTCTGTGTATTTGTGAGTGTGTGTTAGTGTCTGTACTCGTTTGTGTATGTTAGTGTGTGCATGTGTTAGTGAATGTGTGTGTGTCTGTGTGAGAGATATTGTGTTTGTATGTGAGTCTGTATTAGTGTGTGTGTATTTTAGTTTGTGTGTGTATGTGTGTTATTGAGTGTCTGTGTGTTAGTGTGTGCATGTGTTAGTGAGTTTGTGT
>CM045732.1:36435474-36730474 GCA_024760905.1 Plotosus lineatus | reverse complement strand
AGTGTGTGTGAGAGAGTGTGTTTTAGTGTGTGTGTGAGTGTCAGTTAATTAACAAACGTGCCAGAAATGCATTCATAGGATACAACCCTGTCAACCCACAAATCATCATAGCTCATTTCCTAGGACAGCCTCTTAACATTACCATCATTTGACTCTACGCTCCTACCGCAGACAGCTCAGAAGAGGAACTTGATGATTTATTTGTCCAGCTCGACTCTGCTGAAAAACACGTATAGGAATGACATTAAAATTGTCATGGGCAACTGGAATGCCAAAATTGGAAATGATTACTCCAGAGGAGAATAAGGTCCATCCTCTCTCGAGATGGATGGTTCCAGAGCCCAAGCTATGCGTTGAGGTGAGCCCGACTATATCTAGTCGGTATCTCTCCACCTCGCGCACCAGATCAGGCTCCTTCCCCGCCAGAGAGGTGACATTCCATGTACAGAGGGTCAGAGTAAGTAGCCGAGGATCGGTCCGACAGAACCCATGCCTTCGGCTGCCACCCAACTCACACTGCACCTGACCCCTAAAACTCCTCCCACGGGTGGGTCCATGGGAGGGCGGACTCATGTCTCCTTTTTTTGGGGCTAAGCAACCCAGGACAACAACTGCAGCAAAGAGATCAGAAGGAGGATTGGCCTGGCAACAGGGGCCTTCAACAGCTTCTACAAAGTTTGGAACAGCAGAGATATAGGTCTCAAGACAAAAACTCAAGTCATGCATACTTGTGTGTTCAGCGTCTTGCTGTATGCAGCCGAAACCTGGACGCTCCACAAAGATGATATCCACAGGATCAAAGTATTTGAAATGTACTGCTACCGTAATATCCTCAAAATCCGCTGGCTCCAGCGTGTCACCAATTTAGAAGTTCTCCAATGTATCAGACCAAGAACTATGATGATGCAAATGATTATCAAGTGCAAAATGGGCCTCTTTGAACACATATGCCGTATGAAGGACCACCGCATAATCAAACTTCTGATTACTGGTATCGCAGAGGGTAACAACAAGAGAGGCAGACCGAGAAAAAGTGGTCCACGACATCAAAGAATGGTGCAATACCATTCTGCACAACATCTGCAGGATGGCAAAGAACCGAGTGGAGACACCTACGGGTTTGCAAGAACCCAGAAAGATTAAGTAAGTAAGTAAGTAAGTTAGTGTGTGTGTGTGTGTGTGTGTGTGAGTGTATTTGTGAGTGTGTGTTAGTGTCTGTGTTAGTGTGTACATGTGTTTTGTGAGTGTGTCTGTGTTCTCACACAGATTGTGTGTTAGTGCGTGCATGTGTTATTGTGTGAGTCTGTATTAGTGTGTACATATGTTAGTGAGTGTATGTGTGTGCGTGTCTGTGTGAGAGAGTGTGTGTTAGTGTGTGTATGTTAGTGTGTGGGTGTGTATCCGTGTGTCTGTGTGAGAGTGTGTTTTAGCGTGTTAGTGTTTGTGTTAGTGTGTGTGTTAGTGTATGTCTGTGTGAAAGAGTGTGTTAGTGTGTGCATGTGTTGGTGTGTGAGTCTGTATTAGTGTGTGTGTGTGTGTATGTTAGTGTGTGTGTGTGTGTGTGTGTGTGAGAGAGAGAGAGAGTGTGTGTTAGTGTGTGTATGTTAGTGTGTGGGTGTGTATCCGTGTGTCTGTGTGAGAGTGTGTTTTAGCGTGTTAGTGTTTGTGTTAGTGTGTGCATGTGTTGGTGTGTGAGTCTGTATTAGTGTGTGTGTGTGTGTATGTTAGTGTGTGTGTGTGTGTGTGTGTGTGTGTGTGCAGGTGTTATTGTGTAAGTCTGTATTAGTGTGTGCATGTATTAGTGTTTGGGTCAGAGAGTGTATTAGTATGTGAGTGGGTTAATGTGTGTGTGTGTGTGTTTGTGTGTTAGTGTGTGTGAGTGTCTGTGTGAGAGAGGGTGTGTTCATGTGTGTGTGTGCTTGTGTTAGTGTGTATGTGTGAGAGAGTGTGTTAGTGTGTGGATGTGTTAGTGTGTGAGTGTTTTAGAGTGTGTGAGGTAGTGTGCATGTCTGTGTGAGAGTGTGTGTGTGTGAGAGAGAGAGAGTGTGTGTTCGTGTGTGTGTTTGTTAGTGTGTGTATGTGTGTTAGTGTGTGTGTTGCTGTTTGTGTATGTTAGTGTTTGTGTGAGAGAGTGTGTATTAGTGTGTAAGTGTGTTAGTGAGTGTGTTAGTATGTACATGTATTAGTGCATGAGTCTGTATTAGAGTGTCTGTGTTAGTGTGTGTCTGTGTGTGTGTGTGTGTGTTAGTGTGAGTTAATGCAGCCGTGGGGGGGGGGGGGGGGCAAAAACCAGTGTCTCTCCCTCACGCCGGTCCCAAGCCCGGATAAATGCAGAGGGTTGCGTCAGGAAGGGCATCCGGCGTAAAACAAATGCCAAATAAACTATGCGAATCACAAGAAAGAATCACATACCGGATCGGTCGAGGCCCGGGTTAACAACGACCGCCATCAGTGCCGCCAACCAACAGGGTGCTGATGGAAATTGGACTACTGTTGGTCGAAGACGTCGAAGAAGGAGAGGCGGGAGGCGTGTCCGTTGCCAGAGAGAGAAGAGGAAAGGCATGAGTCTAGGACTGAAAGTAGGGACTTTGAATATTGGAACTATGACAGGAAAAGGTAGAGAGCTGGCTGACATGATGCAGAGGAGGAAGGTGGACATACTGTGTGTTCAGGAGACCAGGTGGAAAGGTCGCAAGGCTAGAAGCATAGGAGCAGGGTTTAAGCTGTTTTATCACGGTGTGGATGGGAAGAGAAATGGAGTCGGAGTCATCTTGAAGGAGGAGTTTGCCAGGAATGTTCTAGAAGTGAAAAGAGTGTCAGACAGAGTGATGAGTCTCAAGTTAGAAATTAAAGGTGTGATGGTCAATGTTGTTAGTGCTTATGCCCCACAGACAGGATGTGAGTGAGAAGAGAAGGAGAGATTCTGGAGGGAGTTAGATGAAGTGATGCAGAGTACCCCCAGAGGTGAAAGAGTGGTCATTGTGGCAGACTTCAATGGACATGTTGGTGCAGGAAACAGAGCGGACGAGGAAGTGATGGGCAGGTTTGGTATCCAGGACAGAAACGCGGAAGGACAGATGTTGGTAGATTTTGCAAAAAGGATGGAAACTTGGTGGTGGAATGAGGAAGTGCAGGAGTGTGTACAAAGGAAGAGATTAGCTAAGAAGAAGTGGGACATTGAGAAAACCGAAGAGAGTAAACAGGAGTACAGGGAGACACAGCGTAAGGCAAAGGTAGCAGTGTCAAAGGCCAAACAGAGCGCGTTTGATGACTTGTATGCTCGGTTGGAAAGTAAGGAGGGAGAAAATGATTTATACAGGTTGGCACAGCAGAGCAATAGAGATGGGAAGGACGTGTAGCAAGTTAGATTGATAAAGGACAGAGAGGGAAATGTATTGACTGATGACAGAAGTGTGCTGGGAAGATGGAAAGAGTACTTTGAAGAGCTGATGAATGAGGAAAATGAGAGAGAAAAAAGAGTAGAAGAGCTGACTGTTGAGGACCAGGAAGTAGCAAAGATTAGTAAGGGTGAAGTGAGGAGGGCATTGAAGAGGATGAAGAATGGAAAGGCAGTTGGTCCTGATGACATACCGGTGGAGGTATGGAAGTGTCTAGGAGAGGTATCAGTAGATTTTCTGACAAGAACATTTAACAAGGTCTTAGAGAGTGAGAGGATGCCAGAGGAATGGAGGAGAAGTGTGCTGGTGCCCATTTTTAAGAACAAGGGAGACGTGCAGAGTTGTGGCAACTACAGAGGGATAAAGTTGATGAGCCATACGATGAAGTTATGGGAAAGAATAGTGGAAGCTAGACTTAGGGCAGAGGTCAGCATTTGTGAACAACAGTTTGGTTTCATGCCCAGAAAGAGCACCACAGATGCAGTGTTTGCCTTGAGGATGTTAATGGAGAAGTACAGAGAAGGTCAGACGGAGCTGCATTGTGCCTTTGTGGATCTGGAGAAAGCATATGACAGGGTGCCGAGAGAAGAACTGTGGTATTGCATGAGGAAGTCTGGAGTGGCAGAGAAGTATGTTACAGTGGTGCAGGACATGTATGAGAGATGTAAGACAGTGGTGAGGTGTGCTGTCGGTGTGACAGAAGAGTTCAAGGTGGAGGTGGGACTGCATCAAGGGTCAGCTCTCAGCCCCTTCTTGTTTGCTATGGTGATGGACAGGCCGACAGACGAGGTTAGACAAGATTCCCCATGGACTATGATGTTTGCAGATGACATTGTGATCTGTAGTGAGAGCAGAGAACAAGTGCAGGAAAATCTAGAGAGGTGGAGGTATGCCCTGGAAAGGAGGGGAATGAAGATTAGCCTCAGTAAGACAGAATACATGTGCATGAATGACAAGGACCAAAGAGGAACGGTGAGATTACAGGGAGCAGAGATAAGAAAGGTGGAGGATTTTAAGTACTTAGGCTCAACAGTCCAGAGCAATGGACAGTGTGGAAAAGAGGTCAAGAAGCGTGTGCAGGCAGGTTGGAATGGTTGGAGAAAAGTGTCCGGTGTGATGTGTGATAGGAGGGTATCGGCAAAAATGAAAGGAAAAGTGTACAAGACGGTGTTGAGGCCAACGATGCTGTATGGGTTAGAAACAGTGGCCCTGGGGAAAAGACAGGAGGCAGAGTTGGAGGTAGCAGAGATGAAAATGTTGAGGTTCTCTTTGGGAGTAACGAGGATGGATAGGATTAGGAATGAGCACGTCAGAGGGACAGCACATGTAAGACGTTTTGGAGACAAAGTCAGAGAGGCTAGATTGAGATGGTTTGGACATGTACAGAGGAGGGATAGTGAGTTGATGCTGAGGCTGGAACTACCAGGCAAAAGGTCTAGAGGAAGACCAAAGAGACGATTCATGGATGTGGTGAAGGAGGACATGAAGGTCGTTGGTGTAAGAGAAGAAGATGCAAAGGATAGGGTGAGATGGAGGCAGATGATTCGCTGTGGCGACCCCTGAAGGGAAAAGCCGAAAGGAAAAGAAGAAGAAGAAGAAGTGTGTGAGTGAGTGTGTGTGTGTGTGTGTGTGTGTGTGTGTGTGTGTGTGTGTGTGAGAGAGTGAGAGAGAGTGTTTGTTAGTGTCTGCATGTGTTAGTGTGTGAGAGAGAGATTGTGTACTAATGTTAGTGTGTGTGTGTGTGTGTGTGAGAGAGAGAGAGAGAGAGAGAGAGAGAGGGTACTAGTGTTAGTATGTGTGTGCTACTGTGTTTGTGTGTTTGTGTGTGCATATATTCATGTATGTGTGTGTGTGTGTGTGTGTGTGTGTGTGTGTGTGTGTGTGTGTGTCTGAATCCGAGATTGTGTGTTAGTGTGTGCATATTTTAGTATGTGTGTGTGTATGTGTGTGTTAGTGTGTGTCTGTGTGACAGTGTGTTAGTGTGTGCATGTGTTAGTGTGTGTGAGTGTATGTGTTTTAGTGTTTATGTGTGTATTAGAGTGTTATTGTGTTATTGTGTGAGGATGTATTAGTGTGTAAGTGTGTTATACCCCCCCCCCCATTTCACTGGAGCGTGGTAGACTCGCGGATGCAAAACCGTAGTCATCCTCCAACATTTTTCATCCATTCCATCATCTTCCCTGTCCTTCCGTACGATTCTGAAGGTATTCCTCCTCTTCCGTCAGAAAAGGCCAGAATTTTCCGACAGTGTTGCCTCACGTTCCTCAAACTTTCCGTCCTTTCCGCAAACGTTCCGTGATCGTTCCTTTTATTCCACAAGTCTTCCGTGGACATTCCGCAAACATTCCTCCTTCTTCTAGGTGATCAAGAGCGACGACGGAATGTTTGCGTTCGTCTTCAGAAACCAATACTCTCGGAAGACGCGGAATACACACAAAACAATAGAGAAACAATGCTTAATCTAAACAGAACGTTGTGGAACGATGGCGGAATGTTTGAGGAATGGTTTCAGAAAGCACGGAAGACTGTCGGAACACTCACGGAACTCACTTCCAATATAAATACAGGCACGCAAGACAAAGAGCCATTCATTTCCATTCATCCATCGAGAGAGAGAGAGAGACGCCACAATGCCCAAATAGAAGAAGAAGATATTGAACAAGAGGCCATGGCCACCAGCGCAGGAAAGCCAACCTGAAGAGCCATCCCAGGAAGCCGAGGTAACCGACGAGCTTCTGTCGATACCTCAGCGGAAATCAAAAAGGCTCGCACCTACATTAAACTGACTGACAACGAGTAGTAGGCCATGGTCGAGTTCATCCAGGCAAACGGGATCATCATCATGATCATCTTGCTCTGCTTAATCCGGGGGCATGTTGTGGACACAGCAGCCCAAATAATGATGTTAATGTAATGATGTCAATTAAACCCGAGGCAGTGGTGACTTCGTGGTTAATGCTTTTTTTTTTTTTTTAACTTTTTACACCCTAGCCTCGCGGCTCATCAGGCCGGTGCTTATCCCCGGTCTCCATAGCGTGAAGCAACCAGGAGTTCAACTCCTCCTGGATGGGACACTGGTCCATCGCACGTTACCTTCCCAGTATATTTTTACTGGTACCCATTTGTACTGCTGTGTGAACAGAGGCACACTTGTGGTTAAGACCTTGCCCAGGGCTCTTAGCACAGTTTGGGATTAACGGGGATTTGAACACACAATCTCCTGATCATGAGAACAGCACCCTAACCACTATGCCACCAGCTCCCCACAAGTGGTTGATGCAATGGGTTAATAATCCAAAGGTCATTGGTTCAATTCCAACTGTCTCCACTGTTGGACCATTGACAAAGGCCCTTAACCCTCAATTGCTTAGTTGAATAAAAAAAGATAATGTAAATTGAGAGCTTTGTTTGAGGCTCAGTTCTGTCCTTACTATGACTGACCGGTACAAGCTCTGCTTTACAGAAGAGGCTGCAGCAATCCACCTCTCGATATCCCACTCCATCCTTCCCTCACTCATAAACAAGACCCCAAGATACTTAAAGTCTGCCATTTGGGGGAGGACTTCATTCTAGATCCAGAGGTGGCATTCCATCCTTTTCCGACTGAGAACTATGGCCTTGTGCTTGGAAGTGCTGATTCTCATCCCAACCACATCGGACTCAGCTGCAAATCGCTCTAAGAGCTGGAGGTCCTGGATTGATAAAGCCAAAAGGACAACAGAAAGCAGAGAGGAGATCCTATGACCATCAAACCAGAACCCCTCAATGCTTCTAAAAATTCAATCCCATAAAAATTATGAAGAGAATTGGTGACAAAGGACTCCAACCCTTACCAGAAACGAATTCAACCTGTTGTTACCAATGCAGACCAAGCTTTGGCTTTGATGATACTGAGATTGAATGGCCAGAACACCATAGTCCAGGAACACACCCCAAAGGATATGGTCAAAAGCCTTCTCTAAATCCACAAAATACATGTGGACAGATTGGGCAAAATCCCATTACCCTCTCCAGGAGCTTGTAGAGTCTATAAGTTGTTCAAGCGTGCCATGGCCAAGATGAAAACCTCAATGTTCCTCCTTTATCCGAGGTTTCTGGTTGGACCCTCCTTTCCAGTTCCCCTGCATAGACTTTCCTGGGTAGGCTGAGGAGCATGATTCCACGATAACTGGAACACACCCTCCGGTCCGTTTTTTTTAAAAAGGGAGACTACCACCCCAGTTTGCAAATCCAGATGTATGGCCCCCAATGACCATGTGATGTTGGAGAGATGTGTCAACCAAGACAGTCCTACAACATCCAGAGCCCTGAGATATTCAGGGTGGATCTCATCCACCCCTGGAGCCCGACCACCGACTTTTGACTACCTTGGCAATCCCTAGTGATGGCACCCAAACCCCCAGGGTCTTCATTCATGGAGGAGGATGGTGGTCCAGAACCGTTTTGAGGCCAACCAATAGTTGCTTTCCAGGCTGTTACCAAACTCATCCCACGCCCGAGATTTTGCATCAGCAACAGGTCAGAGTGCAACACATTTGGCCTGCCAGAACAGTCTGTTGCCTTGGGAGTCTCACAGGCCAATAAGACCCGATTGGCCACCTTCATCAGCTGGACGGCTTTCTTCATCGCAGGTGTTCACCACCTGGTTCTGGGGTTACCCCCACGACAGGCACTGATGGCATTCTGGCCACAGCTACAGCCTGCTGCCTAAACAATGGAGGCATGAAAGGATTGTCCCCCGCCTCCTTCAGGATGTGGTTGTAGCTCTGCTAAAGGTGGGAGTTTAATTCAATTCAATTCAGTTTTATTTGTTTTGTGCTTTTTACAATTGACATAATCACAAAGCAGCTTTACACAGTAAAACAGTAAACAGAGAGGATTATAAAGTATAAAAGAATTTAAACATTTCTTATAACCCGATACATCTCTAATGATCATTGCCCACAGCGAAAGTGGCAAGGAAAATCTCCCTCACATCTACTGATGCTTTGAACTATACTCTGAACCTAATAACTGTGACCCCCCTTGGCAGCAAAAACTGAAATCAAGCATTAGCAAAAACTGGTGATACGTTTGTATCACAGTGGACAAACTTTGGCAAACCTTTCTTTACAGAATTGTTTTCACAGCCGTACTTCTGAGCATGAAGTGCCTGTTTAAGGTCACATTTTTCTTTTCAATGATGGACTTGCTGGTATGTTTTGGGTAGTTGTCCTGCTGCAAGGGCAGTGGGCAGGTCATTTGGACCCGTAATGGGATTAGGCATCCCAGCCACCACGAGTCTCCACTGTCATGTGGGCATGCCACAAGACAGTCAGTAGGAGTAGGACCTGTCTACCTACGCATGAGAAGACTTGGTCTGGCCGATTGGGCAGAAAAAACCACCAAATTGGTTCAACAGACAAGAAGGCAGACCCAGCAAAGCGTCGTGGAGTACAACCAGGGCTCAGTGAGACACACAGACACTGCATCCTGACCCATCTCCAGTCGTCTCGACAATGTCCTCAACGCCGTCTTGTACACTTTTCCTTTCATTCTTGCTGATACTGTCCGATCACACATCACACCAGATACTTTTCTTGAACCATTCCAACCAGCCTGCACATGCTTCTTCACCTCTTTTCCACATTCTGATTGCTCTGGATTGTTAAGCCTAAGTACATTAAATCTTCCACCTTCCTTATCTCTGCTCCCTGTAACCTCATCGTTCCTCTTGGGTCCTTGTTGGTCACACACAGGTATTCCGTCTTACTGAAGCTAACTTTCATTCTTCTCCTTTCCAGGGCATACCTCCACCTCTCTAGATTTTCCTGCACTTGTTCTCTGCTCTCACTACAGATCACAATGTCATCTGTAAACATCATAGTCCATGGAGATTCTTGTCTAACCTCATCTGTCTGCCTGTGCATCACCATAGCAAACAACAAGTGGCTCAGAGCCGACCCTTGATGCAGTCCTCCCCTCCAACTTTAACTCTTCGGTCATGCCGACAGCACACCTCACCACTGTCTTACATCTCTCATACATGTCCTGTACCACTCTAACATACTTCTCTGCCACTCCAGACTTCTTCATGCAATACCATAGTTCTTCGCTTGGCACCCTGTCATATACTTTCTCCAGATCCACAAAGGCACAATGCAGCTCCCTCTGACCTTCTCTGTACTTCTCTATTAACATCCTCAAAGCAAACACTCCATCTGTGGTGCTCTTTCTTGGCATGAAACCAAACTGTTGTTCACAATAGCTGACCTCTGCCCTTAGTCTAGCTTCCACTATTGTTTCCCATAACTTCATTGTATGGCTCATCAACTTTATCCCTCTGTAGTTGCCACAACTCTGTACATCTCCCTTGTTCTTAAAAATGGGCACCGAACACTTCTCCTCCATTCCTCCAGCATCCTCTCACTCTCTAAGACCTTGTTAAATGTTCTTGTCAGGAAATCTACTGCTACCTCTCCTAGACACTGCCATACCTCCACCGGTATGTCATCAGAACCAACTGCTTTTCCACTCTTCGTCCTCTTCAATGCCCTCCTCACTTCACCCTTACTAATCTTTGTTACTTCCTGCTCCTCAACAGCCACCTCTTCTATTCTTTTTTCTCTCATTTTCTTCATTCATCAGCTCTTCAAAGTACTCTTTCCATCTTCCCAGCACACTTCTGGCATCAGTCAATACACTACCCTCTCTATCCTTTATCACTCTAACTTGCTACACATCTTTCCCATCTTTATTTCTCTGCGGTGCCAACCTGTATAAATCATTTTCTCCCTCTTTACTGTCCAACCTATCATACAAGTCATCATACGCCCTCTGTTTGGCCTTTGACACCACTACCTTCGCCTTACACTGTGTCTCCTTGTACTCCTGTTTACTCTCTTTGGTCCTCTCACTGTCCCACATTTTCTAAGCTAACCTCATCCTTTTTACACACTCCTGCAATTCCTCATTTCACCACCAAGTCTCCTTATCTACTGTCCTTCCAGATGACACACCAAGTACTCTCCCACCTGTGTCTCTGATCACATTAACTATAGTTGTCCAGTCATCTGGAAGCACTTTCTGACCACCCAAAGCCTGTTCCAACTCCTCCTTGAAGACTGTTGTTCAACACTCTTCCTTTTTCAGCTTCCACCACTTTGTCTTCTGCTCTGCCTTTGCCTTTTTCTCCTTCCACACCCTCAGCATCATCCTGCACACCACCGTCCTATGCTGTTTGGCAACACTTTCACCCACTACTACTTTGCAGTCACCGACTTCCTTCAAATTACATCGTCTACAAAAGATGTAGTCTACCTGTGTGCTCCTACCTCCGCTTTTATAAGTCACCCTATGCTCCTGTCTCTTCTGGAAGAAAGTATTCACCACAGCCATTTCCATTCTTTTTGCAAAATCTATCAACATCTGTCCTTCTGTGTTCCTGTCCTGGATACCAAACCTGCCCCTCACTTCCTCGTCCCCTCTGTTGCCTGCACCAACATGTCGATTGAAGTCTGCACCAATGACCACTCTATCACCTCTGGAGGTACTCTGCATCACTTCATCTAACTCACTCCAGAATCTCTCCTTCTCTTCTAGCTTGCATCCTGCCTGTGGGGCATAAATGCAGCCATGAGGCGGGGGGGGGCACTAACCAGTGTCTCTCCCCCTTATGCCGGTCCCAAGCCCGGATAAATGCAGAGGGTTGCGACAGGAAGGGCATCCGGCGTAAAACTTCTGCCAAAAAAAAAAATGCAAATGATCAATACAGAATTCATACCGGATCGGTCGAGGCCCGGGTTAACAACGACCGCCATCAGTGCTGTCAACCAACAGGGTGCTGATGGAAATTGGACTACTGTTGGTCGAAGACGTCGAAGAAGGAGAGGCGGGAGGCGTGTCCGTAGGCAGAGAGAGAAGAGGAAATGCGTGAGCCTCGGACTGAGAGTAGGGACTTTGAATGTTGGAACTATGCAAGGAAAAGCTAGGGAGCTGGCTGACATGATGCAGAGGAGGAAGGTGGACATACTGTGTGTTCAGGAGACAAGGTGGAAAGGTAGAAAGGCTAAAAGCTTAGGAGCAGGGTTTAAACTGTTTTATAATGGTGTGGATGGGAAGAGAAATGGAGTAGGAGTCATCTTGAAGGAGGGGTTTGTCAGGAATGTTCTAGAAGTGAAAAGAGTGTCAGACAGAGTGATGAGTCTCAAGTTAGAAATTGAAGGCGTGATGGTCAATGTTGTTAGTGCTTATGCCCCACAGGCAGGATGTAAGCTAGAAGAGAAGGAAAGATTCTGGAGTGAGTTAGATGAAGTGATGCAGAGTAACCCCAGAGGTGAAAGAGTGGTCATTGGAGCAGACTTCAATGGACATGTTGGTGCAGGCAACAGAGGGGACGAGGAAGTGATGGGCAGGTTTGGTATCCAGGACAGGAACACAGAAGGACAGATGTTGATCGATTTTGCAAAAAGGATGGAAATGGCTGTGGTGAATACTTTCTTCAAGAAGAAACAGAAGCATAGGGTGACTTATGAAAGCGGAGGTAAGAGCACACAGGTAGACTACATCTTGTGTAGGCGATGTAATTTGAAGGAAGTCAGTGACTGCAAAGTAGTAGTGGGTGAGAGTGTTGCCAAACAGCATAGGATGGTGGTGTGCAGGATGACACTGATGGTGAGAAAGGTGAAAAGGCAAAGGCAGAGCAGAAGACAAAGTGGTGGAAGCTGAAAAGGAAGAGTGTCGTGTTGTCTTCAAGGAGGAGTTGAAACAGGCTTTGGGTAGTCAGGAAGTGCTTCCAGAGGACTGGACAACCACAGCCAATGTGATCAGGAGACCGGTAGGAGAGTACTTGGTGTGTCCTCTGGAAGGAAAGTAGATAAGGAGACTTGGTGGTGGAATGAGGAAGTGCAGGAGTGTGTACAAAAGAAGAGGTTAGCCAAGAAGAAGTGGGACATTGAGAGGACCGAAGAGAGTAAACAGGAGTACAGGGAGACACAGCGTAAGGCGAAGGTAGCGGTGTCAAAGGCCAAACAGAGGGCGTATGATGACTTGTATGATAGGTTGAACAGTAAGGAGGGAGAAAATGATCTATACAGGTTAGCACAGCAGAGAAATAGAGATGGGAAAGACGTGCAACAAGTTAGAGTGATAAAGGACAGAGAGGGAAATGTATTGACTGATGACAGAAGTGTGCTGGGAAGATGGAAAGAGTACTTTGAAGAGCTGATGAATGAGGAAAATGAGAGAGAAAAAGAGTAGAAGGGTGACCGTTGAGGAGCAGGAAGTAGCAAAGATTAGTAAGGGAGAAGTGAGGAGGGCATTGAAGAGGATGAAGAATGGAAAGGCAGTTGGCCCTGATGACATACCAGTTGAGGTATGGAAGTGTCTCGGGGAGGTAGCAGTAGATTTTCTGACAAGAATATTCAACAAGGTTTTAGAAAGTGAGCAGATGCCGGAGGAATGGAGGAGAAGTGTGCTTGTGCCCATTTTTAAGAACAAGGGCGATGTACAGAGTTGTGGCAACTACAGAGGGATAAAGTTGATGAGCCATACAATGAAGCTATGGGAAAGAATAGTGGAAGCAAGACTAAGGGCAGAGGTCAGCATTTGTGAACAACAGTTTGGTTTCATGCCCAGAAAGAGCACCACAGATGCAGTGTTTGCTTTGAGGATGTTAATAGAGAAGTACAGAGAAGGTCAGAAGGAGCTGCATTGTGCCTTTGTGGATCTGGAGAAAGCATATGACAGGGTGCCGAGAGAAGAACTGTGGTATTGTATGAGGAAGTCTGGAGTGGCAGAGAAGTATGTTAGAGTGGTGCAGGACATGTATGATAGATGTAAGACAGTGGTGAGGTGTGCTGGCGGTTGTGACAGAAGAGTTCAAGGTGGAGGTGGGACTGCATCAAGGGTCAGCTCTCAGCCCTTCTTGTTTGCTATGGTGATGGACAGGCTAACAGATGAGGTTAGACAAGAAGCTCCATGGACTATGATGTTTGCAGATGACATAGTGATCTGTAGTGAGAGCAGAGACCGAGTGGAGGAAAATCTAGAGAGGTGGAGGTATGCCCTGGAAAGGAGGGGATTGAAGGTTAGCCTCAGTAAGACAGAATACATGTGTGTGAACGACAAGGACCCAAGAGGAACTTTGAGGTTACAGGGGGGAGAGATAAAGAAGGTGGAGGATTTTAAGTACTTAGGCTCAACAATCCAGAGCAATGGAGAGTGTGGAAAAGAGGTGAAGAAGCGCGTGCAGGCAGGTTGGAATGGATGGAGAAAAGTGTCCGGTGTGATGTGTGATAGGAGAGTATCGGCAAGAATGAAGGGAAAAGTGTACAAGACGGTGATGAGGCCAGCAATGTTGTATGGTTTAGAGACAGTGGCCCTGGGGAAAAGACAGGAGTCAGAGTTGGAGGTAGCAGAGATGAAAATGTTGAGGTTCTCTTTGGGAGTAACGAGGATGGATAGGATCAGAAATGAGTACATCAGAGGGACAGCACATGTTAGATGTTTTGGAGACAAACTCAGAGAGGCTAGATTGAGATGGTTTGGACATGTACAGAGGAGGGATAGTGAGTATATTGGTCGTAGGATGCTGAGGTTGGAACTACCAGGCAAAAGGCCCAGAGGAAGACCAAAGAGAAGATTTATGGATGCGGTGAAGGCGGACATGAAGGTCGTTGGAGTAAGAGTAGAAGATGCAGAGGATAGGGAGAGATGGAGGCAGATCATTTGCTGTGGCGACCCCTGAAGGGAACAGCCGAAAGGAAAAGAAGAAAGAAGATCCTGCCTGTGGGGCATAAGCACTAACCACATTGAACATCACCCCTTCAGTTGCTAACTTGCAAGTCATCACTCTGTCTGACACTCTTTTCACTTCTAGAACATTCCTGACAAACCCCTCTTTCAAGATGACTCTGACTCCATTTCCCTTCCCATCCACACCATGATAAAACAGCTTAAACCCCGTTCCTAAGCTTCTAGCCTTGCTACCTTTCCACCTGGTCTCCTAAACACACTGTATGTCCACCTTCCTCCGCTGCATTATGTCAGCCAGCTCTCCACCTTTTCCTGGCATAGTTCCAACATTCAAAGTTCCTACTCTCAGTCCTAGACTCCTGCCTTTCGTCTTCTCTCTCTGCCTACAGACACACCTCCTGCCTCTCCTTCTTCGACCTCTCCTTCTTTGAACTCTTGGCCTCTTTCTCTTTGACTGTTGGCACAATGTTCTATTTTCTAAATTCAGTGTTATTGTAATGCCAGGCCTGGTGGTAAAGGGTACTGGATCACTGATCCTAAGGTTGGAGGTTTGAGTCCCACTCTTCACAAGGTTGTCACTGTCCCTCCAGTGCAGCTAACAGGGTTATCAAAGGCCAGCCATGTCTCTCATTGTCTATGGTGAGAGGAATGTAAAAGAACAATTACTGACTTTCATAAAGAGTTGGCTGCATAGCCGTCAGCGTGTTTCTGCCCCTTGTTGAAGTGTTTTGTCAGGAAGGGCATCTGATGTAAAAGCCCATGCCAAATTAAGCATGTAAATCAGATGATTCGCTGTGGCGACCCCTGAAAAAACGCAAAAGCCGAAAGGAAGAGTGTTATTTTTATACCAGATGTCACGGGCTGCACACCTTTCAAAAACTGAATTCTTGCCTTGTCAGTCCACAGACTATTTCTCCAAAAGTATTGGAGATCATCAAGATGTTTCCTGGAAAATGGAAGATGAACTTCTGTGTTCATTTTTGTCAGGAGTGGTTTTCACTCTGGAATTCTTTCTTGGATGCCACTTTTGCCCAATGTCTTTATTATGATTGAGTCATGAACCTTAACTGAAGACAATAAGGCCTGCAGTTCTTTGCAAGTGGTTCTGGGTTCTTTTGTGACCTCTTGGATGAGTTGTCATGATACTCTTGGAGTAATTTTGGATGGCAGCCCGCTTCTGGGAAGACTCAACACTGTTCCCTCTTCTCCATTTGTGGATAATGGCTCTGGATTGTGGTTTGCTGGAGTCCTAAAGCCTTGGAAATGGCTTTGTAACCTTTTTCAGACTGATTTTTTTATCACTTTGTTTCTCATTTACCCCCAGTATACTAAATGGGTTATCAAAGACTGGCCATCTCTTTCAGTGTCTGTGGTGGAGTTTCATGTAAAAGAGCCATTGCTTACTTTCGAGAAGAGTAGGCTGCATAGTGTGTTTCTGCCATGCGAAGGTCAGGCAAGCTGTCCAGGGTGTACTCTGCCCTTGCCTCAAGTTGGCTGAGATGGGCAACAGCCTCTCCGCAACCCTAATTAGGATTAAGGGGTTTAGAAAATTAATGAATAAATGTTTCTCATTTATTCTTGAATTTCTTTAAATTGAGGTTAATTGATTAATTTAATTTAATTATAATTGCTTTATCCAGGGGCACTGGGCTGCGCACGAACAGACACCTTAGTTCAAGTGAAGGGAAATTACAGCATACACAGAAAAGCCATAACATTAAAAACATTGACAGGTGACGTGAA
Organism: Plotosus lineatus; assembly: GCA_024760905.1. Lineage (NCBI taxonomy): Eukaryota > Metazoa > Chordata > Actinopteri > Siluriformes > Plotosidae > Plotosus > Plotosus lineatus. The sequence goes on along the minus strand of CM045732.1, from coordinate 36,714,599 downwards.
TCATGTTGATCATTTACGTGACACCTCTCATTCATATGGCATCTTTACACCTGCTCATTTTTCCTAATTCCAACATAATAACTTAAGAATTTAAGAATTTGACTGTTCAATTTCTGCCTAAAAGATTTTGCAAGCAATACCATTGAATCCACGGTTCGCAGGACTACCAAATTCATTCACCCTATGTTCACCCTGGACAGCCTGCCAGGCCACTGCAAGGCAACTGACCAATGTTCATGATTAAATACATATACAAAACTACAAATAGGCACAGATTATTTCTGTTTTTCTGGAAAATGAACATGAAAATATCCTCCTATGATCTGCCGGCATTTGTGCTAAAAGAGGAGTTCTATATTATAATTATTTTAACCTTTACGGGTATGGAATCTGGATATCGGCCATTATCACTTAGCACGAGATTGGTATTTGTTGGGAAAATCTTCTTTTCCTTTCGGGTATTCCCTTCAGGGGTCGCCAGAACATCTGCCTCCATCTCACCCTGTCCTCTGCATCTTCTTCTCTTATGCCAACGATCTTCCTGTCCTCCTTCACCACATCCATTAATCTCTTCTTTGGTCTTCCTCTAGGCCTTCTGGCTGGTAGTTCCAACCTCAGCATTCTACTACCAATATATTCACTATCTCTTCTCTGTACATGTCCAAACCATCGCAATCTAGCCTCTCTGACTTTGTCTCCAAAACATCTTATATGGGCTGTCCCTCTGATGTACTCATTTCTGATCTTATCCATCCTTGTTCCTCCCAGAGAGAACCTCAACATTTTCATCTCTGCTACCTCCAGCTCTGCCTCCTGTCTTTTCCTCTGCGCCACTGTTTCTAATCCATGCAACATTGCTGGCCTCAAAACCGTCTTGTACACTTTTCCTTTCATTCTTGCTGATCTCCTATCACATATCACACACTTTTCTCCAACTATTCCAACCTACCTGCACACGCTTCTTCACCTCTTTTCCACACTCTCCATTGCTCTGGATTGTTGAACCTAAGTACTTAAAACCCTCCACCTTCCTTATCTCTGCTCCCTGTAACCTCAATGTTCCTCGTGGATCTTTCTCATTCACACACATGTATTTCTGACTTACTGAGGCTAACCTTCATTCCTCTCCTTTCCAGGGCATACCTTCACCTCTCTAGATTTTCCTGCACTTGTTCTCTGCTCTCACGACAGATCACAATGTCACCTGCAAACATCATAGTCCTTGGGGAATCTTGTTTAACCTCGTCTGTCAGCCTGTCCATCACCATAACAAACAAGAAGGGACTCAGAGCTGATCCTTGATGCAGTCCCACCTCCACCTTGAATTCTTCGGTCATGCCGACAGCACACCTCACCACTGTCTTACATCTCTCATACATGTCCTGCACCACTCTAACAGACTTTTCTGCCACTCCAGACTTTCTCACGCAATACCACAGTTCTTCTCTTGGCACCCTGTCATATGCTTTCTCCAGATCCACAAAGGCACAATGCAGCTCCCTCTGACCTTCTCTGTACTTCTCTATTAACGTCCTCAAAGCAAACACTGCATCTGCATCACTACATCATTCCCAACCAGCATGAACACACAGTGACTATTATTAAAAATGTATTAATTAATTAATGTATACATTAAAAATGTCAAAAATGTCAAAACTAACAGCAGAAGTCGATATTTCATGGTGGAAGTGCCCTAACATCAATATGGGTTGAGTTTAAAAATATATAATCATCACCTGAAGACAAGAGTGTTACTATATGGTGTTCTCCCCAAGGACATGCACATTAGGATAACTGGCCATTTCTGGGTCTGAGTGTGAATGGTTTTGTGTGTGTGTGTGTGTGTGTGTGTGTGTGTGTGTGTGTGTGTGTGTTGGCTTTGCAGTGGCTTGCTGAGCTGTTCAGAGTTCTGTCTCTGCCTTTGATCTGGCCTCCTTGCTACCCAAGTAAAATTAAGCTGTTCAACTAAATAAAAAAATACCCAAACACAACAAACACACAATATCATTATTATTATAACACAATTATCATTATAAGCAGTTTTAACAAGAGCATCTGGAAAGTTGCTTTCCTCAACATAGCACTTATATAAGTGACTCTGGCAACATGAACATGAGAACACGGCTGTCTTTTCGAGAAAAACATGATTAGCGTTCTAATGGTTCACTCACTAATGTTAAGCCTCAGAAATGCTGGAGCACTTGCAAATGTTAAAGCACTTCCTCATCACTCATCTCCCCATTTCACATTCATTCTTCATCTCCATGATGGACCACCCAATAGTTATATGTTCCAAGTGTTGGTCCATAATGCCTGCTAATACACTTATCTCTTCCTATTACACTGCATCTGTGATGGACATCATACCCCCCTTTAAATTAATTTAAATTTTTGCCAGTGTGATCACAGAACAATAAAATTAAACCTCCAAAAATTCAATACAAAGTACCGTGGATTGAGGTCGTATAACAAACCTAGATCAGGTGATATAACTGGTGTGTGAGACACACACACACACACACACACAGAGAGAGAAAGAGAGAGAGTCAAAAAGGGAAGAAGTGAGAGAAGGGCTGATTCTATAATGCCAGGAACATTCAGCCGGACCAAAAATGCAGAAGTCAGTGTGATGAAAACGGATGAGCTTTATTGTTCACAGGGAAGGCACTAGAGCACGGGGTAATTGTAGTCACTGGTAGAGAACCCCAGTGATTGCTAAGTGGAATCAGGTGTGTGTTTAGCACTCCACCCGTGTGTGACAGCCATGCCCCTCCAATGCACACAGAGAGAGAGAGAGAGAGAGAGAGAGAGCGACAACAAAACCAGAGTCTCTCACAACACAGGGCATAACACACTAAAATAAAGACCACAGAAAAGTTAAAGAGTCTCTCACAACACAGACCATAACATAGTGTACTGTATTCAATAATTTTTTCACTTAATTTACAGACCTATGGTATGAGTTATGGTACCGTTAACTTCTGTTCAAAACATGACGGAACGGATTAAGACCATTTAAATTATTTGTAATGGGAAAACGGATTTGGAATTTGAACAAATCAGAATTTGAACAGCTGTCCAGAACGGATTAAGTTCAAGAACCAAGGTACCACTGTAACTGGCTGTTCCAAATCGCCTCTAGTTGTGAGTGGTTGTGTGAGTGTCTGCCCTGCAATGGCATTGCAAGTCGCCCAGGCTGTACCCTGCCCTTGTCCAGAGTCGGTTGAGGTTGGCACCAGCCTCCACACAACCCTAATTAGGATTGAGTGATTCAGAAATTTGATAAATAAATGAATATATAATATATATGTTCTTATAGTAAAGTCACCAAAACACAGATTTCTATTTAATTTAACAAAACTCTATCACTTTATTATTCACTTTCATCTTTTATTAAACATCCTGCCCTTAATTTGAATTTAAAGTATTTCACTCTCTCTCCCTCATAAACACACACACACACATACAAGCACACACTGTCCCTCTCTCTCTCTCGCTCTCGTTCTCTCTCTCCTTCTCTCTCTCGCTCTCTCTCTCACACACACACACACACACACACACACACACACAAACAACACACATTTGTGGCGCGCAGCTGAAGCTGGAGGTCCGGATGAGCCCCGTTTTGCTCACATTCGGTGGAGCGCGCCACATTTATTAAACATTTACGGAATTAAACAACTTAAAAAACAAAAAATAAGATGAGCTTAATTTTCAAAAGAGAGTTAAAGCGCACCTGCCTCCTTTCTGACTGACTCTGTATGCAGTCATGTGTCTGTCAATGCAAGTGCGCCACATCTCTGCTCAAATCGGTCATAAAAACTGTTTTCATTCCTTATTGTTTCACTTGGTTGCCTAGTCATGTAAACCCATAATCATTACCAATGAGCCGTGTTTATAAGATTATAAGATGAGCCCTCTCAAATAAACTCACAAACCAACAGTACAACTCTCCTTTAAGCTTGTGACAAACAAGCTTTACGTGTGAAGTATAATGGAGATTCAGCTCCATCCTGGCCAATGGAGGGCCAATGAGAGGCCAGCAGGGCAGGATGTTGGGAGACAGCCAATCAGAGAGCAACTTGCGCATTGTTTGAATTTTTGAATGGTGCATTTGAATTTTTGAATGGCGTGTTTGGCGCTTTTTGTAAGAAGAGGTTGTTTCGTATACAGAGGGCAAAAATTTATAACCTGGATTTTTCGTACTCAGAGGTTTTCGTAAGTAGAGGGCCGACTGTATATACCGTGTTTCCCCGAAAATAAGACACGGCTGATATTAATTTTCATACCAAAATATGATACTAGGTCTTATTTTTAGGTGATGATGTATTTTACATTTTTCTCTATTACTTCTTCTTCTTTTCCTTCTGGCTTTTCCCTTCAGGGTTCGCCACAGCGAATCATCTGCCTCCATCTCACCCTATCCTTTGCATCTTCTTCTCTTACACCAACGACCTTCATGTCCTCTTCACCACATCCATGAATTGTGTCTTTGGTCTTCCTCTAGGCCTTCTGCCTGGTAGTTCCAGCCTCAGCATCCTATTACCAATATACTCACTATCCCTTCTCTGTACATGTCCAAACCATCTCAATCTAGCCTCTCTGACTTTGTCTCCAAAACATCTTACATGTGCTGTCCCTCTGATGTGCTCATTCCTAATCCTATCCATCCTCGTTACTCCCAAAGAGAACAACATTTTCATCTCTGCTACCTCCAGCTCTGCCTCCTGTCTTTTCCCCAGGGCCACTGTTTCTAAACCATACAACATCGTTGGCCTCAACACCGTCTTGTACACTTTTCCTTTCATTCCGATACCCTCCTATCACACATCATACCGGACACTTTTCTCCAACCATTCCAGCCTACCTGCACACGCTTCTTCACCTCTTTTCCACACTCTCCATTGCTCTGGATTGTTGAGTCTAAGTACTTAAAATCCTCCATCTTCCTTATCTCTGCTCCCTGTAACCTCACCGTTCCTCTTGGGTCCTTGTCATTCATGCACATGTATTCTGTCTTACTGAGGCTAACCTTCATTCCCCTCCTTTCCAGGGCATACCTCCACCTCTCTAGATTGTCCTGCACTTGTTCTCTGCTCTCACTACAGATCACAATGTCATCTGCAAACATCATAGTCCATGAGGAATCTTGTCTAAATTCGTCTGTCAGCCTGTCAATCACCATAGCAAACAAGAAGGGGCTGAGAGCTGACCCTTGATGCAGTCCCACCTCCACCTTGAACTCTTCTGTCACACTGACAGCACACTGCACCACTTCTTACATCTCACCACTGTCTTACATCTCTCATACATGTCCTGCACCACTCTAACATACCTCTCAGCCACTCCAGACTTCCTCATGCAATACCACAGTTCCTCTCTCAGCACCCTGTCATATGCTTTCTCCAGATCAACAAAGGCACAATGCAGCTCCATCTGACCTTCTCTGTACTCCTCCATTAACATCATCAAGGCAAACACTGCATCTGTGGTACTCTTTCTTGGCATGAAACCAAACTGTTGTTCACAAATGCTGACCTCTGCCCTTAGTCTAGCTTCCACTATTCTTTCCCATAACTTCATTGTATGTCTCATCAACTTTATCCCTCTGTCGTTGCCACAACTCTGCACGTCTCCCTTGGTCTTAAAAATGGGCACCATCACACTTCTTCTCCATTCCTCCAGCATCCTCTCACTCTCTAAGACCTTGTTGAATGTTCTTGTCAGAAAATCTACTGCTACTGCTAGACACTTCCATACTTCCACTGGTATGTCATCAGGACCAACTGCCTTTCCATTCTTCATCATCTTCAATGCCCTCCTCACTTCACCCTTACTAATTTTTGCTACTTCCTGGTCCTCAACAGTCACCTCTTCTACTCTTTTTTTCTCTCTCATTTTCCTCATTCAACCTGATTTTTTTGTAAATTGAGTAGCATTTTAGATGTAAAAGGCCTGATTCGTTCCAAGGCTCCCAATACTACCCCCTAAACCCTTTAAAAATTATAAAAGTATACCTTTTAAGGCTTCCTTTTGCTTCAATATGGTACCGATGGTCGACAGGTTTCGACCATATTTCTTTGCGCTATCACTCAACTGCATGCCATGAGCCCACTTCTTCTTTTCAGTCACACCAGGAATCACTTTCACTGGGAATCATATGTGTGTGTGTGTGTGTGTGTGTGTGTGTGTGTGTGTGTGTGTGTGTGTGTGTGTGTGTGTGCGCGCGCGGCGCGTGCTCCATAATAGCCAGTCGGAGGGAGCTGCATCTCCATGACGAACAATGGGTCGAAGGCACACGAAACGCGTCATGGGTATTATGGCGATGCAGCTCCATAATAGAGAACGGGAGGCAAGCAGGGCGTGGGGGGAAAGCAACTCGCGCATTGTTTGAATTTTTGAAATGGCGCTTTTCGTTTCGAGAATTTTTTCCATATCCAGAGACGGACATTTTAGGTAAATGCGTTTCGTAAGTTGAATTTTTCATTTGTTGGGTCTTTTGTAAGGTGAGGTACCACTGTATACACACACACACACACACACACACACACACACACATATACAGATGCAGACACACACACACACACACACACACACACACACACACACACACACATATTCGGCCCTCTACTTACGAAAACCTCTGAAGACGAAAAATCCAGGTTACGAAAAACATTTTCCTAAATTTTCGCCCTCTGTTTACAAAACAACCTCTTACCAAAAGCGCCAAACGTGCCATTCAAAAATTCAGTCGCGCCTTTCAAAAATTCAAACAATGCGTGAGTTGCTCTCTCATTGGCTGTCGCCTAATATCCCGCCCCACTGGCCTCCCATTGGCCAGGAGGGAGCTGAATCTCCATAGTACTGTACCCATAAGCTTGTTTGTCACACAAGTAAAGGAGAAATGTACTGTTGGTTCGTGAGTTTCGTGAGTAGCAGCTTATTTGAGGAGGTCCGAATGAGCCATGCCTCGTCTCAAAAGCGCCGCATTTTTTTGCACGGAAGTGGGCAACACAACAAGACCTCTGATCTCGTAAGGAACAAAGTTAATATTGAATCCGGACCTCATATCTTTCAAACAGGTAATTCCGCTTTAAATACAACACCCCATCTCAAAAGCTCTGTCAGCTGCGTGCTGCATGTGGGCGGAGCCCGCATTCGGCAGAGTGCGCACTCAAAGAGAGAGAGAGAGAGAGAGAGAGAGAGAGTTTTGTGTGCGTGTGTGTGTGTGTGTGTGTGTGTGTGTGTGTGAGAGAGAGAGACAGGGAGAGAGATAGAGAGTGACAGTGTTGTGTGTGTGTGTGTGTGTGTATGTACGTTAATAAAAATGTTTAATATAAATATTAAATATAAAATAAATCAAACTAAAGTGGGAACTGGTGGAGCACAGAGCTAAAGGATCACTGTGCTCCACCAGTTCCCGCTTTAGTTTGATTTCCGTGTTTCTCTGCATCTCTATTACAGTGACTACGATTTCCCCGTTTCATCTATGAAAACAGTTGCGCTTTATTGTCCACAGGGACGGCACTAGAGCAAGGGCACTGGAGCACTAGAAACACGGAAATCAAACTAAAGCGGTGACTGATGGAGCCAGAAAGGGACAGTCTCCTCGCACCGGGAATGGCACTGCTAGTCTTTATTGCCCGTAATTAAATGGAATTAGATGTGTGTATTTAGCACTCTACTGGCATGTGAGAGCCACACCCCTCTCTAATGCGCATTTCAACGCGCAACTCTTTTTGAGAGAGAGACTACAATTAAACACTAAAATGAATACTATAAAAAAGTTAAAGCATAAGAACAATAAAGATAAGAATTTTAACAATTTCAATTTTGTGGTGAGCAGTTGGAATATGTAAATGTTGGAGAGGAAGGCAGAGGCGGATTCCCTTCCATAACAGCTTCAGGTAAATCAGCCAAAGGTGTTTTTGTTCTCTTGCTACCACGTTGAATGGATGACTCTTCTTCAAAGTGCTCATGACCTCATAGTTAAAGGTGTTCACAGTGCTTCTACCACTTTAGCTTAGCTTACATACATACATATATATGTCCTCTTCAGCTTTGTTTAGGCGGTTATGCCTATAAGCCGATTTGTGGGTTATATATATGGAGCCTCAAAATCCGAACGCTCTAGAGACCGAACAAATGAGAATCCGAACAAAAAAGTCATCACTTTTATCGTCTCAGGAACCGAATAAGAAGTTGTTGATACTATGTATCGCCCTAAAAGCTGTCCTGGGGAATTCCGGAAGTTGATACTATGTATCACCTTAAAACAATGATGTGGAAGAAACACTAGACTGGCCCCTTTCACGTGGTAATTCAGCTTCAACTTCCGATTAGGGCAAAACAAAGCTTCTGGTACTACAGTATTTTCAGTTGAGAGTTGATATCCTTTGGCGTCCTTATAGTTGTCCGTTTTTAAACACAACATCAAATTTAATTGGAATACGTTAAGTTTAATGTGTTAGTGTCAATATGGTTAATTCTTGTTGCGCTGTTGGCTGTCAAAACCGTGCAGGCAGTCGCAAAGAAGTAACTTTTCACCGCTAAGTGTTTCAGTTTAGCCTTCATTAGGCGGTAGGCATGAAGCTTAAGTAACATTACTTACCCTGAAATTTATGAATGACTACTTTTTATTATTAGCCCCAGTGTAACTCGTAACATTTAGTGTTAATTATTGTTAACCTTTTAGAGCTTTGTTGGAGCTTCAGTTTAAAAGATTGTATGAGTTCTTTCATTCTTTCTTCCTTTCGGCATTTTCCCCACATGTTTCCCTATTCATGTAACATTTTTGATGTCCAAATGGGAAAAACACAATGAAATACTCATATGTTTAGTGTAACACAGTACATTTTGCAGTCCTAATATTTACTGCTAGAATGCATATCAGGAGCTTTCATTTTTCACAAATTTTCCAGTGGGAGCCTCCGGACTCCCGAGAGAAGTTTAGCACTTCTGGAACTTTTCACTCTCTGAAGCAAATTATACCCACCTCTCTTAAAAACCTGGGCAGAACCCTGATACGTAATAGCAATAAATTAGTAAGTTGATTAAAATCTTCTCCCATAGACCATTGAGTTTTTCTAATCACTGTTACATATTACTGTTATATATCAGAAGAACACTAAAACTAAGCAGGATCTGCATTTAGACGTAGGTATGGATAGGGCTAATAGATTGATGCATCCAACATAGCTACAGAAAGCTACAGAAATTATATCTTTAGAACTTTTTATATTACTCCAGCGTACCATTGGATAAGCATCGTAGGCAATTATGGGTGCATGCCATCAACCGCATTGATGCAGTGATGAAGAAGCAATGGGTGCCGTCAAGATATGGTATTGTTTGTTCTGAACACTTCAGAGAAGAGAACTTCTATCTCTCCAAGCACAGGCATTTGAAGCTGCTCAAGAAGACTGCGGTGCCATCTGGTAGAAACCTTTCAGGAGACATTAAATTTAATGAATTTGCAAATTTTATATACAGGTATATTGATTCACGAATACAGCTGATTCACGAAACCACAGCTACTGCAACATCATGCCTGATGGAATGTCTCTGAGGAAGCATCTCGACTGGGATCCAAAGCATCAACAGATGGTTGGCTTTGTTGACCTTGGTGCAGGGTCACTGGAAGGTGGTGCAGGAGAGGCTACTGAGGCACTTGTTGTTATGGCTGTTGGCCTCCAGGGCCAGTGGAAAGTGCTTGTTGCATAGTTTTTAACCAATAGTTTATCAGCAGAAATCCAGTGTCAATTGTTATTATCTGTTATTTGTGCACTGTCTGATTGTAATGTACATGTTTTGGCTCTTGTTATGGATGGTCATAGTACAAATCAAAAAATGGGAACTCTTTTAGGCTTTTCAATTGTACATGATAATATCAATAGTAGTTTTCCACACCCATCTGACAGTTCTCGTAACATTCATGTGTTCTTTGATGGTTGTCATCTGCTTAAAAATGTCAGAGGTGCACTTCATTCTTTGAGTGAAATCAAAACGCCTGTTGGTACAGCTAAATGGAAAGTTTTCAGGAACTTCAAGCTTCTGAAGGTTTACATGCTGCAAACAAACTTACTACTAAACATATTCACTTCCAAAAGCAGACAATGAATGTGAGGTTAGTGGCACAAACAATGAGTGCTTCAGTAGCTGCTGCTTTAAGGTATGGACGTCAAATAGCTTGTAATGATTTTGCTGACTGTGAGGGGACAGCAAATTTTGTAACTGTTATTGACCATCTCTTTGATATTTTCAACAGTCGTCTGCCTTGTGCAAAAGGTTATAAAAGTCCACTAAGGCCAGAAAATCTTGCTTACACTGAGAAGTTTTTAATGCATGCAAAGTCAGTGTTACTGAGTATGATGGATATGTCTAGTAGAAAGGTGTGTCTTGGTAAGAGAAAGATGTTTCATTGGTTTCCTGTGTGACATTGAGAGTATCCATAAATTGTCCAAGGAATTGTTAATGGGTCAAAACCCTGTACAGAGATATTTATTGACATACAAGTTATCTCAGGATCATTTGGAACTTTTTTCTCTGCTGTGCGAGAACGTGCTGGGTGGAATAACAACCCATCAGATTTGCAGTTCGCCAGTGCTTTCAGATCCCTGCTTAGTCATGCTGGTGTATCTATCACCGGTTCTATTAAAGCAAATTGTGTATCACAGGACACAATATCCTAATTGAATGTTGTTGATACTGGGGCTGATATGATTGTGCCTGCAATCTCTTTTGATTCAGCTCTCTGTGATCACACATACATTGTTACCAAACCTGGGCTGAGTGCATTTGTTGAAGGATTCATCAAGGTTTGCAGATTTCACACAATCACTCTCACCAATCTCAGTCTTACAGTGGACAATGTCAGACACCGTCTGTCTGTCTTCCTTTTGGCTTTTTCCCTTTTACTCGGGAGTCGCCACAGCGAATCATCTGATTCGCACGTTTGATTTGGCAGAGGTTTTTACGTCTGATGCCCGTCCTGTCACAACCCTTTTGGCAAGGGTCAGAAACACGCTGACGACTTTGCAGCCTACTCTTTACGAAAGTCAGCAATGGTTCTTTTACATGCCTTACACCATAGACAGTGAGAGACATGGCCAGCATTTGATAACCCAGTTAGCCACACCAGTTGAACAAAACTGCGTTGTTTAAACACCAATAGGACTAAAGGCAGAATGGTGGTTTCTTAACAAATCTGTCACCTTTTATGCAAGTAGGGAGGGTCACTTTAGGAACTTTTTGTAAGGAGACCAGTTGTGTTCTCCCCTAAACTGGTACTGAGATGGCATGTGCATGTACTGTATAGATGTTCGGCCATTGTGCATCAGTATCCAGGTGAACTTGTACCCACAGCTTAAATGAGTTAAATGTTAACATGAACAAGTATGTATGTAACTGGTCTGTTATTGTATACTGTATCTGTAATCAATAAAGAAATATCATGTTGCTACTGCTCATTTATATGATTATAATATTACACGTGTAGCTTATCTGGAAGTCTGTCTGTCTGTCTTCCTTTCGGCTTTTCCCCTTTTACTCGGGAATCGCCACAGCGAATCATTTGATTCGCAAGTTTGATTTGGCAGAGGTTTGTACGTCTGATGCCCTTCCTGTCACAACCCTTTTAGCAAGGGACAGAAACACACTGACGACTTTGCAGCCTACTCTTTACGAAAGTCAGCAATGGTTCTTTTACATGCCACCATAGACAGTGAGAAACATGGCCCACCTTTGATAACCCAGTTAGCCGCACTGGGGGGAACAGTGACAACCCTGTGGAGAGTGGGATTCGAACCCCCAACCTTTGGATCAGCGATCCAGCAACCTATACCACGAGACAACCACTGCCCCATGTAGCTTATCTGTAAGTCTGCCTGTCTTCCTTTCGGCTTTTTCCCTTTTTACTCGGGAGTCGTCACAGCGAATCATCTGGTTCGCACGTTTGATTTGGCAGAGTTTTTTTTTTTTTTTTTTTTTTTTTACCCCGGATGACCTTCCTGTCACAACCCTTTTTAACAAGGGACTGAAACACGCTGACGACTTTGCAGCCTACTCTTTACGAAAGTCAGCAATGGTTCTTTTACATACCTCTCACCATAGACAGTGAGAGACATGGCCCGCCTTTGATAACCCAGTTAGCTGCACTGGGGGGACAGTGACAACCTTGTGGAGAGTGGGACTCAAACTATCTGTAAGTGTTTGTGGTTATAAGTGTATAGTGCCGTTTTGTTACAAAAAGTGTTCGAAAAATTCTTTGTAACTTTGTTCTATGTCAACTACCACGCCCACCTCTCTTAGTACTGTATAGTGTATCAGTACTAAGAGATGTGGGCGTGGTAGTTGACATGTTTTGCATGGGGTATATTATTAAGGTATGTAACTCCTATTATGTGTCGATGTATCTTCCAAACCTTCCTGGGCATGCTGCAAATGTTTGGATTATATTCATGTCTCTATGGATCCAAAACATCCTAAGTATTTCGATTTATCGCATCGTTTTCCATATTGATGTGTCTGCGTACCAGCTTTTTTGGCCTAACCGGAAGTCAGAGCCGACTGACCACGGCTGCATGCATAGGAAATGCAGAGCACGCGGTCTAGTGTTTCTGTGTGTATGTATGTATGCTAAGCTAAAGCGCGAAAGCTCAGCTAAAATGCGGTCATGAGCCACTTCCGGAAAATTTTGAAAAGAAGGCAGAAACAAGCCACGTTAGAAATGTTCTTCAAGAAAAGTAGGAACATCCTGAAGAAGCAGTAGCAAGAAAAAGAAACACCTTTGGCTGATTTGCCTGAATGGAATGAATCCGCTTTCCTCTGTAAAAGTGCACCATATTATCATGTACTCTGGTACAAATACTGATTTATATAACTATATAATGGTGATTTATTTCTCTGTGTTTTGCTATTCTTAAATGCTTGCTGAGAATAATCAAATGATAGGCTTAAGGGAGCATTCTTCATGTCTAGTGTAAAAATGCTTACTTAAACAAAAGTGCATGCTTAGACACCTGTGACACAGTGTATGTTTTCACACCTACGACACCCTGAGCCTTCTGCGGTCTGTGTGATATTTAACAGACTCGACAGTGTCTAGTTCGGTGGTGTCCCAAGTTGCAGATCACCTCGAGGTCAGGAGGCGACAGGGTGAAACTGAAGTGAAGGGGTGTGTGGGGGTTGTGAGGCACCCGGATAGAGCCCAGACTTATCGCATCCTGTTGAGACAACAACACAGCATAGACCCAGTCCCAAACCAGGAAGAAGGAACCTGTTCTGAAGCCCTTAAAAGCACACACCCGCGAGTGAGACCTCAGACCTTTTCTAGCGTGTCTTTTATGCATGTTTGTTGGGTCTCCGTCCTTTGCAAACGATGCAATAAAGCTTCTCATATTCAACTCAAAACCAGTCTCCAGTCGTCTTCTTCCACATTCAACGGACTCAACAGTTTTGGGGGCTCATCCGGGATGTGGTAGAGGAACGTGAGTTGAGGAAATTCGACCCAAACTTTTTCCTCGCGAACCAGGGAGAAGGACACAGGCCGGCAACCACTAAAAGGTAAGCAGAACCTGTTTAAATCAAACTCTGCATATTGACTAAACTAAAAACTGTGTCCTCTCCAGACGTTTGAAGGAAAACAATAAAAAGAGTTGTATGAGAACCTAATTTTAAGATTTAAGGTAAATTAAGAGAGATAAGAGATTTAAGAATAAACATAGACGCGCCTTGGAGGTGGCGTACCCTCCCGGTTTCTGACGAGGGGCCGTGGTAAAGGCTGGGTTGGAGTCCCGGGGATTGAGGCTCCCCAAAGTACCACGTGAGTGATATAAAAACTGCACGTTGTAATCGGGTGAAAGGCCCTCAACGGATTAGCCGTTGAAAGCATGCGTCTATGTGGGTGAAAGACCCCAACACGCTGAGGTGTTGGAAGCATTATTTGGGTGAAAGGCCCCCAATACGCTGAGGTATTGGAAGCATTAGTAATTGGGTGAAAGGCCCCCAACACGCGAAGGTGTTGGAAGCATTATTTGGGTGAAAGGCCCCCAATACGCTGAGGTATTGGAAGCATTAAAGAGAATAATAGAGTGTGATATTAATTGTACTGTTTTCTGTTTTATGTGTGTGTTGTGTGGCCACGTGCGTGACGTTAATCGTATTGTTTTCTATTTCATGTATGTACTGTGTTGCAACGTGTGTTGTGTGTTAGGGAAAGTGGGAAGTGGGAAGAATAAAATTCAGAGGTGTCGAGAGGGACGCTGACGTTTGACAGTGTCTTAACTGGGCAGAGAAACAGACAGAGGAAACCTAGCGGTGTTAACATAATCTGTCTGTGCGGTGGAAACCTAATGGTGACAACACAAGCCGCCTGCCGCGGTTAATTGGGTCAGTCACTCAGTCTAGCACTGACGACTGACTGGCTGTGAACGTCTAAACAGTCCCAATCTGGGAGAGTGAACGGGTGTACCCGCACTCTCTGGCCCCTGAGTTAAGATAAATGGAAGGTGAATTTGATAAAGAAATGAAGGAATGGGGGCTAGGGGATGAACCCCTGAAGCCTTTATATCCACAGATTGAGAACACATTGAAATCAGTGGAGCTAAAGAGCACACTGAAACAGAAAAATAAAGTTGTAGATGAAGCCATACGAAAGCTGCATGAGCTGGTGACGTCTAAAAATAAACAGTTGGGGGACAGTGGCCTCTTAGGATCCTGGTTATGGGAAAAGGTTAAAGAATACTCAAAAAAAAAAAAAAAAAAAAAAAGAGAAGGCAGGGAGAGAAGGCGAATTTAATGTTTAGACCCAAGCTGAAAAAGAAAGTGGAGGAAATGGAGAAGAGAATGCATAGCAGGGGCGGACGAATCTCGCGGCCTGCTGGCAGAGTGTCACGCATCTTCACCATTTCCAGTTGAAGGAAAAATCCAAAGGAGCGGTAACAGCAGCTGACACTGAACCTATGCGCCCCCCACCATACGCACCCCCAACACCCAGCGTTAACAGTGTAGATCTTCTCGCAGGACCAGAGAGAATAAATAAATACAAATACATATTTCCAAAAGTAGTAGCTAGAGGGAATTTTTTCATGCATCAACATGACTGGCACAGGTCAGATACTAGGAAATTTAAACGCCACTGAATGGTGCACGAGCATGAATACAACGAATATTGGTTTTGACCCTTTATCAGGAAGTGATATATGGTGGTGGTGTGGAGACAGTAGGCTGTTTGATAGGTTGCCACGTAATAAAATAGGTGTATGTGCGATCGTTGCCTTGTTACTTCCAGTATCAATATACCATACAACAGCAGAACACTTAATAAAAGAAGTAAATAGTGTATTACCAAGTGCCTGAAAAAAAAAAAAAAAAAAAAAAATCATTATAGTAGAGATATCACGTGGCAGGGTTCACGTGACCACACTTATATAGATGCTATAGGAGTTCCACGAGGGGTTCCTGATGAATATGAACTGGTAGATCAAGTAGCAGCTGGGTTCAAATCTACCATCTGTTGGTGGTGTACTATTAATAAAAGTACGGATAGAATAAATTACATCCACTATAATGTTCAAAAAACTAGACAATTGGACACAGACAGGTTTTAAAGCAGCACATAGTCAATTAGCAACAACGTCACTGATGGCTTTCCAAAATCCACTGCACTAGACATGTTATTAGCAGAGAAAGGAGGTGTATGCGAAATGTTCGGGGAACAATGTTGTACTTTTATTCCAAACAACACTGCATCAGATGGAAGTTTAACACTAGCAATAGAAGACCTAAAATCTCTTAATAAAAAGATGAAAGAACATTCGGGGGTAGATATATCCATATGGGATTCATGGTTAAGTGTGTTCAGAAAATATAGTCCCCTTGTATCAGCTGTAGTAAAATCTGTGTAGTTTTTGCAGCTTTTTTACACTCTGTGGTTGTTGTTGTTGAATCAACTCATCGTCACTGCCCTGGGTTATAAGATCCTGAATGCTAATAAAAAGATGACATTTCTGTCGGAGTGTAAACAGTTCTGAATGAAATTAATGAATTTACGAATTTAAAATCTGTTTGAAGTGTTAGTAAATGATATCTTTTGTTTGAGCTGTGATAAACAGGAGGGGAATGTTGGAATAATTGTATGAATTATCACAGCTCTAACTTGTTTTGTTACTCGATAAGTATAAATGTTGGAAACTGCTTGTTGAGGTATTTTGCAGAAACATCTCTATCTCCATGGGGGGCAGCCAAGTGGAAACAACCTTGAAGTTCTCACACAACAACAGGACGACTCCCTAACTGCAGCTGGATAGAGAGCTGAAACGAACATTCTAAACTAGACAAAGTAGATAAGCATAGAACAATGATGGTCATGATGCTGATTTACATGCACCCCTCCCCTCTAGGAAACCAATATGATATGTGTAATTAGAAAAAGCAAAGAGACAGTTAAATTCCGTGGGAAGAAAAAAAAAAAAAAAGGTGAATGCGCTCGGTTTATTAGGGAAAGAAGGGAGGGACGGACTCCCCTGTCTATAGACTGAACGGCCGTGGATGAATGAACGTGTGTGTGAATGGAGGATGTAATCCTTGATTAACCTCCTCATATAAACAACTGTGGGATCAATATGAGTTTTTGTCGATGCAGAGGCAAGAACCCTCCGCCTGAAAAGGTAGAAGCTTGAGGGTTACCACAGAAATAATTAATCTTTGTCCCATAGGAAAAGATAAACCAATGTTAGGACACCCTAGGTGCAACAAACCACTGGTCCAAATTGTGTTAAAATGGGGGGTAAAAACAGTATACCTAGAGATGAATGATAATGTGGAGATTGGAAAGCAGTAGAAAAACAGGCACCTGATAGAAATAAATATTTAGATTTATGGGTTAGTTAGTGTGGATTCAACGGACAGTTAAAGGTAACAAGATTAATAGAATTACAGGGAGCTATTAGGCGGTACTGTAAAAATAATACAGAAAAAGAAAGCATTCCGATTACAAGTGGATGACAGGCCAACAGGGGGCCAAACATTTGCAATACACCGGAAAAATGGTCTGCATGGTGCAGCACAAGAAAGAGTAATGCAGCTGGATGGACTGAAGGGCTCCCTCAGATTCCAAGCTATCCCCGCCGAGGGACATTTGATGCCAGATATTTGACTTCGGCCCATAGAATGATTTGGGAGGGAATACTCAGGTGCTCTCTCCTTTCGGTCAACTAGCTTTGTGGGTATTGATGGGGTTTCTTTCTCGTCACAGTTTACACCCCCACTCCCTCTGCGTTGTCCCGACGACCCCTCTCTCGATGCATTATAAATCACTTATTTTTGTGTATATGCAGGAATGTCCGTTTAATTTACCCGGTCATGATCTTATGAGTCTCCTCGGTTTACAAATTTCTTTTCATGGTTCGAGCATGATCATCTCCACGTCAGAATCTCTGTCCCCTTTTTTGATTGCAATAACCTCCTGTGAATTACCTTTTAATGTTAACGCAGCATGTGCAGTGAGTGAGGTGGCAGAGCAGTGTTCGCCCCTGGATCAACTGCCCAGGACATTATGGGTCGAACATAAGAATGATGTGGGCTGCGTCAATTGTACTCCTTATGAGGCTAAGCGTCCCTGTAGAACCAGACACTCGGCCTCTGTTTGCATTTACACATGGGCAGCAGCAGTACACCTGGACAAGCCTCTCACAGGGTTTCATTGATTCTCCCGCGGTGTTTGCCACTGTTGTACGGGACGCACTAGGGTGCTTTGTTCCCCTGATGGTTCCTGTGTCCACTCCTATGCAGATGACTTCGGCATCAAGCTCCGTGATCTGTTTTCAAGCCACACTCGCTGTCCTTCAGCTCTCTCGGGTCTCAAAGAAATTGAGCCAAGATCGCGTCAAGATCAACATCGACACCCAGCGACCGGCTACCAAGCATGCCTTACTTGCTTTCCTGGGGTTGATCAAGTACTGCAGGCAGTGGATCCCAGACTGCTCTCTCTATGACAAGTGCCTCCGGTCTGCAATACACCACACGGACCCACTCCAGCAACCACTCGTATGGACTGAGGACATGCAAAATGCCTTTGCAGCCCTCAAAACGGCCCTCTGCTCGGCTCCAGCTCTGGGCCTGCCGAACTATGAACTGCCCTTTCACCTTTACGTTGCTCACCAAGGGGGAACTGCCTCTGGGGTGTTGGCTCAGGAGCATAGCGGGGGGATGAGGCCCTGTGCTTTCCTTTCAAAACACTGGACACTGTAGCTCAAGGTTTACCAGCGTGTCTTTGTGCTGTGGCTGCCTGTGCGTTAATGGTTTTAGACGCCGAGAGGATCGTCTTGTCGCACCCTTTGATTTTACACTCACAACATCAGGTCCAACAGATCCTACGAAATTTAAATACACAACACATGTCCTAACAGCGCAGGTCAGGATACGAGGTCAATTCTATGCGCCATAAATAACCTCATGATTAAATCTACTTCTTCTCTTGATACCGTGGCTCACGCCTTACAGCGTCTGCTTAATACTCAAGATGACTGTGAGCCCTGCCCTCATGACTGTTTGCAAGAAATTGTTGTTGCTACAAGCATTAGGTCTGATTTGTGTTCTACACCTTTACCTACAGGTGAGGCTGTTTGTGGATGGGTCATGCTCTAAACATGTCGACGGTACCTTTCACTGTGGATATGCCGTCTGCCGCCTTTCAGATATAGTGATCGAATCTCATTCACTCCCCTTTACGTCTGCTCAAGCTGCAGAATTGTTTGCTCTTACTCGCGCGTACATCTTATCTGCTGACCAAGAGGTAGACAGATGCTTAACATGCACACAGAATAATTCTTCTAAGCCGCTGGCAGTGCATCAACATCTGCCACAACCAAATGCACCATTCCAGGAATGGCAAATTGATTATACCCACCTGCCAAGACAGAGACCATACAAATATCTATTGGTAATGGTTGATAAATTCTCACGCTGGGTGGAAGCTTTCCCATGCAGCATTGAGAATGCTAGAGTGGTGGTTCAGAAATTGACACAAGAAATTATCCCGCGATATGGAATTCCGGTGGGACTAGACTCGGACAGAGGGACCCCTTCACGGCCAAGGTAACCCAACTGCTCGTAACAGCACACACTTTACTCCACACGAACTACAGACCGGTAGACCATTTCCTGGACCACACACAGTATTGGATACTGATGCACAAAACCTAACCCATAAACAATACTGTCGTGAATTGTAAAGTCTCGTTGCAGCCTTTTCAGATCAAGTGAGGGAGCAGCACCAGGCATCTACCAGCGGCCTTTCAGACACAGAGTGGGTCCTCCTGAAAGTCCTCAAGCGAAAGTGGACGGAGCCAAGGTGGACAGGACCACATCAAAGAGCGCACCTCGCACGCCGTCCGGCTGGACAGCAAGGGCGATACCTGGTATCACTGGAGCCAGTGCGCAGCGGCAGAAGCACCCTCCAGATCACTCGTCAACACACACAGGGACCTGTGTGAAGCAGCAACCTCATTACCGGCCGGTGACGAAGCAAAGACCACCAACAGCGCAGGGCAGAATAATCCCTGGGTGGCAAAAGGGGGTGAGGTAGTCTAACCCTCACCCTCACGGCAAGGCGGAAGAACAACGCGCCCCTGCAACAAGTAGCGTGTCAA
This sequence comes from Plotosus lineatus, assembly GCA_024760905.1. Taxonomy (NCBI): domain Eukaryota; kingdom Metazoa; phylum Chordata; class Actinopteri; order Siluriformes; family Plotosidae; genus Plotosus; species Plotosus lineatus. The sequence continues at coordinate 36,694,950 of CM045732.1, read as the reverse complement.
GCTACCAACGCAAGTTTTGAAGAGTGTTATTCCAATTATATCGTTTTAACTATTTTTTGTAATGTGCTTTTGCTTTGAGTTGTGTGACATAGAGTATTGAAGGTCGTAAGCTCTTTAAGGTGTAGCGCGTGACCCTCCCTTGAGTACAGTGAAGAATTTACTCTGTCATATTGAAGGTTTAGCTTGCTAGTTTCTCCATGGAAGGTAAAGCCAGATGGGGTCTTTCCTCGAGTCCACTGATGTGTATTTATATCCATTATAATGTTCAACGCTTGACCAATCTTACCAGGGATGCCTGGAAGGGCTGGCAGCCGAGCTCAGGGCCAATTCACTTATCTTCTTTTCCTTTCGGCTGTTCCCTTCAGGGGTCGCCACAGCAAATGATCTGCCTCCATCTCTCCCTATCCTCTGCATCTTCTACTCTTACTCCAACGACCTTCATGTCCGCCTTCACCGCATCCATAAATCTTCTCTTTGGTCTTCCTCTGGGCCTTTTGCCTGGTAGTTCCAACCTCAGCATCCTACGACCAATATACTCACTATCCCTCCTCTGTACATGTCCAAACCATCTCAATCTAGCCTCTCTGACTTTGTCTCCAAAACATCTTACATGTGCTGTCCCTCTGATGTACTCATTTCTGATCCTATCCATCCTCGTTACTCCCAAAGAGAACCTCAACATTTTCATCTCTGCTACCTCCAACTCTGACTCCTGTCTTTTCCCCAGGGCCACTGTCTCTAAACCATACAACATTGCTGGCCTCATCACGGTCTTGTACACTTTTCCCTTCATTCTTGCCGATACTCTCCAATCACACATCACACCGGACACTTTTCTCCATCCATTCCAACCTGCCTGCACACGCTTCTTCACCTCTTTTCCACACTCTCCATTGCTCTGGATTGTTGAGCCTAAGTACTTAAAATCCTCCACCTTCTTTATCCCTGCCCCCTGTAACCTCAAAGTTCCTCTTGGGTCCTTGTCGTTCACACACATGTATTCTGTCTTACTAAGACTAACCTTCAATCCCCTCCTTTCCAGGGCATACCTCCACCTCTCTAGATTTTCCTCCACTTGGTCTCTGCTCTCACTACAGATCACTATGTCATCTGCAAACATCATAGTCCATGGAGATTCTTGTCTAACCTCGTCTGTTAGCCTGTCCATCACCATAGCAAACAAGAAGGGGCTGAGAGCTGACCCTTGATGCAGTCCCACCTCCACCTTGAACTCTTCTGTCACACCGACAGCACACCTCACCACTGTCTTACAGCTATCATACATGTCCTGCACCACTCTAACATACTTCTCTGTCACTCCAGACTTCCTCATACAATACCACAGTTCTTCTCTCGGCACCCTGTCATATGCTTTCTCCAGATCCACAAAGGCACAATGCAGCTCCTTCTGACCTTCTCTGTACTTCTCTATTAACATCCTCAAAGCAAACACTGCATCTGTGGCCTCTTTCAGGGCCAATTCACTTATGACATATCAAAACCGCATGGCTATAGATTTTTACTTAGTGCTCACAGGGAGTTTGCTCCATGTTTGGGGAAGAGTGCTGCACCTTCATACCCAATAACACCGTGCCAGACGGGTCAGTCACGAAGGCCTTGGACGGGCTGCGGACTCTGGCCACCGAACTGAAGGAACACTCAGGCGTTGATAATGTCATGCTTAATTGGCTGGACAGACACTTTGGTAAGTGGAAAGGTTTGATCGTTTCAGTTGTGATATCCATCATCTCGGTGGCCGGACTCCTCGCCCTATGTGGCTGCTGCTGTATCCCTTGTATTCGTTCCCTATGTATCAGGTGCATCTCTTCCACCCTGGAAAAAGGGGGTCCTCTTCCTCCCCCTCCATATCAATTTCCTCAGTTGCTAGCCGAGTCGGAAGCTCTCCTTACGCCGGGGTCTCTGGTAGATGAAGTTGCACTTAGACCCCAGTTCTGATTAGATTTTACTATGGGCAATTTTGCATGCAGTTAGAGTTTTTACAGATATCATATTTTGCATAGATTTTTACAGATTTCATATTTGCCTTTTATACAGCTTTTCCATTTGTTTTGGTTTCATATAAGGTTGTGTATGTTTTTTCTGATGTCCTATTATTTTTGTTGTCCTGAGTGGCTCCTTGGTTGATCTCCTATAGGAGATCAAAAGGGGGGAAATGTAAAAGTGCACCATATTATCATGTACTCTGGTACAAATACTGATTTATATAACTATATAATGGTGATTTATTTCTCTGTGTTTTGCTATTCTTAAATGCTTGCTGAGAATAATCAAATGATAGGCTTAAGGGAGCATTCTTCATTTCTAGTGTAAAAATGCTTACTTAAACAAAAGTGCATGCTTAGACACCTGTGACAGTGCATGTTTTCACACCTACGACACCCTGAGCCTTCTGCGGTCTGTGTGATATTTAACAGACTCGACAGTGTCTAGTTCGGTGGTGTCCTAAGTTGCAGATCACCTCGAGGTCAGGAGGCGACAGGGTGAAACTGAAGTGAAGGGGTGTGTGGGGGTTGTGAGGCACCCGGATAGAGCCCAGACTTATCGCATCCTGTTGAGACAACAACACAGCGTAGACCCAGTCCCAAACCAGGAAGAAGGAACCTGCTCTGAAGCCCTTAAAAGCACACACCCGCGAGTGAGACCTCAGACCTTTTCTAGCGTGTCTTTTATGCATGTTTGTTGGGTCTCCGTCCTTTGCAAACGACGCAATAAAGCTTCTCATATTCAACTCAAAACCAGTCTCCAGTCGTCTTCTTCCACATTCAACGGACTCAACACCTCCATCCCTCTCTGCTATGGAAGGGGAAACTTCCGCCTCTCTCACTCTCCAACATTTACGTGTGCCAACTGCTCACCACCACAAAGGTTAAAATTCTTATCTTTATTGTTCTTAAGCTTTAACTGCACTGTATGCTATGGTCTCTTACAAATGAGTTGTGCCTTGCGTTTGTTTCGCACTTCACCTCGCCACGCCCCTCTCCAACGCGCATTACACACACACACACACACACACTCGTGATTAAAATTAATCACGTGTGTTTGTTTCGCACTTCGCTACGCCCCTCTTCAACGCGCATTTCACTCACTCACACTCTCTCTCTCTCACACACACACACACACACTCTCCCGTGGAATCAGGTGTGCTTGTTTCGCAGTTCACACACTCTCTCTCTCTCTCTCTCTCACACACACACACACACACAGTGTGTTGTGTGTGATATATATATATATATATGTGTGTGTGTGTGTGTGTATGTGTGATAAATGAAGTTTCAATAGAAAGTCTTTGTCCTGTCCGTTGGAGATCACGGACTATGAATATGATATTAGGTGTGTTTGTTTAGCACTTCACCACGCCCCTCTCGAAACTCATTAGCCATGTAAGAGACTATGAAAATCCACAGTGCAGTTAAAGAGCCTCTCACAACACTGACGATACCATACTGTACTGTACTCAATTTTTTCACTTAATTTGAGGACCTATGGTATGAGTTACGGTACTGTTAACTTCTGTTCAAGACGACAGAACGGATTCAGACCATTTACGTTATTTGTAATGGGAAAAGTGGATTGGGATTCCGAACAAATCATAATCCGAGCAGATGTCTGGAACCCTCAATATGAAAAATTCAGGATACGAAAAACATTTCCCTAAATTTTTGTCCTCTGTAACAACTTATGAAAAGCACAAAACGCCCAACACTAAAACGTGCCATTCAAACAATGGGCGAGTTGCTCTCTCATTGGCTGTCTCCCAACATCCCGCCCCGCTGTCGTCTCATTGGCTAGGAGGGAGCTGAATCTCCACAGTACTGCACCCGTAATGCTTGTTGGTCACAGGTGGAAAGCAGAGCTGGACTGTTGGTTTGTGAGTTTTGAGAGTGCTCATTGCAGCTTATTTTTTGTTTATTACGTTGTTTAATTCAGTAAATGTTGAATAAATGTGGCGTGCTCCGCCGAATGTGGGCAAAACATGGCTCATCCGGACCGCCAACCCCTCAAGCAAACAGGTGAATGTTGAAAACTAAACAAGTGTTCAAAGCGCACTTGCCTGCTTGACAGATCGGAAGTCCGGACAAGCTGCGCCCAGTCTCAAAAGCTCCGTGTCGGCTGCAGCGGAGCACACCACAAATGTTTAATAAAGTTTAATATTGTTTGGTTTGGTTAATAAAAAAATTGGTTCATAAAAAATGTTGAATAATGGTTTAATTAATAAACATGCTAGTAAAATGGTTTAATATGTGAATAAAATGTTTAAATAGTTTAATAAATAATTTCCTTTTACTTTTAATACACAATTCATACATAGTTCATACAAAATTGGTGTACTTTTATAATTTTTAGGTGTAGGGCCAGTGGCGTAGTGGTTAGGGTGTGCTCATGATCAGGATGTTGTGAGTTCGAATCCCACTGAGACCCTCACTGTGCTAAGACCCCTGGGCAAGGTCTCAATCACAAGTGTGCCTCTGTTCACCTAGCAGTATAAATGGGTACCAGTAAAAATATACTGGGAAGGTAACCTGCAATGGACTAGCGTCCCATCCAGGGGGAGTTGAACTCCTGGTTGCTTCACACTGGAAACTGGGGATAAGCACCGGCCTGATAAGCCACGAGGCTTGGGTGTAAAAACCCAACAGACTTTATAATTTTTAAGGGGTTTATGGGGTAGTCTTGGGAGCCTTGGAACGAATCACGCGTTTTAAATATAAAATGTGCCTCTACTGACGAAAACTCAAGGTTCCGAAAAAGGCGCTGGAACGGATTAATTTCGTAAGATGGGGGCCACACACACACACACACACACACACACACATATATATATATATATATATATAATACTTCTTTTCCTTTCGGATTTTCCCTTCAGGGGTCGCCACAGCGAATCATCTGCCTCCATCTCACCCCATCCTTTGCATCATCTTCTCTTATACCAGCTACCTTCATGTCCTCCTTCACCACATCCATGAATCATCTCTTAGGTCTTCCTCTAGTCCTTCTGCCTGGTAGTTCCAACCTCAGCATCCTACTACCAATATAGACAATATCAGTATCTTCAGTACATGTCCAAACCATCTCAATCTAGCCTCTCTGACTTTGTCCCCAAAACCTCTAACATGTGCTGTCCCTCTGATGTGCTCATTCCTGATCCTATCCATCCTTGTTACTCCCAAAGAGAACCTCAACATTTTCATCTCTGCTACCTCCAGCTCTGCCTCCTGTCTTTTCCCCAAGGCCACTGTTTCTAAAACATACAACATCACTGGCCTCAAAACCGTCTTGTACACTTTCCTTTCATTCTTGTCGATACCTTCCTATCACACACGACACTGGACACTTTTCTCCAACCATTCCAACCTGTATGCACACGCTTCTTCACCTCTTTTCCACACTCTCCACTGCTCTGGATTGTTGAGTCTAAGTACTTAAAATCCTCCACCTTTGTTATCTCTGCTCCCTGTAACCTCACCGTTACTCCTGGGTCCTTGTCATTCACACACATGTATTCTGTCTTACTGAGGCTAACCTTCATTCCCTTCCTTTCCAGGGCATACCTCCACCTCTCTAGATTTTCCTGCGCTTGTTCTCTGCTCTCACTACAGATCACAATGTCATCTGCAAACATCATAGTCCATGAGGAATCTTGTCTAAATTCGTCTGTCAGCCTGTCAATCACCATAGCAAATAAGAAGGGGCTCAGAGCTGACCCTTGATGCATTCCTACCTCCATCTTGAACTCTTCTGTCACACCGACAGCACACCTCACCACTGTCTTACATCGCTCATACAGTCATCAATGCAGCTCCGTCCGACCTTGTCTGTACTTCTCTATTAACATCCTCAAGGCAAACACTGCATCTGTGGTGCTCTTTCCTGGCATGAAACCAAACTGTTGTTCACAAAAGCTGACCTCTGCCCTTAGTCTAGCTTCCACTATTCTTTCCCATAACTTCATCATATGGCTCATCAACTTTATCCCTCTGTAGTTGTCACAACTCTGCACGTCTCCCTTGTTCTTAAAAATGGGCACCATCACACTTCTCCATTCCTCTCACTCTCTAAGACCTTGTTGAATCTTCTTGTCAGAAAATCTACTGCTACCTCTCCTAGACACTTCCATACCTCCACCGGTATGTCATCAGGACCATCTGCCTTTCCACTCTTCATCCTCTTCAATGCCCTCCTCACTTCACGCTTACTAATCTTTGCTACTTCCTGGTCCTCAACAGTCACCTCTTCTACCCTTTATTCTCTCTCATTTTCCTCATTCATCAGCTCTTCAAAGTACTCTTTCCATCTTCCCAGCACACTTCTGTCATCAGCCAATATACTTCCCACCCTGTCCTGAATCATTCTAACTTGCTGCACGTCCTTCCCATCTCAATTTCTCTGCTGTGCCGACCTGTATAAATCATTTTCTCCCTCCTTACTATCCAACCTAGCATACAAGTCATCTTATGCCCTCTGTTTGGCCTTTGACACCGCTACCTTCGCCGTATGTTGTGTCTCACTGTACTCCTGTTTACTCTCTTCGGTCCTCTCTGTGTCACATTTCTTCTTAGTTAACCTCTTCTTTTGTACACACTCCTGCACTTCCTCATTCCACCACCAAGTCCCCTGATCTACTGTCCTTCCAGAGGACACACCAAGTATTCTTCTACCTGTCTTCCTGATCACATTTGCAGTAGTTGTTCAGTCATCTGGAAGCACTTCCTGACCACCCAAAGCCTGTTTCAACTTCTCCTTGAAGACAAAACGACCCTCTTCCTTTTTCAGCTTCCACCACTTTGTCTTCTGCTCTGCCTTTGCCTTCTTCACCTTCCTCACCATCAGCATCATCATGCACACCACCATCCTATGCTGTTTGGCAACACTCTCACCCACTACTACTTTGCAGTCACTGACTTCCTTCAAATTACATCGCCTACACAAGATGTAGTCTACCTGTGTGCTCCTACCTCAGCTTTTATAAGTCACCCTATGCTCCTGTCTCTTCTGGAAGAAAGTATTCACTGCAGCCATTTCCATCCTTTTTGCAAAATCTATCAACATCTGTCCTTCTGTGTTCCCGTCCTGGATACCAAACCTGCCCATCACTTCCTCGTCACCTCTGTTGCCTGCACCAACATGTCCATTGAAGTCTGCACCATTGACCACTCTCTCACCTCTGGGGGTACTCTGTATCACTTCATCTAGCTCACTCCAGAATCTCTCCTTCTCTTCTAGCTCACATCCTGTCTATGGAGCAAAGCACTAACAACATGGAACACTACACCTTCAATTTCTAACTTGAGACTCATCACTCTGTCTGACATTCTTTTCACTTCTAGAAAATTCCTGATGAACTCTTCCTTCAAGATGACTCCTACTCCATTTCTCTTCCCATCCACACTATGAAAAAACAACTTAAACCCTGCTCCTAAGCTTCTCGCCTTGCTACCTTTCCACCTGGTCTCCTGAACACACAGTATGTCCACCTTCCTCCGCTGCATCATGTCAGTCAGCTCTCTACCTTTTCCTGTCATAGTTCCAACATTCAATGTCCCTACTCTTAGTCCTAGACTCATGCCTTTCCTCTTCTCTCTCTGCCTACGGACACGCCTTCCGCCTCTCCTTCTTCGACGTCTTCGACCAACAGTAGTCCAATTTCCACCAGCACCCTGTTGGTTGACAGCACTGATGGCGGTCGTTGTTAACCCGGGCCTCGACCGATCCAGTACGAAATTTCTCTTTACGGTTTGCATTTTGTATTCTGGAAAAAGTTTTACGCCGGATGCCCTTCCTGTCGCAACCCTTTGCATTTATCCGGGCTTGGGACTGGAGTGAGGGAGGACACTTGTTTGTGCCCCCCTCACGGCTGCATTATTTATATATATATATATATATATATATATATATATATATATATATATATATACACATACATACATACAGTCGGCCCTCCACATTCGCAGGGGTTCGGTTCCGAGCCCTCCCGCGAATCGAGATAATCCGCGAGTTCTGTACCCGGAAGTAAAACCCCATGTATCACGTCACATGTGCAAATGAGCAGCCGGAAGTAAAATACTCTGTATCTATTACATGCGCTAAAATATGCTTCTTAAACACATTCTATGGACAGTCTTACTCATTAATGCAGTCTTAATGTCGTAAAATATAGTAATGAATCAGAAAAACTTTTCAATTTTTTCTCTTATTTTTATTGATGATAAAATATATACATTATACAGCAGATACTGTTGTAAAGCACTTGTTTTAAAATCTTTTTCAATTATTATTCCAGTGCAGTAGCTAAGTTAATTACATGTTTGAGAGATGTAAGACAGTGGTGAGGTGTGCTGTCAGCGTGACCGATAAATTCAAGGTGGAGGTGGGACTGCATCAAGGGTCAGCTCTCAGCCCCTTCTTGTTTGCAATGGTGATGGACAGACTGACAGATGAGGTGAGACAAGAATCTCCATGGACTATGATGTTTGCAGATTTGTGATCTGTAGTAAGAGCAGAGAACAAGTGCAGGAAAATGTAGAGAGGTGGAGGTATGCCCTGGAGAGGAGGGGGATGACGGTTAGCCTCAGAAAATCAGAATACATGTGTGTGAATGAGAAGGACCCAGGAGGAACGGTGATGTTACAGGGAACAGAGATAACGAAGGTGGAGGATTTTAAGTACTTAGGCTCAACAGAGCAATGGAGAGTGTGGAAAAGAGGTGAAGAAGTGTGTGCAGGCAGGCTGGAATGGCTGGAGAAAAGTGTCTGGTGTGATGTGCGATAGGAGTGTCAGCAAGAATGAAAGGAAAAGTGTATAAGACGGTGGTGAGGCCAGCGATGTTGTATGGCTTAGAAACAGTGGCGCTGAGGAAAAGACAGGAGGCAGAGCTGGAGGTAGTGGAGATGAAAATGTTGAAGTTCTCTCTGGGAGTAACGAGGATGGATCGGATCATAAATGAGTATATCAGCAGGACAGCCCATGTTAGATGTTTTGGAGACAAAGTCAGAGAGGCTAGATTGAGATGGTTTGGACATGTACAGAGGAGGGATAGTGAGTATATTGGCAGTAGGATGCTGAGGTTGGAACTACCAGGCAGAAGGCCTAGAGGAAGATCAAAGAAGAGATTTATGGATGTGGTGAAGGAAGACATGAAGGTCGTTGGAGTCAAAAAAGAAGATGCAGAGGACAGGGTGAGATGGAGGCGGATGATTTGCTGTGGCGACCCCGGAAGGGAGCAGCCGAAAGGAAAAGAAGAAGTAGCTCAGTTAATTCTTGGAATGTTTGTGCGTGAGATTTTATGTTCTGTAGCATGTTTAACAAACGATACCAAAAGGATAAACTTTATTACGCTTCATGTCCTTTTACATTGAACTTGGAGTGACGTTTTGGAGTGACGTGGCCAAGATGGCGCTGCCTAGAGGGCAAGGTTATGGAGTTGTCGGTGTCAAATTGTTCCTTTGTTCGTCTTAATTTGTTTTATTTGTTTGTTCATGTTTTACACTATGCTCGTCTATGATCGGTCGACCCTACTACAGCTGCTCATAGCTGTAGTAGGGTCGACCGATCCTACTACAGCTGCTCATAGCTGTAGTAGGATCGGTCGACCCTACTACAGCTATGAGCAGCTTCAGCTTCGGGCAACTAAGCACGCAACAACTTCTATCTTGAGCTTATATGCTATGGCAGCTCAATGGTAGCGGTTAGCTAGCAGTTACCGGCGAACCCCAGGTGGAGTTTTCAGAGGCTTGGTTAGCACTTCTGGCCATATAGTCCTATTTGAAAATGTTCAGTCCCTGCGAAACAAGATGGACGAGCTTCATGCTCAGATTGCAGCGCAGAGGGATCTACAGGACAGTGTTTCTGTGAACCACGGCTCGAGGAGAGTACACCCGATGAGGCGATTGCTAGAGCCGGCTATATGGCCTTTCTTCCAGTGCAATCCCAAGCGCCGGAGTCGTCGTTCGCCCCTTCCCGCCTGGGCTTCTTGTCCGCTGGGGTGCATTGAGCTGCCTACCATAGCATATTAGCTCTGCTAGCCTATTACGGCTAACAAGCCCAGTTGAGCGTGCTTAGTTATACACGCCTGAAGGTACTCTGATCTTATAGCTGTCGTAGAGTCAACCGGTCGTAGATGAGCATTGAGCAAAACATGAACAAACAAAACAACAAATAAAACAAATTAAAACGAACTAAGCACGCAACAACTTCGATCGTGAGCTGCTATGCCATGCTATGCTATGGGAGCTCAATAATAACAATAAGCCCAGGCGGAGTTCTCAGATTCTCCGGCGCTTGGTTAGCACTTCCGGCCATACTGCTTGAAAATGTTCAGTCCCTGCGAAACAAGATGGACGAGCTTCATGCTCAGATTGCCGCGCAGAGGGATCTACAGGACTGTGTTTCTGTGAAACATGGCTCGAGGACAGTACACCCGATAAGGCGATTATATCAGCCGGCTACACCGCCTTCGTCCCTTGCAATCCCAAGCGCTGGAGTCGTCGTTTGGCCCCTTCCTGCCTGGGCTTCTTTGTTAGCTGGGATGCGGCTCACATTGAGCTGCCTACCATAGCATGTTAGCTCTGCTAATAGCATGTTCACTCTGCTTAGTTATACACGCCCGAAGATACTCCGATCTTATAGCTGTAGTAGAGTCAACCGGTCGTGGACGAGCATAGTGCAAAATATGAACAAACAAATAAAACAAATTAAAACGAACAAAGAAACAATTTGACTCTGAGAACTCCACGGCGTCGCCCTCCGGGCAGCGCCATCTTGGAGACATCACTCCAAGTTCAATGTAAAAGGACATGAAGAGTACTGTAATAAAGTTTATCCTTTTGGTATCGTTTGTTAAACATGCTACAGAACATAAAATCTCACGCATAAGCATGAACTTAGGCACTTTACTGGAATAATAATTGAAAAAGATTTTAATACAACAGTTCAGAGAAAGGAGAAAGTGTTATTTCTTCAGAAGAGACATCCAGCGTTTTTATCGCTTAGCCAGAGAAGACGCACAGCGTTTGAGTGGTATCATAAAGCTTAACTGGTAATTAAAACACACAAAAAAGAGGCTCATTGACAACTTGTACGCGAATGAGGAAAATGGGGCGGGACATCAGCTCAACCAATCAGGAGAAAGGAAGGCAGCCATTGGCTGAATCTGAATCACGTGCCGGTTGCTCGGCAGTCAGTGAATACTCAAACCAGTCAAGGGCCTACGGTATGTATATATATATATATATATCTATATATATATCTACTATCTATCTATATATAGATGTAGATGTGTATATATATATATATATATATATATATATATATATATATATATATATATATATATATATATATATATATACATATATATATATATATATATACATATATACATATATATATATATATATATATATATATATATATATATATATATATATATATATATATATATATATATATATATGTTGTTTTAGAAAGAGTAGTACAAATTCACCTCAGGAACACTTTAAAACAAAATGAAAAAACACTATTGAATGAAGTTTCATGCATGTAAATAATTTGCTTTTATTGAAGTTTAACTGCCTTTTAAAGATCACTTCTTTTTATTTTTCTTCGAGGCTGCGAAACTGGATGTGTGGTGTTCTTTCAGATCATATTCATCATGACCTTGCCTTCGGGGGAAAAAAAAATAGAATTAGATAATCAACATCATCAGAATTTCAGTTCAAAAATCGTTTGAAATGTTTGGGGAGGATTTGTGCCACCTGCACTGGTTAATTTATCTTAATATAGGAGGAGTGGAACTGCATTATGTTCTTAAGGCGCTGAAAGTTTTGTAAAAATCCACTAACAGATGTAGAGGAGGTGTGGATTAACAATGGTGACCCCCGTGTGCCCCAATAACAAAGTGCATGCTTTATTACGGGAAATGCCTAAAACTGATTTAATACAAAATTAAAATACAAGGAGCCCAATAGAACAATGGAAATCAGATTGTGTGAAAATTGAGTAAAGTTGACTGATTGAGGATAAGAGTGCCGACGACAGACTGCTCTACACTATCACTACAGTTCCACTGGCAAGCGACACAAAAACTTAAATAAGAAAAATAACAGACACATTTTTTATACATATTAATTCTAAATTGTTGGAGCATTTGTGAAACTATAACTGAAATTGTACTTTAGACTAAAGAAATTCTTGATGAACTGTGGTAAACATCCTAAACATCATTCATTTAGGGTTGACTTGTATATAGACTATGATTGTATCCACAATCATATAAATCAGTCTTTCTGTTCAGCGGACTTGAAGACTGGTCTTTACCTAAAACAGCGCTTACAGTACAGGTCCTTATCACAGGTGTGGCACCGAATGGTGGCATCCTGATTACAGATACAGCACCAAGGCAGCTCATCATCCTCTTCCTCCTCCTCATTCTTATCACTTGTAGAACTCCAGTTCACAGACACAGCAGGAGGCTTTGCTTTATTTGACTTAGATAGAAACTCACAATAAGTACAGCACATAGGAAATAAGGATGGGGTAAACATGTATCATGCAAGAGTTCGGGTAGGTGAAGTGTGCTAGATCAGTGATCCACAACCTCATCAAAATTTCTGGTAACACTCTCTCTGCCCTAAAATGAAATTATAAAAAAAATTCATATGGAAAAATAAATAAATGACAAAAACCTGCAATTCTACATTTCTTTCTCTATTATATACTGTAAACACTACTCTGATTGCCTGGCGAGCTGTCCCGAGTGTACCCCGCCCTCGCCCGGAGTCTTCTTTATATATAAAGAAACAAAAACACAGGTGATGGTGCACCACCTGGGAGAATGAAGGCTCAAGGCTCAGTCTTACTCAAAATCCCCACTAATGCTTGAAACATGTCCAGCACACGTCTGTTCACACGCTGTCCCCTTGTGGGTTACGGTAAAGCGCTCAAATGACCGACATGTAACCGAGAGAATCTGCTCATTTTTCAAAATACAGTGTTACCTCGGTACTCGAACACTTTAGAGGTCAAACAAATCGGAACTCGATCAAAAAAATCCAAGACTTTTTTTGTCCCGGAAGTCAACCAAAATCAACTCAAACGCTTAAAAAAGTGTGAAAAAAAAAAAAAGAGACCGAGAGGCAGGGGAAATGCACACTTTCTGGAAGTCTTCTAATAAATCTTCGCGCCCTTCTATGACACCAGGAACATTCAGTTGGACCCAAAAATGCAGGACACAGAGTGGAGATGGAAACAGATGCACTTTATTGTTCACAGGGAAGACAACACAGCAGGGGGAAAATCGTACTTACTGCTAGAGATGCAGAGAAACTTGGAAATCAAACTAAAGCGGGAACTGGTGGTTCATGGAGCTGACAGCTAGAGAGATCACGGGGAAGAGGGACAATCTTGTAGCACCGGGAGGAGCGCTCTGGTCGTCTTTATAGCCGAGATTAAGTGGTGTGTGTGTGTTTAGCGCTCCACCTGCCTCTGACAGCCATGCCCCTCTCCAATGCGCAGAGAGAGAGAGGGAGAGAGAGAGAGAGAGAGAGAGAGAGAGAGAGAGAGACGCCAAAACCAGAGTCGCTCACAACACAGACCATAACAGTGTACTGTGTTCAATAATTTTTTCACTTAATTTGTGGACCTGTGGTATGAGTTATGATACTGTTAACTTCTGTTCAAAGGATGACAGAACGGATTAAGACCATTTACATTATTTGTAATGGGAAAAGCGAATTCAGAATTCAACCAAATCGGAATTCGACCAGCTGTCTGGAAAGAGTTATGGTCATGTACCAAGGCTCCACTGTAAAAGTCTGTCTTCCTTTCGGCTTTTTCCCTTTTACTTGGGAGTCGCCACAGCGAATCATCTGATTCGCACATTTGATTTGGCAGAGGTTTTTACGTCGGATGCCCTTCCTGTCACAACCCTTTTTAGCAAGGGACAGAAACACGCTGACGACTTTGCAGCCTACTCTTTACGAAAGTCAGCAATGGTTCTTTTACATGCCTCTCACCATAGACAGTGAGAGGCATGGCTCGCCTTTGATAACCCAGTTAGCTGCACTGGGGGGGACAGTGACAACCTTGTGGAGAGTGGGACTCGAACCCCCAACCTTTGGATCAGCGATCCAGCGCCCTATACCTCTAGACCACCACTGCCCAAGGCTCCACTGTAAAAGATTTTTCACAAATAAAAGATCGTTCAGACTCAGATGAATAAAACAGAAATAATTAATTATTTGTTGTGTGGCCTGGTACCAATTGATCCATGGACCGGTACCGGTTTGTGGCCTGGGTGATGGGGACCGCTGTGCTAGATACAGCTGTAGTGCCCCCCTGTGCCTTAAACATGAATTACGACCTTCCCAAATTTCAAATACAGGGATCCCTAACTTTCGGTGGTTAATTGGAACCGAACACCCGCCACCCCCCCGATTTTAGTGAACTAGGATCAACCTCCCTGATTGACATATATGTATATGTATATAATATCAATAAATACATATTTGATGCTATAAATGCTTATCATAACAAACAGTCAAAAATAATGCATAAGATTCTTCTTTCTTCTTCTTTTCCTTTCGGCTGTTCCCTTCAGGGGTCGCCACAGCAAATGATCTGCCTCCATCTCTCCCTATCCTCTGCATCTTCTACTCTTACTCCAACGACCTTCATGTCCGCCTTCACCGCATCCATAAATCTTCTCTTTGGTCTTCCTCTGGGCCTTTTGCCTGGTAGTTCCAACCTCAGCATCCTACGACCAATATACTCACTATCCCTCATCTGTACATGTCCAAACCATCTCAATCTAGCCTCTCTGACTTTGTCTCCAAAACATCTAACATGTGCTGTCCCTCTGATGTACTCATTTCTGATCCTATCCATCCTCGTTACTCCCAAAGGGAACCTCAACATTTTCATCTCTGCTACCTCCAACTCTGACTCCTGTCTTTTCCCCAGGGCCACTGTCTCTAAACCATACAACATTGCTGGCCTCATCACCGTCTTGTACACTTTTCCCTTCATTCTTGCCGATACTCTCCGATCACACATCACACCAGACACTTTTCTCCATCCAGTCCAACCTGCCTGCACGCGCTTCTTCACCTCTTTTCCACACTCTCCATTGCTCTGGATTGTTGAGCCTAAGTACTTAAAATCCTCCACCTTCTTTATCTCTGCCCCCTGTAACCTCAAAGTTCCTCTTGGGTCCTTGTCGTTCACACACATGTATTCTGTCTTACTAAGACTAACCTTCAATCCCCTCCTTTCCAGGGCATACCTCCACCTCTCTAGATTTTCCTCCACTTGGTCTCTGCTCTCACTACAGATCACTATGTCATCTGCAAACATCATAGTCCATGGAGATTCTTGTCTAACCTCATCTGTTAGCCTGTCCATCACCATAGCAAACAAGAAGGGGCTGAGAGCTGACCCTTGATGCAGTCCCACCTCCACCTTGAACTCTTCTGTCACACCGACAGCACACCTCACCACTGTCTTACATCTATCATACATGTCCTGCACCACTCTAACATACTTCTCTGCCACTCCAGACTTCCTCATGCAATACCACAGTTCTTCTCTCGGCACCCTGTCATATGCTTTCTCCAGATCCACAAAGGCACAATGCAGCTCCTTCTGACCTTCTCTGTACTTCTCTATTAACATCCTCAAAGCAAACACTGCATCTGTGGTGCTCTTTCTTGGCATGAAACCAAACTGTTGTTCACAAATGCTGACCTCTGCCCTTAGTCTTGCTTCCACTATTCTTTCCCATAGCTTCATTGTATGGCTCATCAACTTTATCCCTCTGTAGTTGCCACAACTCTGTACATCGCCCTTGTTCTTAAAAATGGGCACAAGCACACTTCTCCTCCATTCCTCTGGCATCTGCTCACTTTCTAAGACCTTGTTGAATATTCTTGTCAGAAAATCTACTGCGTCCTCCCTAGACACTTCCATACCTCAACTGGTATGTCATCAGGGCCAACTGCCTTTCCACTCTTCATCCTCTTCAATGCCCTCCTCACTTCTCCCTTACTAATCTTTGCTACTTCCTGCTCCTCAACGGTCACCCCTTCTACTCTTTTTTCTCTCTCATTTTCCTCATTCATCAGCTCTTCAAAGTACTCTTTCCATCTTCCCAGCACACTTCTGTCATCAGTCAATACATTTCCCTCTCTGTCCTTTCTCACTCTAACTTGTTGCACGTCTTTCCCATCTCTATTTCTCTGCTGTGCTAACCTGTATAGATCATTTTCTCCCTCCTTACTGTTCAACCTATCATACAAGTCATCATACGCCCTCTGTTTGGCCTTTGACACTGCTACCTTCGCCTTACGCTGTGTCTCCCTGTACTCCTGTTTACTCTCTTCGGTCCTCTCAATGTCCCACTTCTTCTTGGCTAACCTCTTCTTTTGCACACACTCCTGCACTTCCTCATTCCACCACCAAGTTTCCTTATCTACTTTCCTTCCAGAGGACACACCAAGTACTCTCCTACCGGTCTCCCTGATCACATTGGCTGTGGTTGTCCAGTCCTCTGGAAGCACTTCCTGACTACCCAAAGCCTGTTTCAACTCCTCCTTGAAGACAACACGACACTCTTCCTTTTTCAGCTTCCACCACTTTGTCTTCTGCTCTGCCTTTGCCTTTTCACCTTTCTCACCATCAGTGTCATCCTGCACACCAACATCCTATGCTGTTTGGCAACACTCTCACCCACTACTACTTTGCAGTCACTGACTTCCTTCAAATTACATTGCCTACACAAGATGTAGTCTACCTGTGTGCTCTTACCTCCGCTTTCATAAGTCACCCTATGCTTCTGTTTCTTCTTGAAGAAAGTATTCACCACAGCCATTTCCATCCTTTTTGCAAAATCGATCAACATCTGTCCTTCTGTGTTCCTGTCCTGGATACCAAACCTGCCCATCACTTCCTCGTCCCCTCTGTTGCCTGCACCAACATGTCCATTGAAATCTGCTCCAATGACCACTCTTTCACCTCTGGGGGTACTCTGCATCACTTCATCTAACTCACTCCAGAATCTCTCCTTCTCTTCTAGCTTACAAAATAATGCATAAGATAACACATAAATACACACATACAGACCCACGTGCAGATGCACATCTCACATAAAAATGTAAGTAGTGTTGGGGGGTTCTGGGTTGTTGTTTTTTTGTTTGTTTGTTTGGTTTTTGAATAGTTCTTGAATAATTTTCCTGAATTTTCCCTTTTTCCCCCTATTCTTCTTGAATTTCCTTATTTTGTTTAATTTGATGAATTTAAAAAAAAAACAAAAAAAAAACGATGCACTGAAGCGCATGAATTGAAGCGTAAAGTAGCGAGGGATCCCTGTATTTTCTGTTCGCAGCATTCTAGGCCCTTCGTCTGTGTGTAAAAGCATAATTACTAAAATCATCTGATACTCCACTGAGTGCATATAAAAGACAAGGAAGTTGCATATAAGAAGTGAACTGTGGCTGTGTCCCGTTGTGTGACAAAACTGGTTGGATTGTAAACTGGAAACCATGTAGGAATTTTGTTACCTGCTTCAGACTGGAATTGGAGTTCTCTTTATTTTCTGGGCCACTGTGCTCTGGACAGATGTTGTAACCACTGGCTTCATCTAAGGTAGCCTCTCCTGACATCTAGAAGACAAATAAAAATAATAATTAACCTCCACTTATTCAAGTTTTTAATAAAATGTTTGTAGTTTCGTGTTGTATGAAATTGAAGCGTGGAACTAGAAACATCTGTAAGTACATAAGAAGTTGTGGATTTGTTCATTCATTTTCTGATCTGCTTCATTATAATTAGGGTCATGAGGAGGCTGATGCTCATCTGAGCCGACTCTGGGCGGGAACAGAGTACACCCTGGACAGCCCACCCGGCCATTGATTTTTCTGTTTAAAAATTTAACAGAAAATTTGGATTCTGGGTCGGTTGCCTCCTTTTGCATATGTTCCAGCTAAACATGACAGACAGACAAACAGACACACATTAATTATAATTTATGAATGTAATACTAATTCTAGGGCAGTGGTGGCCTAGTGGTATAGGGTGCTGGATCGCTGATCCTAAGGTTGGGGGTTCAAATACCCTCTCCACAAGGTTGTTACTGTTCCCCCAGTGCAGCTAACTGGGTTATCACAGGCTGGCCATGTCTCTCACTGTCTATGCTGTGAGGTTCATGTAATAGGACCATTGCTGACTTTTGACAAGAGTAGGCTGTCAAGCTGTCAACATTTTTCTGCCCAGCAATGGCCTGGGCGAGCTGTCTGGGGTGTACTCTGCCCTCACCCGGAGTCAGCTGGGATGGGCGCCAGCCTCCCCGTGACCCTAATTAGGATTAACCGATTACAGAAAATAAACTGAAATTAACTGAATACTAATTCTACGGACCATTTTTAAAATCCTAGCAACTGCTTCCTCCTCAGATTCTTCATCACTGTCAGATTGATGGAAGTCTGTGAGAGTGACTGAAAACACAAAACACATGTGCACAACATTAAAACTACTTTTTTCTTCATTCTGAAGCAGTTTTAGTTTAATAGAGGCTTTTTCTTCCAAAAACTATATTTTTTTCACCTTGAAGCAGTAAGCAGGGCGACTCACAACACTGTTAATAAAGTATACATTTTTGGCCAAGGTTTATATTGTGCAGGATGTTTCGTTCTCACTCCGTCATTGGTGATAAGTTTATCTGTGATAGGTGTGCACTAGTTAACTCACTGACTGAGAAGATTGTAGCATTAGAAGTGCGCATCCAGACTTTAGAGAGGGAGAGCGGGAGTGGGGGTGGGTATATTTTGTTTTCATTTTTTGCTGAGTAATTTTTTTGTTCCGTAATTCGTTAATAATTTATTTAATTATAGGGATTGTTTCTGGAAAGATGGGTTTTTGTATACTTTTGTAATGTTCTGTTGTAGTGACCTTCCCGTTTGCTTCCCACAGGTATTGTTTTCTGTCTATTATTACCATCGAGCTTCCCTTGTCCTCTGGTTTGACAACACTGCTTTTATTTTCCATCAATTTAAATAAGGCTTTGAAAAAACAGCACAAACGATTGAAACCATTTTGGTGTAATTTTTGATGCGGTGGGGGAGGCGCTGCTGAATTAAATTGTTTACAAACCAGCACGAATGCATGGTAGTGCTCTTTTGAAATTCTGACACCTGACTAACATATAAACTGGCATTTCTGTTTGTTCTTAATGCAAGTGAATATGCTGCAGCTAGAAGATTTTACTATGTCAATGAACTACGATTTCTTCGCCATGACGGTGATGTTGATATTATGATGTTGAGTTCACTATTGTTGACTAAGTTATGCAGCAGTGTATTCTTAATGGTCAAGCATGTGACATATAAAAGGCTGCTGCATGCTTATTTAAATCTGATGTGAATTCGACATCATAATATCACCATCACCGCTGTATCATGACTCACACCGGCAGGCACCTTACACAAAACGTAACTGTAACTTATTCCACGTACGCCACCGTATCCACCAAATTTTTCACACATCAGCATATAGTAGCTAAATCATCAATGTGTATCAGAATGGTCTGCCATTTTCCTTTAGTATTTGCTTGTATAAATCAAGAGCCACTCCACCGAAAGTAGGCTCTTGCATCCAAAAATGAACTTTTTACACAGTCAGATAGAGTAGGCCCAAAGCTGCAAAATGCAGCAAAAACTTTGTCAATACCTTGAAAACTGACTGAGCTATGCCATTTCTTGTGTCAGCATTCAACTAAAAATTTCACAAGACGTTTTCGAGAAAAATGAGCACAAAGATTGCCCTTCATCCAAGATCATTAGTCCTTAACAACCAAACATTTTTATGCACCTCAGCCATATAAACTTTTAGAAAACATGTCTAGGAAAATCCTCGTTTTAATCTGACAGGCCTTTTTTAAATCCATCAGTCATGGTAGTAGTAACCCCCAAAAAATGAACAAAAAACGACCAATTTTTTTTTTTCCATTTCTGTTGATAAGATCAGTATGTATCTTTTTGACCATTATATAAAAGTTCAAATGCCTTCAAATGATACTGGTTGAAAAAAAAAAACACTGTCAGGTTCAAACAAAGCTTCATCAACTCTGCCCTCATCATTATTATCTTAATCCTGCTCAGCAGAAAGGATCACATCATCATCACAAACACAACAAACTGACTCATGCACACTTTTATTAACAGATGCTTCTTCTTCATCAACATAAAAATCTTCATCAACACAGCAGGCATCATCATCATCAGTTTGTTCATCTGTAAAAGGAATGAAACATTTAAGTATTTTTCAGGTCTTGACCAATTTTTGTACAAAACTAAACAACCCACGATCCAGCATGTCCAGTCCAGACAAGATTACACACAAATCAAATAAAAGTTCCATCATCAAATTTTGCATGCAGAGAAAAATACTCACCGGCGAAATAATCTTCAATAACGCCAAGCATTCCAGCATCATCAAAGCCCAATTCCAGCATCGAATTTAACATCTATACTAACGCTGCTAGACATCACAGATGACATTTCACTCTCCTTTTCCAGAAATTATGTGTATTCACAATCTTATGAATAAACTTAATGACTGTTGTTGAGTAGAAAGTCGGAGATAAATTCAGCATGCAGTAAACGAGAAGTTAACACCGGAAGTTAACATGTAAAGGACACTGCGCATGTGCAAGCCCGAGTTGACCAATCGGTGTGCTCGTTTCAGATCTTCCTTAGCAACTAGCCTGCATTGTTTACGGACATATCGTCTTCATAACCTTTATTTTATTGGCTGAAACGGCATGGAAGCTCATTTTAATATCAAAACATTATCCAAAATGGAAAGACTACTTCACTGCCATTCTTCTGGTGTATGGATTATAGTGTCTTATACTGAACTCGGTGAATAACTGCAACGAAAACCAGTAAGTTTTGGTTACTGGTATATATGTTTTATGAGGGTACTCGCCAGAAAAATGGAAAAAAAAAGAAATTTTTACTGAGTTTTAGTTAGGGATGTCATTGAGAATCGGAATATCCCCAATATAATTATGAAAGGGATATCGATACTTCTCACGTTATAGCTTCCTGTGTTCATGACAGCGTCTGTAGTAAATGCCATTTTCAATGACACCCCTAGTAAATGGTATGTCCTGCCTCTCTGTATGGTAAATGGTATGTCCCTGCTTCTAGTGTGCCGTAAGAGCGCGTGTTCTCCACAGCAGGGAACATTTCGAACAAGAAGCGACACTTATCACCGGATAATGCAGACACAGTATGTGCATCTTCTTGCATCATAATTATGAATTGTAAAAATGCATATCTCTTAAACTTTTCAATTGACAAGTGTTTGTAGAATAGAAACAACTTGCTTGAAATTAACTAGTAAACAAGTGTTTATAGATTTGTTAAATACAAATAGGTGTTAATTAAAATCTTGTCGGTGGAAAACAATTTCCTGCCTTTTATTTCAGATTTGGCTTTAGTAATTAGTCACTTTATTATAAAATATTCAATGCATTATACAAACTACTGTAATATATCTTAGTCTTTTCTATTTAATGCATTTATGGAACAGTACAGCAATATTCTAATGTATCGATACATCGGAATTTTTTTATCAATATATCGATACCAATAATAGGTTTTCAATGACACCCCTAGTTTTAGTCGATTTCACGTGAGCAAGTGATAGGTGAATACTTGTTTTAATAGTTTATGTAAAAATCCGAATTTCGATAAAAATTAACTTTTTTCTTTTCTGGCCTTCATCTCAATAGTGGTCTGTGCGACAAGCACCTACTTTCGGTGGAGCGCCTCACACACACACACACACACACACACACACACACACACACACACACATCGATGATATCGAATCGAGACAATCCGCGAGTTCTGCACCCGGAAGTAAAACCCCATGCGTGAATGAGCAGCCAGAAGTAAAACACTATGTATCTATTACATGCGCTAAAATATGCTTCTTAAACACATTACAGTCTTACTCATTAATACAGTATTAATGTAATAATAATATAGTAATGGTTAAGAAAAACTTTTCAATGTTTACTCTGATTTTTATTGATGATAAAATATAAACATTATACAGCATATACTGTTGTAAAGCAGTCAATGCAGCCATGAGGCGGGGGGGGGGGGGGGGGGGGGCACTAACCAGTGTCTCTCCCCCTTATGCCGGTCCCAAGCCCGGAAAAATGCAGAGGTTTGTGGCAGGATGGGCATCCGACGTAAAACCAATGCCAAACTTTTATGATGCAAATCAGAAGTATTACCTCCATACCGGATCGGTCGAGGCCCGGGTTAACAACGACCACCATCAGTGCTGTTAACCAACAGGGTGCTGGTGGAAATTGGATGACTGTTGGTCGAAGACATCGAAAAAGGAGAGGAGGGAGGCGTGTCCGTAGGCAGAGAGAGAAGAGGAAAAGCATGAGTTTAGGACTGAGAGTAGGGACATTGAATGTTGGAACTATGACAGGAAAAGGTAGAGAGCTGGCTGACATGATGCAGAAGAAGAAGGTGGACATACTGTGTGTTCAGGAGACCAGGTGGAAAGGTAGCAAGGCTAGAAGCTTAGGAGCATGGTTTAAGCTTCTTTTTTCATGGTGTGGATGGGAAGAGAAACGGAGTAGGAGTCATCTTGAAGGTAGGGGTTTGTCAAAAATGTTCTACAGGTGAAAAGAGTGTCAGACAGTGTGATGAGTCTCAAGTTAGAAATTGAAGGTGTGATGTTCAATGTTCTTAGTGCTTATGCCCCACAGGCAGGATGTGAGCTACAAGAGGAGAGATTCTGGAGTGAGTTAGATAAAGTGATGCAGAATACCCCCAGAGGTGAAAGAGTGGTCATTGAGGCAGACTTCAATGGACATGTTGGTGCAGGAAACAGAGGGTATGAGGAAGTGATGGGCAGGTTTGATATCCAAGACAGGAAAGCAGAAGGAGAGATGTTGGTAGATTTTGCAAAAAGGATGGAAATGGCTGTGGTAAATACTTTCTTCCAGAAGAGACAGGAGCATAGGGTGACTTATAAAAGCGGAGGTAGAAGCACACAGGTAGACTACACCTTGTGTAAGCGATGTAATTTGAAGGAAGTCAGTGACTACAAAGTAGTAGTCGGTGAAAGTGTTGCCAAACAGCATAGGATGGTGTTGTGCAGGATGACTGGACAGCTACAGCGAATGTGATCAGGGAGACAGGTAGGAGAATATTTGGTGTGTAATCTGGAAGGAGAGGACATAAGGAGACTTGGTGTTGGAATGAGGAAGTGCAGGAGTGTGTACAAAGGAAGAGGTTAGCTAAGAAGAAGTGGGACATAGAGAGGACTGAAGAAAGTAAACAGGAGTACAGGGCGAATTGTAAGGCGATGGTAGCGGTGTCAAAGGCCAAATAGAGGGCATATGATGACTTGTATGCTCGGTTGGACAGTAAGGAAGGAGAAAACAATTTATACAGGTTGGCACAGCAGAGAAATAGAGACGGGAAGGATGTGCAGCAAGTTAGAGTGATTAAGGACAGAGGGGGAAATGTATTGACTGATGACAGAAGTGTGCTGGGAAGATGGAAAGAGTACTTTGAAGAGCTGATGAATGGGGAAAACGAGAGAGAAAAAAGTAGAAGAGGTGACTGTTGAGGACCAGGAAGTAGCAAGGGTTAGTCAAGGAGAAGTGAGGAGGGCATTGAAGAGGATGAAGAGTGGAAAGGCAGTTGGTCCTGATGGCATACCGGTGGCGGTATGGAAGTGTCTCGGAGAGGCAGCAGTAGATTTTCTCACAAGAACATTCAACAAGGTCTTCGAGAGTGAGAGGATGCCAGAGGAATGGAGGAAAAGTGTGCTGGTGCCCATTTTCAAGAGCAAGGGAGACGTGCAGAGTTGTGACAACTACAGAGGAATAAAGTTGATGAATCATACGATGAAGTCATGGGAAAGAATAGTGGAAGCTAGACTAAGGGCAGAGGTCAGCATCTGTGAACAACAGTTTGGTTTCATGCCAAGAAAGAGCACCACAGATGCAGTGTTTGCTTTGAGGATGTTAATAGAGAAGTACAGAGAAGGTCAGAGGAAGCTGCATTGTGCCTTTGTGGATCTGGAGAAAGCACATGACAGGGTGCCAAAAGAGGAACTGTGGTATTGCCTGAGGAAGTCTGGAGTGGCAGCGAAGTATGTTAGAGTGGTACAGGACATGTATGAGAGATGTAAGACAGTGGTGATGTGTGCTGTCGGTGTGACAGAAGAGTTCAAGGTGGAGGTGGGACTGCATCAAGGGTCAGCTCTGAGCCCCTTCTTGTTTGCTATGGTGATAGACAGGCTGACAGACGAGGTTAGACAAGATTCCCCGTGGACTATAATGTTTGCAGGTGACATTGTGATCTGTAGTGAGAGCAGAGACCAAGTGCAGGAAAACCTAGAGAGGTGGAGGTATGCCCTGGAAAGGAGAGGAATGAAAGCTAACCTCAGTAAGTAAAAATACGTATGTGTGTGAACGTCAAGGACCCAAGAGGAATGGTGAGGTTACATATGTATATGCTCCCAACTTACGAACATTCATTTTACGAACATCCGGAGATATAAACAGGGCTGTCCGAGGTCGAAAGTGAAATGAAATTCAAGAATAAGTAGAAATAGAAATGGAATAAAATCTATCGAAATATATATATATATCATATATTATTATATATCATAACTATACGTATGAAATATGATTAGACATTATGCTGAGGTACACTTAATACTAGGCTCCGGCAGAGGGTCGTGGCTGACACGTGCTTTAAACCATGCGGTGGTCACGGAAGAGAAGCAAAACAATACATTTCTGAACTTGAGCCAAAACTTTCAAAGAAGAAACAAATTGACTTCAGTATTATAATGAACTGGATAAGAGTGAAACTCTCTGTAAATCTGATCAGCTCCGCTTTGCTGTGTTTGAGAGGAACCAGAAGTTTAAACACCGAACATAATGATATTGATAATGTACAGATGATTATGGAGAGAGAGAGAGAGAGAGAGAGAGAGAGAGAGAGAGAGAAATTGTGTACAGTACAAACTCATATAGGTTACTTATACAAGGTTTAAACATACGTACCCATCTAAAGAACGCCCTGAAACAACTTACAAACAAATTCATTGAACAAATGGCCGTCTGAAGCCTAACTCATTTGAAAACTGGAGAGCGTCTGTAGATACACACTAACTATCCGAGTTATGATGTACGCAAGTTATGACCACCCGTACTTATGACCACGTCTAGCAGATGCCTATTTAGAGTTTACTGTATATATCTTGCAGCACAGCGCATAAGGTAGTTGTGGCAGCACAGCATCCGAGCATCTCACACTCCCAGCATTCTACCACTACACTCAGTGACTAGATACCGTCGCAGTAACATGTCTTACAGTACAATTTTACATTAATTTACTGTAATCCGTTACAATGGCCCCCAAGAGGAAGTCCGATTCATCAGATGGCAATTCTACCAAGAAAGCAAGGAAGGCACTGTCCTTGGAGATGAAGATGAAAGTGAAAGTGAGATCTCAATCTCTCCCACTCCACGGTGTCAACAATCTTGAAGGACATGGACCGCATTAAGGAAGCAGTGAAAGCAGCAGCCCGATTAAGTTAAGTATCATCACAAAAAAGCGTGAAGGACCGATTGCAGAGATGGAAAAGTTGCTATACACGTGGTTGGAAGAAAACACGCAAAGAAATGTGAAAGTGATTTTGCGAGCACTGCAAAGTAAGGCTACAAGTTTATTTCGCACGTTGAAAGAACGTGCAGGTGAGTATATATATATATATTATATATATATATATATATATATATATATATATATATATATATATATATATATATATATATAGTCCTTCTCAAAAAATTAGCATATTGTGATAAAGTTCATTATTTTCTGTAATGTACTTCTAAAAATTAAACTTCCATATATTTTAGATTCATTGCACACCAACTGAAATATTTCAGGTCTTTTATTGTTTTAATACTGATGATTTTGGCATACAGCTCATAAAAACCCCAAATTCCTGTCTCAAAAAATTAGCATATTTCATCCGACCAATAAAAAAAAGTTTATGCACTCAATACTTGGTCGGGAATCCTTTTGCAGAAATGACTACTTCAATGTGGCATGGCATGGAGACAATCAGCCTGTGGCACTGCTGAGGTGTTCTCTGATCTGAGGAGATCTGAGATTATTAAACTTTCTTGTCAACTCAAATGATCCATACAGCAAGATTATGTCACTATTAATAAATCGTTTGTACTTTATAATTCCTAATTTATAATAATAATATAACTTTTTGGGCAGTGGTGGCCTGGTGGTAAAAGGTGCTGGATGGCTGATCTTAAGGTTGGGGGTTCGAGTCCCACTCTCCACAATGTTGTCACTGTTCCCCCCAATGCAGCTAACTGGGTTATCAAAGGCCGACCATGTGTCTCACTGTCTATGGTGAGAGGTTCATGTAAAAGAACCATTGCTGACTTTCGTAAAGAGTTGCTGCATAGCCGTCAGCATGTTTCTGCCCGTTGCTAACGGTTGTGTCAGGAAGGGCGTTCGACATAAAAACCTATGCCAAATTAAACATGCGAATCACAGATTCGCTGTGGTGACCACTGAACAAAAGGTAACAGCAGAAAGGACAATGAGAAGACAAAAAGAACAATAAGAAGATTTTAACTTATCCATTTTGCACCAGCATTACATCCCTTGGAAATATGTTATCATTACAGATATTTAATCTTCCTTCCCTGATTGTAAATGTATGGATGGATTTGAGAGCACTATTGGAATTTCTACTGGATTCAAATCGTTGGATAATTTTCAGTCTAAAAATGTTTCCATAAACAAAATTTCCATCTCCACAAATTTACCTTTGTGTGGGTCTCGCCCCTGCAGCACAGCTAGTCTCTTGGCCATCTGAAGAACCTGCCTCTGGGAGTTTTCCTCTCGTTTCAATTGCTCCATGGCCTCCTCAAGTAAATTACTCTTTTCCTTCTCTAGCTGCTTGAGTGACAAATGCACATTATCCAAATTCTTATCCACTGTCCAACTTGCTTGCTTGTTGAGATCATTCAGTGGACTCTCAAAGTTATCAGCTGTTTTAGAGTGAGAGAAAAATATATCTGTCAGGGTATAAAAATAAATGGACACACACACACACACACACACACACACACACACACACACACACACACACACAAGTAGACAAACTGAATTGTATGAACAGTGCAAACATTCAACATGATGATTGAAACAAGACCATATAGTGAATACCATCGGGGCACTGCTGTCTGTCAATGGAAACTTCCTCCGTCAGCTGTGTGATCAAATCATCAGCCTGTTCAGTTTGAGTCCTGCGATCAGCTGGCTGGTAGACCTGTGTACAACAGACCATACTAATGTCTAAACTATAATAAATAATAAGTTTAAACATATTTGTGATCAAGTACAGTTTAGTGCTGATCATCAAATCACAACACCAGAAAAAGATTCTCAGGATTGTGGCAGTTCTATTTTATATAGAAACGTCGTTTCTATCAACTGACAAATTGTTCTTGGGCGGAGAAGTACCAGAATACTGAAAATGAACCTTTAAATACGTATCCTAATAAACAAACTATAATAGGACAACTACTAGTATAATAAGAAATGAATGTCCACCTCGATCACATACCTGAAATATGTTACGGAAAATTTCAATGACAATGAAACTAATATGATACACACAAGAGAAAATATGTACTTATGTTGGTCTGACTATTCATTTTTAAGCTTAAAGTTTAATTCATGTTTAGAGCAGGTGTCAAACATCATAACATTTTAGCACCTTATAATTAAAAGCTCTACCTCTTACCTGGTGTCGTGATTTGATATATAGATGTGTGTATGCATGTCTATGTAGGATATATGTATGCATATGTGTATATGTGTATACAGGTATGTGTAAATCCGGAGATGGAGTCCCTAAGGCAGTCTTGTGCTGACTTCAGTTCTTTGCTGGCAACTCCAGCGACGACGTCGGTGCCAAGCTGCATGGGCCTTTGCCCTTCCCTTGGACAACATTGACAACATGGAGAGTTGGGACCCACTGCTTGGGCACCAGCCGGTCCTCCTTACATCTTACCCAGGCTCTGTGCCCTGGAGAGGACTACTCCAGTGCCTCCGAAAGGATATGGCAAAACGCGGGAAGTGATGCAATTATCTCAAATTGGCGTAAAAGCTGACACTTAGGGGCTCACTTCTGTCAGTGGGAGGAGGCATCATACCCTCAGTGGGTAGCTACTGCCCGCTTCAAGCCAGGCAGCCCCTGGTCAGTAAGGTGTTACCCTGTCGCAGGCCATTTGCCTTACTGGGTGTGTAGGGCTTTAAGACTTGGAAAAGTCTGACAGGTGGTCTGTAAATCCTGCACCAAGCAATAAATGAAATAAACAGAAGAAATTAGAGGAAATCAAGAAGCCTATTTTCAAACTGGCCTCATGGAACGTGAGGGCAATGACTACCGGTCTGATGACCGACATGTGAGCAGTGGACCACACTTGCAAGACAGCAGTGATCAACAATGAGCTGCTGAGATTGGAGTGCACATTGCCGCATTGCAGGAGACCCGCCCTGCAAACTCGGGCTCCCTCTGAGAGAAGGACTGTACCTTCTTCTGATACGGGAAGGCAGCAGATGGGGTTAGCGAGCACGGCGTTGGCTTCGCTGTCAAGAACACGCTGCTCAGCATGATTGAGCCTGGCAAGGGACAGAGAGGATCCTCCCTCTACGCCTCAACACCAAAGATGGGCCTGTCACCCTCCTCAGTGTGTATGCCTCAACTTTGTACTCCAGCCAGCAGGTGAAGGACCAGTTGCACCTTTTCAGTCTTTGGCCAGAAGCTTATCTTGGGTCGACAGTGACAGACACCATAAATGTGAGGCGCTCCACCCAATATAGGCGCTTGTCGCGCGGACTACTTTTGAGAAAATGGTCAAAAAAGGAAAAATAGTCTTTTTTTTTTTTTTTAATCGAAAGTCGGATTTTTACAAAAACAAGTATTCAACTATCACTTGCTCAAGTGAAATCGACTAAAACTCACTAAAAATGTCTTTTATTTCCATTTTTCTGATGAGTACCCTCATAAAACTAGATAGCAAACAGTAGCAAACTTACTGGTTTTCGTTGCAATTATTCACCAAGTTCAGTACAAGACACACTATAATCCATACACCAGAAGAATGGTCGTGAAGTCGTCTCTCTATTTTGGATACTGTTTTGATATTAAAATGCCATTTCAGTGAATAAAATAAAGGTTATAAAGACGATATGCACATAAACAATGCAGGCTAGTTGCTAAGGAAGATCTGAAACAAGCACACTGATTGGTCAGTTTGGGCTTGCACATGTGCATTGCCTGTCACACGTTAACTTCTGGTTTACTTCCTGACTCTAGTATACCGCATGCGGAATTATCTCCGACTTTATCTTCAATAACAGCAAGTAAGTTTATTTATAAGATTGTGAATACACATAATTTCTGGAAAAGGAGAGTGAAATGTCATCTGTGATATCTTGCAGCATTATTATACATGTTAAATTCGACGCTGGAATTCGGCTTTGAAGAAGATTCTCTCTCTCTCACACACACACACACACACACACACACACACACACACACACACACACACAGTGTGCAAACGGTTAAATTAGCAGCATTCAGATGAACTAGTGCAATTTGAATGGAAGAAAATATATGAAGTGAGTGGGGCAAATGGTGCAATAGATGCACAAATGAGCAGTCACCCACTGTTTACAGTCTGTGTGTGTGTGTGTGTGTGTGTGTGTTACCTCAGGTCTGCTGGAATATTAAGAAAAAGACATGATTCCATTGCATGTCAGTCAAAGAAAATCCTATATGCTCAGTATTATGTTCTTTAGAAACTTAATATGAGTACAGTAGGCCCTTGACTATTCGCGGATTTGCACTCGCGGTTTGAGTACACGCGGCCTGCCCGGCAACCGGCACGTGATTCAAATTCAGCCAATGGCTGCCCTCCTTTCTGCTGATTGGTTGAGCTGATGTCCCACCCCTTTTTACTCATTCACGCACAAGTTGTCAATGAGCCTCTTTTTTGTGTGTTTTAATTACCAGTTAAGCTTTATACCACTCAAACGCTGTGCGTCTTCTCTGGCTAAGCGATAGAACACGCTGGATATCTCTTCTGAAGAAATAAGACTTTCTCCATTCTCTGAACTGTTGTATTAATTTTTTTTTCAATTATTATTCTAATACAGTACCTAAGTTCATGTTTATGCGTGAGATTTTATGTTCTGTAGTACATTTAACAAATGATACCAAAAGGATAAACTTTATTAAAGTAGTCTTCATGTCCTTTTACATTGAAGTTGGAGTGACGTCTCCAAGATGGCGCTGCCCAGAGGGTGACATCGCGGAGTTCTCAGAGTCAAATTGTTTCTTTGTTCGTTTCAATTTGTTTGTTCATGTTTTGCACTATGCTCGTCTATCAGCAGCTTCAGCTTCGGGCATCTAAGCACGCAATAATCTATCTTCTATCTATTCTATGCTACGGAGCTCAATGCTAGCGGTTAGCGGCTAAGCCCAGGCGGAGCTCCGAGAGGCTTGGTTAGCACTTCCGGCCATACTACTTGAAAATGTTCAGTCCCTGCAAAACAAGATGGACGAGCTTCATGCTCAGATTGCAGCACAGAGGGATCTACAGGACTGTGTTTCTATCTATTATATGCTACGGCGCTCAATGCTAGCGGTTAGCTAGCGATTAGTGGCTAAGCCCAGGCGGCACTCTGAGAGGCTTGGTGAGCACTTCCGGCCATACTACTTGAAAATGTTCAGTCCCTGCAAAACAAGATGGATGAGCTTCATGCTCAGATTGCAGCGTAGAGCGATCTACAGGACTGTGTTTCTGTGAAACATGGCTCGAGGAGAGTACACCCGATAAGGCGATTATACCAGCTGGCTACACGGCCTTCATACCCTGCTATCCCAAGTGCCAGAGTCGTTGTTCCCGCCGCCCAGCGGACAAGAAGCCCAGGCGGGAAGGGGCCGAACATGCATGCTATCCTCATTAAAATATGAAAACCTATAAATGTTTGGGTGGTTTTAGTTAAAGCAGACACTGTTTTTTCATCTGTGTGATTTTGACAAAGATCAGATCACATTTGATGGTGATTTTATGCAGAAATGTGAGAAATTCCAAAAGGTTCAGATACTTTTTCATACCACTGTGTATAATATGTATATATATATATATACACTGACTTACGTTTTTAATTGGTTCCGGACAGCCGATGTAAGTTGAAAGTGAAAGTAAGTTGTTACAGTGACAAATGACGCTCATACTGTACTACAGTCATCCCTTGCCACTTCGCGACTTCAGCATCGCGGTCTTGGTACATCGCAGTATTTTAATAAAAAATTGAAAATTCATGCTGAAACTCACATGTAAGCAAGCGGAAGGCAGGGACCCAAGTCAGGCTGTGTCCATTGTTTCCAAACAACAGACTGAAGTGCCCCTCCTGCCCAGTTCAGGCAGGGACCGCCCACTCAACTCAATCTTGCAAGCTGATTGGCTTAGACGCATGACGCTATTGCCTCCCGCCCACTCAACTCAATCTCGCAAGCTGATTGGCTGAGACGCGTGACACTGTTGCCTCGCACATTCCCGCGGGATTTTTTGTGATTTTGTGATCTTACTGTATAGAGTTTGTGAACGTCCTGCACCGCGGAGAACAGCTATTGTCAGAGGTGAGTACAGTACTTAAAGTATTTATATATAAATTCTATTTAAATACTAATACATTACAGTATTTACATATGCATATAACTGTGTAACATTTAATATACACTTCTTGATATTGTATAGACGTGAAAACATATAGAAATGAGAAAACATGGTAGAAATCAGG
The DNA here is from genome assembly GCA_024760905.1 of Plotosus lineatus. NCBI lineage: Eukaryota > Metazoa > Chordata > Actinopteri > Siluriformes > Plotosidae > Plotosus > Plotosus lineatus. The sequence continues at coordinate 36,662,971 of CM045732.1, read as the reverse complement.
GCGGGGGCGGGGCGTTCCTACTTCGCGGTTTTTCAAATATCACGGCCAGGTCTGGTCGACATTATCCGCGATATTCAAGGGATGACTGTATACATCCATAAATACCATTACCGTATCTCATAAACCACCCCTAAATAAATTATTATAAACATTACATTGTAAAATAATATCAAAGATATCAAATAATATCAACATTAATATCAAATAAGTCACTTATTTATACCGAGTTACTTTACACGAAGCTTAAAACAGCCAATCAACATTTACAATATGTGAGGCACTCAATACCGAAAGTAGTGTACTTGCTGTCGGTTATACAGACTTCCGGTCTTTCAAGTGCACAAGGGTGCAGTTGAACTCGTTTAGAACACAGCCTGCACTGATGTGAATCCCAGCAAAACAAATCGGAGAGTTCTTTCTTTTGTGTAAGTAAACTTTATTCAAGAGATGCATACAAAGAACAAGTACAAATCCTAATGACTATTAATATAAAACTAAGTATACACTCTTAGGATTCTGCTAAAAGATAATTAATATCTGTAATTGTTCTGAAATTTGTACATTCGGGTTTTCATTCATATTACAACCCTCTTTGCTTAACTGAATATGCATGGTAGATTGTGCCGATCTGAGCAGATAGTTAATTCACCTCTGTGTATGAGACTTGCACGCGTGCTAGTCGGCTTACACTTCTGACCAACCATATTTTCTTAGGGTTACAAAAGTCCGCAAAACAGTGTAAACACAAAGATCACAGACGACGTCTTAACACAAGGGTAACATGCAATATAACTGATGTGTATGTGTGTGTGTGTGTGTATATATATATATATATATACACACACACACACACACACACACACACACACACATATATATATATATATATATATATATATATATATATATATATATACATACACACACATATATATATACACATACAGTCGGCTCCCAACTTACGAAGACCCCTGTGTACAAAATCCCCGGTTTACGAAAAAAAAGCATTTTCCTGAGTTTCCGTCCCCAAGATACGACACAACCCCGTCTTACGGAAAGAAATTCAAAATTAAAACGCGTCAATCAAAATTTTACACGAAGCGCGAGTTGCTCTCTCATTGGCTGTCTCTCAACATCCCGCCCCGCTGGCCTCCCAGATAGAGACAGAAGGAAGCTTCACTCTTTAGTTTTTTTAAGTTGTTTTAATTCAGTAAATGTTGAATAAATGTGGGCACATTTGAGCTCATCTGGAATTCCAATCTCTCGAGGAATCAAATTAAAGTTTGATTTATGATTGCGACCCATTGATTTATGATTATGACCCATGAGTGCAGTTTTGAGTAATGAACCAGGCTGGGAGTTTTTAAAAGCCTCAGGAATCTTTTGCAGGTGTTTAGAGTTAATTCGTTGATTCAGATGATGAGGTTAATAGCTCGTTTAGAGTACCTTTTCATGATATGCTCATTTTTTGAGATAGGAATTTTGGGTTTTCATGAACTATATGCCAAAATCATCAGTATTAAAACAATAAAAGACCTGAAATATTTCAGTTGGTGTGCAATGAATCTAAAATATATGAAAGTTAAATTTTTATCAGTACATTACAGAAAATAATGAACATCACAACATGCTAATTTTTTAGAAGGACTAGTATATATATACTTGTTTGGCTCTACATATGTGTGTGAACAGACCTTAAGTTTGATGAACACCAACAAAGCAGTCCACAACAGTCCCAGTTGAGTGATGAACACCTCAAATATGGATCAAAGTCTGGTGGTAATTCCTGGTGGTAATTCTGTTTCAGAACCACAACAGAATTACCACCAGACTTTCATCCACTGACAAAAATGGATGATCAACAACACTGTTCCCATTAAAGGTATGTTAATAATTTGTTTTTTTTCTGTTTGACCCAGCCCGATTGTCAAATTTTAAAAGTCAACATGGGCCCCTGAGCCAAAATACAGACGCGCCCCGACTTACATTTTAGTTAGGTTCCAGACGGCCGAACGGAAGGTGAAAAAAAACGTAAGTTACTGTATGTTCCAATGACTTATGACGTTCAGAATGCACTATACATCCACAAATACAATTACCATATCTCATAAAACACCCCTAAATCAATTATTATAAACACAACATTGTAAAATAATATCAAATGTATCAAATAATATCAACATTAATTTCAAATAAATTAAATTCAAGCAAAATAATTTGTAATAGTGACATTTTAATCAAATTCACTCATCAAATATCAAATACAGTATCAAATATAACATTGTCTATGATGAGATCTTTCTGCTTGTAAATGGTTCCGATGGTCGACAGAGCCATTTGGAAGAAACGTGCAACATTCACATGTTTTTCACCTGCATTCATTTTCTTGATAATAGCCATCTTCGTTTCGAAGAAGATGGCTTGCCGCTTTTTCTGATTACCAGTATCACTAGTAGGCTTAAGCTTCTGACCAACCATATTGGCTTTAAGGGTGTCATTGAAAACCCATTATTGGTATCAATATATCGATAAAAAAATTCTGATGTAAGGATATGTTAGAATATTGCTGTACTGTTCTATAAATTTTAAATGGAGCAGACTAAGATATATTACAGTAGTTTGTATAATGCAATGAATATTTTATCATAAAGTGACCAATTACTAAAGCCAAATCTGAAATAAAAGGCAGGAAAGAGTTTTCCACCAACAAGATTTTACGAGGGACGTACCATTAATGGCGGGACGTACCATTTACTACAGAAGCTGTTATGAACACAGGAAGCTTGAACTAACACTCGGCCGCTCTCGGCAATTCGATGTTTTTGTTAGCATATTTAATAATACCGAAGTTGAGGCCGAAGACTGTGAAATGCGGCATTATACCAAGTTGGTTTTCGACTGAAACTATGTCAAGTGTTTTCATACATTATTTTATTCATTAAAAGATACCGCTTGCTCCAGTGTTATTTAAATTAAAATAGCTTTGTATGAAATTTAATATAAAATTAATTTTCTATAACATTAGAAGTATCGATATCCCTTTTATAGGTGTCGATTATAGATCGATATAATTACATTGGCGACAGGAAAAGGTAGAGAGCTGGCTGACATGATGCAGAGGAGGAAGGTGGACATACTGCATGTGCAGGAGACCAGGTGGAAAGGTAGCAAGGCTAGAAGCTTAGGAGCAAGGGTTTAAGCTTTTTTTCATGGTGTGGATGGGAAGAGAAATGGAGTAGGAGTCATCTTGAAGGAGGAGTTTGTCAGGACTGTTCAAGAAGTGAAAAGAGTGTCAGACAGAGTAATGAGTCTCAAGTTAGAAATTGAAGGCGTGATGTTAAATGTTGTTAGTGCTTATGCCCCACAGGCAGGATGTGAGCTAGAAGAGAAGGAGAGATTCTGGAGTGAGTTAGATGAAGTGATGCAGAATACCCCCAAAGATGAAAGAGTAGTCATTGGGGCAGACTTCAATGGACATGTTGGTGCAGGAAAAACAGAGGAGACGAGGAAGTGATGGGCAGGTTTGGTATCCAGGACAGGAACGCAGAAGGAGAGATGTTGGTAGATTTAAAAAAGGATGGAAATGGCTGTGGTAAATACTTTCTTCCAGAAGAGAGAGGAGCATAGAGTGACTTATAAAAGCGGAGGTTGGAGCACACAGGTAGACTACATCTTGTGTAGGCGATGTAATTTGAAGGAAGTCAGTGAACTACAGCTAATGTGATCAGGGAGACAGGTAGGACAATACTTGAAGTGGAACATAGAGAGGACCGAAGAGAGTAAACAGGAGTACAGGGAGACAGCGTAAGGCGAAGGTAGCGGTGTCGAAGGCCAAACAGAGGGCGTATGATGACTTGTATGCTCGGTTGGAAAGTAAAGACGGAGAAAAAGATTTATACAGGTTGGCACAGCAGAGAAATAGAGATGGGAAGGATGTGCATCAAGTTAGAGTGATTAAGGACAGAGAGGGAAATGTATTGACTGATGACAGAAGTGTGCTGGGAAGATGGAAAGAGTACTTTGAAGAGCTGATGAATGAGGAAAATGAGAGAGAAAAAAGAGTAGAAGAGGTGACTGTTGAGGACAAAGAAGTAGCAAAGATTAGTATGATTAGATTAGAGAAGTGTGCTGGTGCCCATTTTTAAGAACAAGGGAGATGTGCAGAGTTGTGGCAACTACAGAGGGATAAAGTTGATGAGCCATACGATGAAATTATAGGAAAGAATAGTGGAAGCAAGACAAAGGGCTGAGGTCAGCATTTGTGAACAACAATTTGGTTTCATGCCAAGAAAGAGCACCACAGATGCAGTATTTGCCTTGAAGATGTTAATAGAGAAGTACAGAGAGGTCAGAAGGAGCTGCATTGTGCTTTTGTGGATCTGGAGAAAGCATATGACACGGTGCCGAGAGAGGAACTGTGGTATTGCATGAGAAAGTCTCGAGTGGCAGAGAAGTATGTTAGAGTGGTGCAGGACATGTTTGCGAGATGTAAGACAGTGGTGAGGTGTGCTGTCGGTGTGACAGAAGAGTTCAAGGTGGAGGTGGGACTGCATCAAGGGTCAGCTCTGAGCCCCTTCTTGTTTGCTATGGTGATGGACAGGCTGACAGACGAGGTTAGGCAAGAATCTCCATGGACTATGATGTTTGCAGATGACATTGTGATATGCAGTGAGAGCAGAGAACAAGTGTAGGAAAACCTAGAGAGGTGGAGGTATGCCCTGGAAAGGAGGGGAATGAAGGTTAGCCTCAGTAAGACAGAATACATGTGGATAAATGCCAAGGACCCAACAGGAACGGTGAGGTTACAAGGAGCAGAGATAAGGAAGGTGGAGGATTTTAAGTACTTAGGCTCAACAATCCAGAGCAATGGAGAGTGTGGAAAAGAGGTGAAGAAGTGTGTGCAGGCTGGTTGGAATGGTTGGAGAAAAGTGTCCGGTGTGATGTGTGATAGGAAGGTATCGGCAAAAATGAAAGGAAAAGTGTCCAAGTCGGTGTTGAGGCCAGCGATGTTGTATGGTTTAGAAACAGTGGCCATGGGGAAAAAACAGGAGGCAGAGCTGGAGGTAGCAGAGATGAAAATGTTGAGGTTCTCTTTGGGAGTAACGAGGATGGATAGGATCAGGAATGAGCACATCAGAGGGACAGCACATGTAAGACGTTTTGGAGACAAAGTCAGAGAGGCTAGATTGAGATGGTTTGGACATGTACAGAGGAGGGATATTGAGTATATTGGTAGTAGGATGTTGAGGTTGGAACTACCAGGCAGAAGGCCTAGAGCAGGGGTCGGCAACCCAAAATGTTGAAAGAGCCATATTGGACCAAAAAACCAAAAAACAAATATGTCTGGAGCCTCAAAAAATTAAAAGCCTTATATAAGCCTTATAATGAAGGCAACACATGCTGTATGTATCTACATTAGCTATATTAGCCTACTATCAAAATGACTAAGTTGGCAACAAATACATAATGAGCCTTCATGATTAAATGTTTATTTTCCCTGCAGCGCATCCTGTAGAGAATGACGCACCACGTGACTACTCTGTTGTATGATGCCACCTCGAGTTTAACTTCATTACAATATTAATGAATTATGTTTCATTGCTTTGATGAAATTAAAGAAATGCAATAAAGAAATCCGATTTTTGATGTCATTTTTATTTTGACAACAAAATGGAACGTGCATAACGTGCCCCTTATCTGGGCAACAAACAGAGTGCAATAAAACGCAGCCTGCATTTATAAAAATAAAACAGCAGCCTTTTGAAAAGGTAAAGTATATAAAATCAAATTAATACAGTTTAAGTTTGATTTCTGTGCAAATGCCAAGCAAGTCAGTGCAAGGGTAAAACGCAGCAGCATCCTCTTCTCTTTTGACACGCAACCAACGCAGCTATCCATGTGAGAAGAAGATGCAAAGGATAGGGTGAGATGGAGGCAGATGATTCGCTGTGGCGACCCCTGAAGGGAAAAGCCGAAAGGACAAGAAGATATTTACATTGGCGATTTTGCGATATTCCAATTGTCAATGACATCCCTAATTGGCTTATGGTTACAAAAGTCCGTAAAACAGTGTAAACACAAAGATCACAGAGACGACGTCTTAACACAAGGGTAACACACAGTGAACTGGGAAGAAGGAGGGAACATTCAGTCTGGACCTGAGCAACAAAACACAATAATATCCCTAAGTGTCATTCCAAATATATACTGACGAAAATCAGAAATCACTTTATAAAAACAGCCACTTTGTTACTAAATATGTGCCTATGACAGGATTGTGTTCTTACCCGTTTAATGTGACTTCTGTTTTCGGACATCACTGGTCAGCTTCTCAACATCGGGCATGTAAGATGTAACTTTAATCTTGACGCAGGACTGCAAGCTCTCATCTGTGAGGCGGGTGCGATATTTTGATTTGATGTAGTTCATGTTTGAGAAAATCTGCTCGCACAGGTATGTTGATCCAAAGATGGATAATACTCCAAATGCATATGTCTTCATGTTCCTATAACTGTCAGGAAGAGCATTCCATGTGTCATAGACAAGTTTCTCGGGTGTTGGGAGGCTTTCAATTTCGCTCCATTTGTGGCTTTGGGCAAGCTGGGCTTTCTGGCAGTGACGTCTTCAAGCTCGGCTGTCAGACGTTTGAATTTGGACACCCATAAATCTTTGTCGGCTATATCAGCCATTTCCATTTCAAGGTCAGCTTGATTTACTCCTGGAAATGTGCTCAACAAGGACGGGTCAATCTCCAGGGGTGTGACAGGGAAAGACAGTGTCATTTTTCCTTTCGAACTCGCAAAATCTGCTCCCAAATGCAGTTTGCATTTCAACGATCGCACCTTGTAAATAATCACTGTTGAGTGTGTGATCGTGATGGGCTTCTTTGAATTCTCTCAGGGAGGAAGTGGGAGAGCGTGCCTCGCTGTACATCTCTGGCAAAGACAGTCAGCTTGCGCTCGAATGACAAAACAGCTTCCAGCATTTGCAGTGCAGTGTTTCCCGCCCCTGGAGACTTTCATTCAGCTTGTTTAGGTGGCTTGTCATATCCACCGAAAAGTGCAGTTTTTCGAGCCACTCGGTATCTTCCAGTTGCGGGTAGTTCAGGTCTTTGCTTTTCAGGAATGTTTTCACGTGTTCTAAACAAGCGACAAAGCGACGCAAAACCTCACCCCTGGACAGCCATCGGACTTTGTTGTGTAGCAGGAGATCGGAATATTCGCTGTCAACTTCATCAAGCAATGCACGGAACTGCTGATAGAAACGTGTGTCGCAGGCTATGACGCAAATCTTCGTTGACAGAAATGTTGAAATGTAATATTTATTCTACACATTTTTACAGCATTGGAAAACGTTAAGAATGTTTGTGTCATGTTTGTTCTCCTACAGAAACCATATTAAAACAAAAAAATATATTTCCCTCCCCCATCTTTTTCCATTTTCAAACATTTTTGAAAAAGCTCCAGGGAGCCACTAGGGCAGCGCTAAAGAGCCGCATGCGGCTCTAGAGCCGCGGGTTGCCGACCCCCGGCCTAGAGGAAGACCAAAGAGACGATTCATGGATGTGGTGAAGGAGGACATGAAGGTCGTTGGTGTAAGAGAAGAAGATGCAAAGGATAGGGTGAGATGGAGGCAGATGATTCGCTGTGGCGACCCCTGAAGGGAAAAGCCGAAAGGACAAGAAGATATTTACATTGGCGATTTTGCGATATTCCAATTGTCAATGACATCCCTAATTGGCTTATGGTTACAAAAGTCCGTAAAACAGTGTAAACACAAAGATCACAGAGACGACGTCTTAACACAAGGGTAACACACAGTGAACTGGGAAGAAGGAGGGAACATTCAGTCTGTCGTTTGTAACCAATGGACACAGCGTCATGCGGAAGTATCATATTACGTCGGCGTACTACGTAGGTACGTCTCGTACCACAGAGAGCACGCTAAACTCAAAATTTGACTTTTTTTTTAAACTTAAAATCGAAAAATACGTAAAACGAATTAACGTGAAGGGGGGAGTGTTTGTCATTGCTCACCCCTGTTTTATACGTTTTCCCCTAGCTCTACAGTCGGCCCCCAATTTACAAAATTAATCCGTTCCAGAGCCCTTTTCGTGTTGCGGGGATTTCGTAAGTAGGGGTCGCACCTTGCATGTTAAACGCTTAATTCGTTCCGAGGCTCCAGTCTTTGGACTGGATAAACCCCATGAACTCTTTAAAAATGATAAAAGTACACAAATTTTGTATGAAATAAGTGTTAAAAGTAAAAGAAAATTCTTGATTAAACCATTTAAACATTTTATTAACATATTAAACACTGACACAGACAGATGCTGATAGATTTTGCAAAAAGGATGGAAATGGCTGTGGTGAATACTTTCTTCCAGAAGAAACAGGAGCATAGGGTGACTTATAAAAGCGGAGGTAAGAGCACACAGGTAGACAACATCTTGTGTAGGCGATGTAATTTGAAGGAAGTCAGTGACTGCAAAGTAGTAGTGGGTGAGAGTGTTGCCAAACAGCATAGGATGGTGGTGTGCAGGATGACGCTGATGGTGAGCAAGGTGAAGAAGGCAAAGGCAGAGCAGAAGACAAAGTGGTGGAAGTTGAAAAAGAAAGAGTGCCGTGTTGTCTTCAAAGAGGAGTTGAAACAGGCTTTGGGTGGCCAGGAAGTTTTTCCAAATGACTGGACAACCACAGCAAATGTGATCAGTGACATAGGTTGGAGAGTACTTGGTGTGTCCTCTGGAAGAAAAGTAGATAAGGAGACTTGGTGGTGGAATGAGGAAGTGCAGGAGTGTGTACAAAGGAAGAGGTTAGCTAAGAAGAAGTGGGACATAGAGAGGACCGAAGAGAGTAAACAGGAGTACAGGGAGACACAGCGTAAGGTGAAAGTAGCAGTGGCAAGGCCAAACAGAAGGCGTATGATGACTTGTATGATAGGTTGGACGGTAAAGAGGGAGAAAATGATCTATACAGATTGGCACAGCAGAGAAATAGAGATGGGAAGGACGTGCAGCAAGCTAGATTGATAAAGGACGGAGAGGGAAATGTATTGACTGATGACAGAAGTGTGCTGGGAAGATGGAAAGAGTACTTTGAAGAGCTGATGAATGAGGAAAATGAGAGAGAAAAAAGAGTAGAAGATGTGACCATTGAGGAGCAGGATGTAGCAAAGATCAGTAAGGGTGAAATGAGAAGGGCGTGGAAGAGGATGAAGAATGGAAAGGCAGTTGGTCCTGATGACATACCTGTGGAGGTATGGAAGTGTCTAGGAGAGGTAGCAGTAGATTTTCTGACAAGAACATTCAACAAGGTCCTAGAGAGTGAGCAGATGCCGGAGGAGTGGAGGAGAAGTGTGCTGGTGCCCATTTTTAAGAACAAGGGAGACGTGCAGAGTTGCGGCAACTACAGAGGGATAAAGTTGATGAGCCATACGATGAAGTTATGGGAAAGAATAGTGGAAGCTAGACTAAGGGCAGAGGTCAGCATTTGTGAACAACAGTTTGGTTTCATGCCAAGAAAGAGCACCACAGATGCAATGTTTGCTTTGAGGATGTTAATAGAGAAGTACAGAGAAGTTCAGATGGAGCTACATTGTGCCTTTGTGGATCTGGAAAAAGCATATGACAGGGTGCAAAGAGAAGAACTGTGGTATTGCATGAGGAAGTCTGGAGTGGCAGAGAAGTATGTTAGAGTGGTGCAGGACATGTATGAGAGATGTAAGACAGTGGTGAGGTGTGCTGTCGGTGGGACAGAAGAGTTCAAGGTGGAGGTGGGACTGCATCAAGGGTCAGCTCTGAGCCCCTTCTTGTTTGCTATGGTGATGGACAGGCTGACAGACGAGGTGAGACAAGAATCTCCATGGACTATGATGTTTGCAGATGACATTGTGATCTGTAGTGAGAGCAGAGAACAAGTGGAGGAAAATCTAGAGAGGTGGAGGTATGCCCTGGAAAGGAGAGGAATGAAGGTTAGCCTCAGAAAATTAGAATACATGTGTGTGAATGAGAAGGACCCAGGAGGAACGGTGATGTTACAGGGAGCAGAGATAACAAAGGTGAAGGATTTTAAGTACTTAGGCTCAACAATCCAGAGCAATGGAGAGTGTGGAAAAGAGGTGAAGAAGCGTGTGCAGGTAGGCTGGAATGGTTGGAGAAAAGTGTCCGGTGTGATGTGCGATAGGAGAGTGTCAGCAAGAATGAAGGGAAAAGTGTACAAGACGGTGGTGAGGCCAGCGATGTTGTATGGTTTAGAAACAGTGGCCCTGGGGAATAGACAGGAGGCAGAGCTGGAGGTAGCGGAGATGAAAATGTTGAGGTTCTCTCTGGGAGTAACGAGGATGGATAGGATCAGAAATGAGTATATCAGAGGGACAGCCATGTAAGATGTTTTGGAGACAAAGTCAGAGAGGCTAGATTGAGATGGTTTGGACATGTACAGAGGAGGGATAGTGAGTATATTGGCAGTAGGATGCTGAGGTTGGAACTACCAGGCAGAAGGCCTCGAGGAAGACCAAAGAAGAGATTTATGGATGTGGTGAAGGAAGACATGAAGGTCGTTGGAGTCAGAAAAGAAGATGCAGAGGACAGGGTGAGATGGAGGCGGATGATTTGCTGTGGCGACCCCTGAAGGGAGCAGCCGAAAGTAAAAGAAGAAGAAGATTAACATATTAAACCATTTTATTAACATATGTATTAATTAAACCATTATTAAACATTTTTTATTAACACACACACACACACACACACACACACACACACACACAGAGACGCATTACAATGCACATGTTTATTCTCGCGTTGCGGGCCACGCCCACAAGACGTGTATTCAAAGTGCATTCCCTGCTTGACCATTTACTGAATTAAAACAACTTAAAAAAACTAAACTAAAAACTAAGTTATTCCCTCTCTCTCTCTCTCTCTCTCTCCCTCTCGTGCGCGCACTGTGGACCACACACACAAGACCTGAATTCAAAGCGCATTCCCTGCTTGACAAACTCAACTTTAATCTGATTCCTTGAGGGATCGGAATTCCAGATGAGCTCAAATTTGCCCACATTTATTAAACATTTACTGAATTAAACAACTTTAAAAACTAAAAACTAATGCGTTATTCCTGCGCTCTCGCTCTCTCTCTATCGCCACGCGCTGCTGGCCACGCCCACAAGACGTGACTTCAAAGCGCATTCCCTGCTTGACCATTTACTGAATTTAAACAACCTAAAATCTAAACTAAAAACTAAAACGTTATTCCACATTTAATTCCAGATGAGCTCAAATGCGCCCACGTTTATTAAACATTTACCGAACTAAAACAACTTAAAAAAATAAAAGCTAAAGAGTGACGCTCCCTTCTGTCTCTATCTGGGATGCCAGCGGGGCGGGATGTTGAGAGAAAGCCAATGAGAGAGCAACTCGCGCATAGTGTGAAATTTTGATTGGTGCGTTTGAATTTCTTTTCGTAAGAGAGGGTTGCTTCGTATCTCGGGAACGGCAACTCAGAAAAATGTTTTTCGTAATCTGGGGATTTCATACACAGGGGTCTTCGTAATTTGAGGGCCGACTGTATGACCTCTGCTTGACCCCAGCAACTAGATCCACCCCCTCTGAACTTTTTTACAGCTAGAACATTTCCATAACTAAACGACTCCGCACATACTGCAGTACATCAGCTCAACTCTTTTCCTGACAAGATTCTTCAGCTAACTGACTAATGACAGTACTATGTAGGTGTCTATGAAATGATTTAATTTTATTTTCAGAATTTCAGATTAAATTAATGTAACTGTAGTTTATATTGAATAAATGTTAACATTTAACTGAGAATCATCAAGTTAAGATGTGTATCATACTGATAAATGGATAAGTGTAATTTATAAGCAAAGCAATAGTGAATAAAACTTCGCTTAAACTGCATATTCCACCAATGAAGATTTATGATAAAAACTGTCAATTGTCATGTGTATAATTATATTAGTGCTTAATTAATGTACTTTATTGAATTACTTTATTGGTGATAAAAAAATTCAGGTGTTTATATAGTTGTTTTTCTGTTTAACTAGAATAATGGGGGGGGGGCACCCATCTCAGCCAACTCCAGGCGAGGGCAGGGTACACCCTAGAAAGCAAATTGTGATAAAGTTCATTATTTTCTGTAATTTATTGATAAAAATTAAACTTTCATATATTTTAGATTCATTACACAAAACTGAAGTAGTTCAAGCCTTTTATTGTTTTAATATTGATAATTTTGGCAAAAAAGTGAAGAAAAACCAAAAATCCCGATCTCAAAAATTAGCATATTTCATCCGACCAATAAAAAAAAAAGTGTTTTTAATACAAAAAAAGTTAACCTTCAAATAATTTTGTTCAGTTATGTACTCAATACTTGGTTGGGAATCCTTTTGCAGAAATGACTGCTTCAATGTGGCCTGTGGCACTGCTGAGGTGTTATGGAGGCCCAGGATGCTTCGATAGCGGCCTTAAGCTCATCCACAGTGTTGGGTCTGGTGTCTCTCAACTTTCTCGTCACAATATCCCATAGATTCTCTATGGGCTTCAGGTCAGGAGAGTTGGCAGGCCAATTGAGCACAGCAATACCATGGTCAGTCAACCATTTACCAGTGGTTTTGGCACTGTGAGCAGGTGCCAGGTGATGCTGAAAAATGAAAATCTTCATCTCCATAAAGCTTTTCAGCAGATGGAAGCATGAAGTGCTCCAAAATCTCCTGATAGCTAGCTGCATTGACCCTGCTCTCGATAAAACAGAGTGGACCAACACCAGCAGCTGACATGGCAACCCAGACCATCACTGACTGTGGATACTTGACACTGGACTTCAGGCATTTTGGCATTTCCTTCTCCCCAGTCTTCCTCCAGACTCTGGCACCTTGACAGGCATGTGATTTGACCATCACCAAAATATCTGAAAATCAGCCAGGGTCTGGGGGGGCGTAGCCCCCATCCCGACACCCCCCACCCCCCTGAAGCTCTAAGCATTTCAAAAGGGGAAAAAGGCTATTTCATGACACTGAAAGAGCTCTAGAAAGTTTAACTTCTAATCTCCATATGCATACTGTACCTCAACTTGTGGGTTTATCATGTGGGATTCCAACACGAATAAAAGTGTCACAGTCACAAATCAAATAGTCCTGCCTCACAACACTATTATCAACAGTCATTGTCTTTAAACACAATCTGGAAACAAACTATACACACGACATGCTATACATGACAAGTTTTTTGAATTGATGTTTCTTTGTCTTGAGTGCTTTAGCATGGCAATTTCTTGCTTCCTTTTGTGCAGCCTGAACTGTCCTTCAGGAGGCTGCCTTAGAAAGTTTGTTCTGGATGCTGAGGCGTTTCGGTCGAGTCTCAGATTCATAGTTTAACATTTCCAATATTAATGGGATAATTACACGAGCACACACTCCCGCTGCTGTTTAGAAACACTGAATAACAATGCCTATTTGTATAAGTTAATTACGAAAAACTGAGTAATTGAGTGAGTTTACTTATTCGAAACAGCAGAAAAATAATTCAGTGACCATAGAGTCGGCTCATTTGATTCAGTTCACGGAATAAACACGTGAACGTCCTACACCTAAAACATGCATGCTTCTTCTTCTTCTTCTTCTTCTTTTACTTTCGGCTGCTCCCTTCAGGGGTCGCCACAGCAAATCATCCACCTCCATCTCACCCTGTCCTCTGCATCTTCTTTTCTGACTCCAACGACCTTCATGTTTTCCTTCACCACATCCATAAATCTCTTCTTTGGTCTTCCTCGAGGCCTTCTGCCTGGTAGTTCCAACCTCAGCATCCTACTGCCAATATACTCACTATCCCTCCTCTGTACATGTCCAAACCATCTCAATCTAGCCTCTCTGACTTTGTCTCCAAAACATCTTACATGGGCTGTCCCTCTGATATATTGATTTCTGATCCTATCCATCCTCGTTACTCCCAGAGAGAACCTCAACATTTTCACCTCCGCCTGCCTTTTTCCTCAGCGCCACTGTTTCTAAGCCATACAACATCGCTGGCCTCAACACTGTCTTATCCACTTTTCCTTTCATTCTTGCCAATACCTTCCTATCACACATCACACCGGACAATTTTCTCCAACCATTCCAACCTGCCTGCACATACTTCTTCACCACTTTTCCACACTGTCCATTGCTCTGGATTGTTGAGTCTAATTACTTAAAATCCTCCACCTTCCTTATCCCTGCTCCCGGTAACCTCAACGTTCCCCTTGGGTCCTTGTCGTTCACACACACATATATATTCTGTCTTACTGAGGCTAAACTTCATTCCCCTCCTTTCCAGGTTATACCTCCACCTCTCTAGATTTTCCTGCACTTGTTCTCTGCTCTCACTACAAATCACAATGTCATCGGCAAACATCATAGTCCATGGGGAATCTTGTCTAACCTCGTCTGTCAGCCTATCCATCACCATCGCAAAGAAGGGGCAAGCTGACCCTTGATGCAGTCCTACCTCCACCTTGAACTCTTCTGTCACACCGACACCACACCTCACCACTGTCTTAGATCTCTCATACATGTCCTGCACCACTCTAACATACTTCTCTGTCACTCCAGACTTCCTCATGCAATACCACACTTCCTCTCTCGGCACCTTGTCATATGTTTTCTCGAAATCCACAAAAGGCACAATGCAGCTCCGTCTGAGCTTCTCTGTACTTCTCTATTAACATCCTCAAGGAAAACACTGCATCTGTGGTGCTCTTTCTTGGCATGAAACCAAACTGTTGTTCACAATAGCTGACCTCTGCCCTTAGTCGAGCTTCCACTATTCTTTCCCATAACTTCATCGTATGGCTCATCAACTTTATCCCTCTGTAGTTGCCACAACTCTGCACGTCTCCCTTGTTCTTAAAAATGGGCACCAGCACACTTTTCCTCCATTTCTCTGGCATCCTCTCACTCTCTAAGGTCTTGTTGAATATTCTTGTCATAAAATTTACTGCTACCTCTCCGAGACACTTCCATACCTCCACCGGTATGCCATCAGGACCAAACGCCTTTCCATTCTTCATCCTCTTCAATGCCCTCGTCACTTCACCCTTACTAATCTTTGCTACTTCCTGATGCTCAACAGTCACCTCTTCTACTCTTTTTCTCTCATTTTCCTCATTCATCAGCCCTACAAAGTACTCTTTCCATCTTCCCAGCACACTTCTGTCATGAGTCAATACATTTCCCTCACTGTCCTTAATCACTCTAACTTGCTGCACGTCCTTTCCATCTCTATTTCTCTACTGTGCCAACCTGTATAAATCGTTTTTTTCCCCTTTATTGTCCAACCTAGCATACACACATCATGATGCATCTTCTGTTTGGCCTTTGACATCGCTACCATCGCCTCACACTGTGTCTCCCTGTACTCCTGTTTACTCTCTTTGGGTCTCCCAATGTCCCACTTCTTAGCTAACCTCTTCCTTTGTACACACTCCTGCACTTCCTCATTCCACCACCAAATCTCCTCATCTACTCTCCTTGCAGATGACACACCAAGTTTTCTCCTACCTGTCTTCCTGATCACATTAGCTGTAGTTGTCCAGTCATCTGGAAGCACTTCCCGAACACCCACAGCCTGTTTCAACTCCTCCTTGAAGACAACCCGACACTCTTCTTTTTTCAGCTTCCACCACTTTGCCTTCTGTTCTGCCTTTGCCTTCTACACCTTCCTCATCATCAGCGTCATCCTGCACACCACCATCCTATGCTGTTTGGCAACACTCTCACCCACGACTACATTGCAATCACTGACTTCTTTCACCACGTCTGACGTCTGCAGCAATGACCACTCTTTCAGCTCTGGGGTACTCTGCATCACTTCATCTAACTCACTCCAGAATCTCTCCTTATCTTCAAGCTCACATCCTGCTTGTGGGGCATAAGCACTAAGAACATTGAACATCACGCCTTCAATTTCTAACTTGAGACTCATCACTCTGTCTGACACTGTTTTCACTTCTAGAATTTAAATTACAAGACATATTGGGGTCCAGGGCGGAGCCTGTTTGCTATCTCCAGTTGGTCAACATATCATCTATCATAGACTAATTGGAATATAATTATTTGTAAACATATATGTATTTGCACTATAATGTATACACAGAATTGAGAAGTATGTCAACCATGGCTGTAAGTTTTGTGTTGTATAAAAGAAAGATGAAAAATACACAAATATTTTCTGTAAACCACTTTATACATTTATGAAACATTTTCAACTAACTGTCCCAGCCTGCTAGTTACTAATTAATGTTGAGATACTACTCCGGTAAATAACAACGACAGTGTACTGTATTAATTCATGTGACAACCATCACCAATGTATTGAGTATTTTCAAATTGAACACGAATTACTTACGTTTGGCTGCAAATTAAAAAAAAAAAATGAAGAAAATGAAAATAAAATTACTATACATATTAAACTGTTATTATCAACAATGAGAGTAAGTTTATCACACAATGATTTTACCAATACAGATTACTTTTATTAAGGGGCAGTGGTGGTCTAGTGGTATAGGGCGCTGGATCGCTGATCCAAAAGGTTGGGGCTTCAAGTCCCACTCTCTGCAAGTCCCCCCCCCCCCAGTGCAGCTAACTGGGTTATCAAGGTAGGCCATGTCTCTCACTGTCTGTGGTGTGAGGCATGTAAAAGAACCATTGCTGACTTTCGTAAAGAGGAGGCTGCAAAGCCGTCAGATTGTTTCTGTCCCTTGCTAAAAGGGTTGTGACAGGAAGGGCATCCAACGTAAAAAAACCTGTGCCAAATCAAACGTGCGAATCAGATGATTCGTTGTGGCGATTCCCGAGTAAAAGGAAAAAAGCCAAAAGGAAGACAGACAGATAGATTACTTTTATTAAGTTATATTTCAATGGGATTTCACGTAATCTAAAGTAAATAAGTATTTAGTAATTCCCTCTGAGTGCGCTTGTCTGTGGGCCATAAGTGCAGTACATCCGCGAGATCCATAATTTGATCAGGCGATGTAAGATTTCTTTATGAAACTCGCCAAAGGTTCCGATACGTTCTGAGTCTGTTTGCTGATTTTCACCTCAAATTTCACAATCTTTTCTAGCCATTCCCACTTAAACTTTTTCTTAACATCCTTATCTATTTCTGACACGCGGGATTCCTCTTCTTTCATTACAGTTCACACCATTTTAAACAGAACACGCTGCACATTTGCATTGAGCCGAGTCACTTTACATGAAGCTGAGCCGAGTCACTTTACATCAAAACTTGAACCCATGAACTTACCAATATTATTCGATCAGTCTCTGTAACGGTAAAATGAGGCATTCACTGACTGTAAAAGTGAGTTTACACAGTATTTTAAAACCCCCTGAAACTGGGTAATGTCTATAATGTTCATCAGTAACAATACATTTGATCGTTCCGTCGTGCTTTAAAAAACAGGAAAATATTTTGCTGTGTTCTCTTGGTAAATGTCCAACAATTGATGAACCATTAGAAACTGCTACAGCAAAACCATGGGATACTCTGAATGAATGGAGCGATGATGGAGATATGGACTTATAAGAAAGTGATGAGTATTTTTCACGAGATTCTCCTGCACACGAACTTTATAAATTTAAAGACGTTCCTGGCCACGTGATTTTATGTTAGTGTTGATTGGTTCATTGTGGCATGTGCTAAAGTTGACATTCGTGTTGATTGGGTCGATTTTACTTCTGGGAAAATGTTTCAGGAAACAGCTGAAACGAAAATAAAAAGACCGGGAGGGAAAAGTGAGGGATCTTTAAAAAAAAAAAAAAGAAAAGAAATATACACACACACACACACACACACACACACACACACACACATATATATATATATATATATGTGTGTGTGTGTGTGTGTGCTGGTTTCTGTTTATTTTCAGCTTTCATGTAAATAGTTCGGTTGATTCCACAAAATGAATAACACATAACAGTAAAACTCTTTTACTGTTCTGTTATAATTCATGTTTTCCACCTCGATGGTAAGAAGCACTTACTGTTCCACTCCCCTGGTAACATTTTAATAAGCGCACACCTACTTCAATTTTTAAAGCGCTCTGGGCACTTATCACATCAAATACAGTATTTGACTATATTGAATTCATTGAAACACTGTATGTGTTACAGGACATGACCACAAGCATATTTTAAATGACCCCTGTGACCTCGAATCAGGTCGAGGTGAGTCAGTTTCAATAGGCCTGAAGACCTTGCTGAGTATAACTGCGATGAACTGAAACTGATTTAACAAAAACTGCACCCTCTTGAGTGTTGACAGGAATTTTTGATGAATTGGCCCAGTTTCGATAGGGTGGCAGCAAATGCTGCTGGGAAAATTCAACATACCGTATTCAACGTGATAAGCGCACAGGGCGTGAGGGGGGGAACAAACCAGTGTCTCTCCCTCACACCGGTCCTAAGCCCGGATAAAGGCAGAGGGTTGCGTCAGGAAGGGCATCCGGCGTAAAACAAATGCCAAATAAAATATGCGAATCACAAGAAAGAATGTCATACCGGATTGGTCGAGGCCCGGGCGAACAACGACCGCCATCAGTGCTGTTAACCAACAGGGGGCTGGTAAAAATTGGACTACTGTTGGTCGAAGACGTCGAAGAAGGAGAGGCGGGAGGCGTGTCCATAGGCAGAGGGAAAAGAGGAAAGGCATGAGTCTAGGACTGAAAGTAGGGACATTGAATATTGGAACTATGGCAGGAAAACATAGAGAGCTGTCTGACATGATGCAGAGGAGGACATACTGTGTGTTCAGGAGACCAGGTGGAAAGGTAGCAAGGCTAGAAACTTAGGAGCAGGATTTAAGCTGTTTTTTCATGGTGTGGATGGGAAGAGAAATGGAGTCGAAGTCATCTTGAAGGAGGAGTTTGTCAGGAATGTTCTAGAAGTGAAAACAGTGTCAGACAGAGTGATGAGTCTCAAGTTAGAAATTGAAGATGTGATGTTCAATGTTGTCAGTGCTTATGCCCCACATGGAAAGATGCGAGCTAGAACATAAGGAGAGATTCTGGAGTCAGTTAGATGAAGTGATGCAGAGTACCCCCAGAGGTGAAAGAGTGGTCATTGGAGCAGACTTCAATGAACATGTTGGTGCAGGAAACAGAGGGGACGAGAAAATGATGGGCAGGTTTGGTATCCAGGACAGGAACGAAGAAAGACAGATGTTGGTAGATTTTCAAAAAGGATGGAAATGGCTGTGATAAAAACTTTCTTCCAGAAGAGACAGGAGCATAGGGTAACTTATAAAAGCGGAGATAGGAGCACACAAGTAGACTACATCTTGTGCAGGCGATGTAATTTGAAGGAAGTCATTTGAAGGCGTGATGTTCAATGTTGTCAGTGTTTATGCCCCACAGGCAGGATGTGAGCTAGAAGATAAGGAGAGATTCTGGAGTGAGTTAGATAAAGTGATGCAGAGTACCCCAGAGCTGAAAGAATGGTCATTGCTGCAGACGTCAGACGTGGTGAAAGAAGTCAGTGACTGCAATGTAGTAGTGGGTGAGAGTGTTGCCAAACAGCATAGGATGGTGGTGTGCAGGATGACGCTGATGGTGAGGAAGGTGACGAAGGCAAAGGCAGAGCAGAAGACAAAATGGTGGAAGCTGAAAAAAGAGGAGTGTTGTGTTGTCTTCAAGGAGGAGTTGAAACAGGCTTTGGGTGGTCAGGAAGTGCTTCCAGATGACTGGACAACTACAGCTAATGTGATCAGGAAGACAGATAGGAGAGTACTTGGTGTGTCCTCTGGAAGGAGAGTAGATAAGGAGACTTGGTGGTGGAATGAGGAAGTGCAGGAGTGTGTACAAAGGAAGAGGTTAGCTGAGAAGAAGTGGGACATAGAGAGGACCGAGGAGGGTAAACAGGAGTACAGGGAGACACAGCGTAAGGCAAAGGTAGCAGTGTCAAAGGCCAAACAGAGGGCATAAGATGACTTGTACAGTGGTATGAAAAAGTATTTGAACCTTTTGGAATTTCTCACATTTCTGCATAAGCTCACCATCAAATGTGATCTGATCTTTGTCAAAATCACACAGATGAAAAACAGTGTCTGCTTTAACTAAAACCACCCAAACATTTACAGGTTTCTCTCCATTTGTAGACAACTTCTCTGACTGTCGATTGATGAACATCCAGACTTTTAGAGATGGTTTTGTATCCTTTCCCAGCTGTATCCAAATCAACAATTCTTGATCGCAGGTCTTCAGACAGCTCTTTTGAGCGAGCCATGGTGCACATCAGACAATGCTTCTCATCAAGACAATTCTTACCAGGTGTGTGTTTTATAGTGGGCAGGGCAGCTTTAAGCCACTCATCAGTGATTGGGCACACACCTGACTTAAAGAGCAATTGAAATCATTTTTTACCAAAAAATTTAAGTCTCCTTAGGCAGAGGGTTCAGTTACTTATTCCTCCCCCTTCTGTCATTGTTTGCATGCTATCCTCATTAAAATATGAAAACCTATAAATGTTTGGGTGGTTTTAGTTAAAGCACACACTGTTTTTTCATCTGTGTGATTTTGACAAAGATCAGATCACATTTGATGGTGATTTTATGCAGAAATGTGAGAAATTCCAAAAGGTTCAGATACTTTTTCATACCACTGTATGCTTGGTTGGAAAGTAAAGAGGGAGAAAATGATTTATACAGGTTGGCACAGCAGAGAATGCAGCCATGAGGTGGGGGGGCACTAACCAGTGTCTCTCCCCCTCATGCCGGTCCCAAGCCCGGAGAAATGCAGAGGGTTGTGTCAGGAAGGGCATCCGACGTAAAACCAATGCCAATTACTTAAAATGCAAATCAAAAGTATTACCTCCATACCGGATCGGTCGAGGCCCGGGTTAACAACGACCGCCATCAGTGCTGTCAATCAACAGGGTGCTGATGGAAATTGGACTACTGTTGGTCGAAGACGTCGAAGAAGGAGAGGTGGGAGGCGTGTCCGTAGGCAGAGAGAGAAGAGGAAAGGCATGAGTCTAGGACTGAGAGTGGGGACTTTGAATGTTGGAACTATGCACAGAAAAGGTAGAGAGCTGGTTGACATGATGCAGAGGAGGAAGGTGGACATACTGTGTGTTCAGGAGACCAGGTGGAAAGGTAGCAAAGCTAAAAGCATAGGAGCAGGGTTTAAGCTATTTTATCACGGTGTGGATGGGAAGAGAAATGGAGTCGGAGTCATCTTGAAGGAGGAGTTTGTCAGGAATGTTCTAAAAGTGAAAAGAGTGTCAGACAGAGTGATGAGTCTCAAGTTAGAAATTGAAGGTGTAATGCTCAATGTTGTTAGTGCTTATGCCCCACAGGCAGGATGTGAGCTAGAAGAGAAGGAGAGATTCTGGAGTGATTTAGATGAAGTGATGCAGAGTACCACCAGAGGTGAAAGAGTGGTCATTGGTGCAGACTTCAATGGACATGTTGGTGCAGGAAACAGAGGGGACGAGGAAGTGATGGGCAGGTTTGGTATCCAGGACAGGAACGCATGAAGGACAGATGTTGATAGATTTTGCAAAAAGGATGGAAATGGCTGTGGTGAATACTTTCTTCGAGAAGAAACAGGAGCATAGGGTGACTTATAAAAGCGGAGGTAGGAGCACACAGGTAGACTACATCTTGTGTAGGCGATGTAATTTGAAGGAAGTCAGTGACTGCAAAGTCATCGTGGGTGAGAGTGTTGCCAAACAGCATAGGATGGTGGTGTGCAGGATGACTCTGATGGTGAGAAAGGTGAAAAGGCAAAGGCAGAGCAGAAGACAAGGTGGTGGAAGCTGAAAAAGGAAGAGTGTCGTGTTGTCTTCAAGGAGGAGTTGAAACAGGCTTTGGGTGGCCAGGAAGTGCTTCCAAATGACTGGACAACCACAGCAAATGTGATCAGGGACACAGGTAGGAGAGTACTTGGTGTGTCCTCTGGAAGGAAAGTAGATAAGGAGACTTGGTGGTGGAATGAGGAAGTGCAGGAGTGTGTACAAAGGAAGAGGTTAGCCAAGAAGAAGTGGGACATTGAGAGGACCGAAGAGAGTAAACAGGAGTACAGGGAGACACAGCGTAAGGCGAAAGTAGCAGTGGCTAAGGCCAAACAGAGGGCATATGATGACTTGTATGATAGGTTGGATAGTAAAGAGGGAGAAAATGATCTATACAGGTTGGCACAGCAGAGAAATAGAGATGGAAAGGACGTGCAGCAAGTTAGATTGATAAAGGACAGACGTGCAGAGTGATGGCAACTACAGAGGGATAAAGTTGATGAGTCATACAATGAAGCTATGGGAAAGAATAGTGGAAGCAAGACTAAGGGCAGAGGTCAGCATTTGTGAACAACAGTTTGGTTTCATGCCAAGAAAGAGCACCACAGATGCAATGTTTGCCTTGAGGATGTTAATAGAGAAGTACAGAGAAGGTCAGAGGGAGCTACATTGTGCCTTTGTGGATCTGGAAAAAGCATATGACAGGGTGCCAAGAGAAGAACTGTGGTATTGCATGAGGAAGTCTGGAGTGGCAGAGAAGTATGTTAGAGTGGTGCAGGACATGTATGAGAGATGTAAGACAGTGGTGAGGTGTCCTGTCGGTGTCACCGACCAATTCAAGGTGGAGGTGCGACTGCATCAAGGGTCAGCTCTGGGCCCCTTCTTGATTGCTATGGTGATGGACAGGCTGACGGGCGAGGTGAGCCCAGAATCTCCATGGACTATGATGTTTGCAGATGACATCGTGATCTGTAGTGAGAGCAGAGAACAAGTGCAGGAAAATCTCGAGAGGTGGAGGTATGCCCTGGAAAGGAGAGGAATGAAGGTTAGCCTCAGAAAATCAGAATACATGTGTGTGAATGAGAAGGACCCAGGAGGAACGGTGATGTTACAGGGAGCAGAGATAACGAAGGTGGAGGATTTTAAGTACTTAGGCTCAACAATCCAGAGCAATGGAGAGTGTGGAAAAGAGGTGAAGAAGCGTGTGCAGGCAGGCTGGAATGGTTGGAGAAAAGTATCCGGTGTGATGTGCGATAGGAGAGTGTCAGCAAGAATGAAGGGAAAAGTGTACAAGATGGTGGTGAGGCCAGCGATGTTGTATGGCTTAGAAACAGTGGCGCTGAGGAAAAGGCAGGAGGCAGAGCTGGAGGTAGCGGAGATGAAAATGTTGAGGTTCTCCCTGGGAGTAACGAGGATGGATAGGATCAGAAATGAGTATATCAGAGGGACAGCCCACGTAAGATGTTTTGGAGACAAAGTCAGAGAGGCTAGATTGAGATGGTTTGGACATGTACAGAGGAGGGATAGTGAGTATATTGGCAGTAGGATGCTGAGGTTGGAACTACCAGGCAGAAGGCCTCGAGGAAGACCGAAGAAGAGATTTATGGATGTTGTGAAGGCGGACATGAAGGTTGTTGGAGTCAGAAAAGAAGATGCGGAGGCGGATGATTTGCTGTGGCGACCCCTGAAGGGAGCAGCCGAAAGTAAAAGAAGAAGAAGACAGGTTGGCACAGCAGAGAAATAGAGATGGGAAGGATGTGCAGCAAGTTAGAGTGATTAAGGACAGAGAAGGAAATGAGTTGACTGATAACAGAAGTGTGCTGGGAAGAGGGAAAGAATACTTTGAAGAGCTGATGGATCAGGAAAATGAGAGAGAAAAAAAGATTAGAAGAGGCGACCGTCGAGGACCAGAAGTAGCTAAGATTAGTAAGGGTGAAGTGAGGAGGGCATTGAAGAGGATGAAGAGTGGAAAGGCAGTTGGTCCTGATGACATACCGGTGGAAGTATGTAAGTGTCTACGTGACGTAGGACGACATTTTCTGACAAATACATTCAACAAGGTCTTAGAGAGTGAGAGGATGCCAGAGGAATGCAGGAGAAGTGTGCTGGTGCCCATTTTTAAGAACAAGGGAAACGTGCAGAGTTGTGTCAACTACAGAGGGATAAAGCTGATGAGCCATACGATTAAGTTATGGGAAATAATAGTGGAAGCTCGACTAAGGGCAGAGGTCAGCTATTGTGAACAACAGTTTTGTGTCATGGCAAGAAAAAGCACCACAGATGCAGTGTTTGCCTTGAGGATGTTAATAGAGAAGTAGAGAGAAGGTCAGAACATGTGCAGGAAAATCTAGAGAGGTGAAGGTATGCCCTGAAAAGGAGGGGAATGAAGGTTAGCCTCAGTAAGACAGAATATATGTGTATGAATGACAAGGAACCAAGAGGAACGGTGATGTTACAAGGAGCAGAGCTAAGGACGGCGGAGGATTTTTAAGTACTTATGCTCAACAATCCAGAGTAATGGAGAGTTTGGAGGAGGTGAAGAAGCGTGTGCAGGCAGGTTGAAATGGTTGGAGAAAAGTGTCCGGTGTGATGTGTGATAGGAGGGTATCGGCAAAAATGAAAGGAAAAGTGTACAAGACGGTGTTGAGGCCAGCGATGTTATATGGTTTAGAAAGAGTGGCCCTGGGGAAAAGACAGGAGGCAGAGCTGGAGGTAGCAGAGATGAAAATGTTGAGGTTTTCTTTGGGAGTAATGAGGATCAGGAATGAGCACATCAGAGGGACAACACATGTAAGACGTTTTGGAGACAAAGTCAGAGAGGCTAGATTGAGATGGTTTGGACATGTATAGAGGAGGGATAGTGAGCATATTGGTAGTAGAATTCTGAGTTTGGAACTACCAGGCAGAATGTGTAGAGGAAGACCAAAGAGACGATTCATGGATGTGGTGAAGGAGGACATGAAGGTAGTTTGTGTAAGAGTAGAAGATGCAAAGGATAGGGTGAGATGGAGGCAGATGATTCGCTGTGGCGACCCCTGAATTGAAAAGCAGAAGAAGATTTTGTGATATCAACCAAATTACTTACATGAAAGCTGAAATAAATAGAAAACAGAAAAAAAAGGGAAAAAAAAGACCCTTTAATTTCCCCTCCGGTGCTGTTCCTTTAAATATCCCCCCATGTAAAATCAAACCAATCAACCTGAATGTCAACTTTAGCACATGGCACGATCCAATCAACACAAAGGTCAACTTTAGCACATGTTAAGTTGAAAAGCACATGGCTAGGAAGGTCTTTAAATGTATGACTTTAATGAGCAGAATAATCGGGTGAAACATACTCCTCATCATTTTCTGATAGGTCCATATCTGGCTCACCACTCAATCCATTCAGAGCATCCCATAGTTTTGCTGTCTTGACTTATTCCCCTTCGCTCCTAGTGGAACATAGGACCTTAACAATGGCTCGCAACTTCCTGCGGTCTCTGGCGTTTTTCTTGGCTGCCTCCCACGTCATGCTAGTGGTCTTTAGTTCGGCAATGTCAGTCCTTCACCAGGTCTTTTTTGGGCGCCCTCGCCTTCTTTACCCCTGCGGGTTCCAGTCAAGTGCTTGGCGTGCGATACTTGAAGGTTCCTTTCTCAGTGTGTGGCCAACCCATCACCATTTCCTTCTTTGGATCGGGATGTCCATAGGCTCTTGGTTTGCCCTTGACCACAGTTCTGTGTTTGACACTCTGTCAAACCACTTCACACGCAGGATCTGCCGGAGGCAATTGCTGATGAAAGTCTGGATCTTCTTGTAGCTGCTGTGGATAACTCTCCATGTTTTCGAGCCATA
Organism: Plotosus lineatus; assembly: GCA_024760905.1. Taxonomy (NCBI): domain Eukaryota; kingdom Metazoa; phylum Chordata; class Actinopteri; order Siluriformes; family Plotosidae; genus Plotosus; species Plotosus lineatus. The sequence continues at coordinate 36,637,350 of CM045732.1, read as the reverse complement.
CATAAGGACTGATTTGACATTTGAACTGAAGATGCGAAGTTTGGAGAGAGTAGAAATTGCAGTGGCCCTCCAAACCAGCCAAAGGATGACAAAGGCTTGCTGCGCTTTCTTGATTCGGGCCTGGATGTCTTCCTCGGTCCCCCTCTGTCTGGCTGATCTTACTGCCCACGTAGAAAAACTGTTGTACATCTTGGTGACATGGTCTTGTTGTCTGTTATTGATGCGCAGTACTTTTGTCTTTTCCTGGCTGATCTTGAGTCCGAGTCGCAACAAGGTTTTGCTCAGGGCGTCTACCTTCTCTTGCATGTCTTGCAGGCGGTGTGAAAGTAGAGCCAGGTCATCTGAAAACTCCAGATCTTCTAACTTCCTTGTTAGTGTCCACTGGATACCTTTTCTGGAGCTGGCATAGGCTGTTCGGGTGACACAGTCCAGCACGACAAGGAAGAGAAGAGGCGACAACAAGCAGCCCTATCTGACGCCGGTGGTTACCACAAACTCCTCCAAAAGTCTACCGTTATGGACGACTTGGCAAGAGTAGTCCTCATAGAGTAGGCGAATGATGTTGACAGTGAGCTGGTGAGCACCTTGTTTGCTATGGAAAGAAGGGTGATTCCTCTCCATTAGCCGCACTGGGACAGATCTCCACTCTTAGGCAGCTTAACCAGGAGGCCTTTCTTTCAGTGGGTTGGGATCTCCTCCTTTGTCCATACCAGGTTCAGCAACTTGTGCAGGCTGTCCACCATCTCGTCTCCTCCCTTCTTCAGAGCCTCGGCTGGTATGTTGTCCACTCCAGCCGCCTTCCCATTCTTCAGGCTCTTCAATGCCTTGCGGACTTCCAACATGGTGATCTCTCCGGTGTAGATGTTGAGAGGAGGGCCTGGCTCAAGCTCTGGTGGGTCTGGAAGTGGGGGTTGGTTCAAAATCTCTTGGAAGTGCTCCTTCCATCTTGCCAGTTGGTCATCAAAGGAAGTGAGCAACTGTCCTGTTTTGTCTCTGACTGGTCTGTTGGAGTTGCGCCTTCCTCTACTGAAGAGCCTTGTGGTTGCATACAGGGTCTTGAGGTCTCCTTTTCCCGCTGCTTCTTCTGCCTCGAATGCCATCTTGTTGTAGAAGGCTCTATTGTCCTTTCTCAGCTCTCTCTTGTCATCTTGTGCCACTTCGCTCTACTTTCTGATTGCAGTCTGCTTCTGCTGGCGAGTTTTGGCTTGGTTTAATGCCTACTTTCTTTTCTTCCTCTCCTCCACCTGCTGCCAGCTCTGGTCGCTGAGCCAAGACTTCCTGTTCACTGGTGGTCTTCCCAGCACCCCTTAACAAGCGCCGACAGTAGCCTCTCTCAGGTTACTCCATGACTGTTCCACTGTCTCCGCATCTTCTATCTGAAGAGCCTGAAAGTGATTGTGGAGAGCTAACTGGAAAGCTTGCTTGGTCTCTTGTCTTTTCAGCTTCCCGACATTAAACTTCACTCGCAGGTTCTTCTATCTTTTTCTTGATGCAAGCTTGACCCTGAGCTTTGCAATCACCAGGTGGTGGTCTGATCCTATGTCAGCTCTTCTCTTGACTTGGACATCTTGTCGGGAGCTCCTCCAGCACTGGCGAACTGTAATGTGGTCAATCTGGTTTTCTGTCTGATGGTCAGGTGACACCCAGGTGGTTTTGTGACAACCCGGTGTGGGAAGAGTGTGCCTCAGATCGTGAGCTGGTTCGCAGCACAAAAGTCGGCAAAGAGCTCACCATTCTCGTTCATCCCCCCTAGGCCGTTCTTTCCCATCTCTTTTTCCCTGCCAGTGTTGTTGCTTCACACCTTGGCGTTCACATCTCCAATGAGGATCAGCATGTCTCTGCTGGGAATCTTGTCCATGGCCGCCTGTAGCTGGCTGTAAAAGGCATCTTTGTCCTCTTCTTTCTGCATTATTTGTCGGAGCATATCACACAACCACGGACGCTCTCTGGAACCTGGACTCAAATCTAGCCGTCATGATTCGGTCAGACACAGGCTCCCACTCCAGCAGGCTTCTGGCAGCCCCTGTGGACAACAGCAGTGCCACTCCAGCTTCATGGAGATCGTCCTCGTTGTCTTTGCCTGAGTAGAGCGCAACAGTTTGGTCTCCCCGAAAGAGTTCCATCTGGCTTCGCACATGCCGAGTAGTGTGAGTGTACTGGTTCATCTCCCTCACTGCTTGCGTGCACCTCCCTGTCTCCCGGAGTGTCCTCACATTCCATGTTCCAATCAGGATGGGTTTCTTCTGTGAGAGCAACTTCGGTCCTTTCATCAAGCGTGTCCTCGGGCGAAGAAGGGTCGTTGGCCCTGCAGCCTCCTGACGAGTTTGGCTGCAGCGCGTCATCAGTCTTTGGACCGGAGCCCTGGTTCTTCCAAGGACGGCCTAAGAGTTTTGCGTACTGTTGTTGGTTTCCGTAACAAAGCTTGTTTTCCATCAATACGGTGTTAACCTATAGCACAACCCCCAACCTGGAGGACCAGGGGAACGATGAATTGGGAGGAACCCAACTCCTAGATGGATTGTCTACCACGACTGACAAGCTCAATCTACCCAGGGGAGTGCACCTGGTCCGGTCTTCACACTTCGACCTGTGTGACATGGGTGACCCTACCAGGAGACGAATCTCCCATCACCATAGCTCTCGGGGTCATCGAGACATGCAAGCCCCCCACCACAACAAGGTGGCACTCACTGGGGAGCATAGTTTTACTGTAGCAGTTTGTAATGGTTCATCAGTTGTTGGACATTTACCAAGAGAACACAGCAAAAGCATGGCGGAACAATCAAATGTGTTATTACTGATGAACATTATAGACATTCCCCAGTGGCAGGGGGTCTTGAAATACCGGGTAATCTCACCTTTACAGCCAGTGAATGCCTCATTTGACCGTTACAAAGACTGATCAAATAAAATTGGTAAGTTTGATCCTCCATTTTGCCCCAGTACACATGGGCAGTTATTAGACGTAAAAAAAGAAAGAAAAAAAAGAAGAAAAAACAAACAAACAAACAAAAAAAAACACTGGGAGGGGGTGGTCTTATTGGAGCAGGGCGCTTTTTACGTCGAATTACGGTATTTACAAAGTAAATCCTCAAATAGCTGGGATTGATCATGTTAACAAGAAGTGTCTATGACGATGTTGTGGCGGAGTACAGCTTGTGAAAGCACAGAATCCTCTAAGCTTCACAGGGTATACAATAACTCCTAACAATTTTGTATATCATCCCATTTTAGCCTTTTACTTACTGATGGAGAAGTTTCTGAAGGCGTGGATCTTCCTTGTAAAGCAGCTAAACGGTGTTCAATCTCTCGAGCTGAAGGCACTGGTTGATCTGGAGTTTTAAGGGCAGCAAGACGAGTCTCAATCTCCTTCTCAGATGGTATGGATTCTGCACATGATGAACAATACCATGTGTATTGTCTGGTGTTGAACAGTACAGTTTAATTGTGTTAATAAATGTGGATTACTTTTACTTGGTTTTGTTTCCTCTTTCAGCTTCTGAATTCTTTGCGCAATCATTTGGTCCTCCTGACTGAGACCTTTGGTTGAAATGAAAGCTGCTGTATTTGCTCCATGTAGACCGCTTGGAGGCTCATGACGTTGACTTTGTTTGGCTTCAAAGGCAGCAACTCGCCTGCATCCCAATATGGCAATTAATACTAAATAATCACACTGAGCAATATGGAGAAGATTTCAGTAAGCATAAAGCTTCCCTATGCTTACTTTTTGTAGTTTTCTGGTGGTGACCATCGTGCAGGATCATCCTGATTCTGACCACTAAATTTGTTTGAAAAAAAAAGAAAGAGAGAAAACGTTTATACATCATTTACTGTATACAGTTTTAGGCTCATAATCTACCTTCTATTATATATTATTTATTATATATATCAAATTGGCAGTCCCTCTGTTTGACACTTGTTTACTTTAAAAAGAAAAAAAAATGACGGTGCAAAAATATTTTAGAATGCTGGATTTTCCTGTGTCTGTGCTGTGTGTCCGAGCTCTGTATGAGTGTGCTTAAAAGAATCCAAAATACTTCTTTAAAATTCAGTGGTCATAAACTATAAAACTCTTGATTTACTTTGATTTTCTTTGTCTCTGCATAGTCCTACCAAATACGTGGGTAAAACGGTTCAGGTACACAGAGACTGTCTTGGGGGAAACATAATAATACTTGAGTGTTTTTTTTTTGTGCTGTTTCCATCTAGTACTGTATACGTATACAATAAAAATGATGCGGCTCAGATTTGGTGTTTGTCACTGAAAGTTGTCTCAGAGAATATTTAGCAACATCCACCTTGCTTTCAGTGCATAACTACGAGGATATTTTAGTATCATTGCTCCATTTTTTTGTATGAGAATGCAAACCTTGTGAGGTTGTCATGGCACTGCTTGCAGACCTTTTGTTGAGTGTTACTGTAGCGTGGCACCAACGAACTAAACATTAGACACCCAGAACAAAATGAGCGTCCGCAGGTTTTGCAGCCCAACTGTAAAGAAATGAAAAATTTACTGATTCATTTTAAAGTGGGCGGGGTCAAGTATAGGATATGCACATCTATCAGGATACATTGTGGCAGTGTCCACTGTTAAAAATGCTATATAGTATCATTAAAACATTTTGAATTGTTACTTATAAACACTTTCAGAATGCCATCTCTTCAAAACCTGTATAAATCCAACACTTTTAATTAAAAATCATGAATTTAGTATACAGTATTCAACATGAAAAAGGGTCATACAATATATTACGATATCATGGTACTGTAGTTCAAATAGGTTTTTTGAAATGTAAAAATAATTGATCTAAGTAATATCATATTAGATATCCATTGCTTTGACAGAACATCTAATGTGTGTATTTCTGGTATTACTATTTAAAAAAAAAAATCACAAATATATATATATATTTTAATTTTAAAATAGACAAACCTCTTTTTTCAAGAAACTGAACTTTGAAGCGCAACAATAGCATCGCTTATCCATAGTTGGCCTTTCACTGGTCTGATCTGATTCTCAGAACTGGAGCAATTATCTATCATCAATTCGACGGATAATAGTCACCACAACACGATTTGACGACAAAGTCTAAATATTCAGGAAGTAACTACTAGTTAATCTATTTCTGAATCAACTTTAATGTTTAATAAAAGGAATACTATTACTACTCAAAAATTAAAATCCAACTTCACTCCCATTTCTGACGGAAGAAAAACACAGGAAGTCAACCTCGCAAAGCGATCATGTGGGAAATGTAGTCCGGGTAAACCTACTAACAGGCGGGTTCAGCTATCATTTTAATTACTGTACTTTTGTTTTTTGAAACAAATACAGTACAAGCACACAGTATTCACACAAACACGAATGAGTCTGTTATGTGAAGGAAGACATGAAGGTCGTTGAAGGAATAGAAGATGCAGAGGACAGGGTGAGATGGAGGTAGATGATTTGCTGTGGCGACCCAATGACGTGGAGAAACGTAATTGTGGCGACCCCTGGAGGGAATTGCCAAAAGGAAAAGAGAAGAAGAAGAAGAGCCGGAAACTGACGAAAACCATCTGCTGTACTACATCACCCAGAATACCTAGCAAAAAGTGCAGTTCGGTTAAGATGCGAAATTAGTTAGATGTCGAGATAATAAAACAGTTAAATATGCAAAAAATTACTGAAATTTTAATAAGTTAGAAATTTAATGTTAACTGATGTGTAATTTACAATAGTTTATTTCGATTTGGGTTTTGGGTCATATGAACAAAATTTAACCAATCAGCGTGCTGCTAGTTTTCTCGCGGTTTTCGTTCAAATCCGAGATAAACGAAGAAAGACGTTCAGAAGAAATTACACAGAGGAAGTAAATATATCCATATATTAAATCAGTTTTATTAATTATATACTATACATATTGATTATGAAACTCGACGTTTTTAACAAGACAAAAGTATGATGTAGAACCGTAACCGATTGTTTGTTTGTTTGCAGGAAGTAGCGTCCTCTGATTAGCCCGCTAACACTGAAGAGCGTCACAGCCTGCTGGGGAATTACAGGTAAATATAATTATAGATAAATGTAATAACAAAAATATAACCATTTGTGATAGTATAGAAAGTTATTTTAGCAGAGTATTTGAATTAACTCGTATATTTGTTGACCGAGAGCTGCTGCTATATCCATCTATAGTCGGTCATATGAAGAAATAGCCACAGCGAATCATCTGCCTCCATCTCACCCTATCCTTTGCATCTTCTTCTCTTACACCAACAACCTTCATGTCCTCCTTCACCACATCCATGAATCGTCTCTTTGGTCTTCCTCTAGGCCTTCTGCCTGGTAGTTCCAGCCTCAGCATCCTCCTCTTCTTTTCCTTTCGGCTGTTCCCTTCAGGGGTCGCCACAGCAAATGATCTGCCTCCATCTCTCCCTATCCTCTGCATCTTCTACTCTTACTCCAACGACCTTCATGTCCGCCTTCACCGCATCCATAAATCTTCTCTTCGGTCTTCCTCTGGGCATTTTGCCTGGTAGTTCCAACCTCAGCATCCTACGACCAATATACTCACTATCCCTCCTCTGTACATGTCCAAACCATCTCAATCTAGCCTCTCTGACTTTGTCTCCAAAACATCTAACATGTGCTGTCCCTCTGATGTACTCATTTCTGATCCTATCCATCCTCGTTACTCCCAAAGAGAACCTCGACATTTTCATCTCTGCTACCTCCAGCTCTGCCTCCTGTCTTTTTCCCAGGGCCACTGTCTCTAAACCATACAACATTGCTGGCCTCATCACCGTCTTGTACACTTTTCCCTTCATTCTTGCCGATACTCTCCTATCACACATCACACCGGACACTTTTCTCCATCCATTCCAACCTGCCTGCACGCGCTTCACCTCTTTTCCACACTCTCCATTGCTCTGGATTGTTGAGCCTAAGTACTTAAAATCCTCCACCTTCTTTATCTCTGCCCCCTGTAACCTCAAAGTTCCTCTTGGGTCCTTGTCGTTCACACACATGTATTCTGTCTTACTAAGACTAACCTTCAATCCCCTCCTTTCCAGGGCATACCTCCACCTCTCGAGATTTTCCTGCACTTGTTCTCTGCTCTCACTACAGATCACTATGTCATCTGCAAACATCATAGTCCATGGAGATTCTTGTCTAACCTCATCTGTTAGCCTGTCCATCACCATAGCAAACAAGAAGGGGCTGAGAGCTGACCCTTGATGCAGTCCCACCTCCACCTTGAACTCTTCTGTCACACCGACAGCACACCTCACCACTGTCTTACATCTATCATACATGTCCTGCACCACTCTAACATACTTCTCTGCCACTCCAGACTTCCTCATACAATACCACAGTTCTTCTCTCGGCACCCTGTCATATGCTTTCTCCAGATCCACAAAGGCACAATGCAGCTCCTTCTGACCTTCTCTGTACTTCTCTATTAACATCCTCAAAGCAAACACTGCATCTGTGGTGCTCTTTCTGGGCATGAAACCAAACTGTTGTTCACAAATGCTGACCTCTGCCCTTAGTCTTGCTTCCACTATTCTTTCCCATAGCTTCATTGTATGACTCATCAACTTTATCCCTCTGTAGTTGCCATCACTCTGCACGTCTCCCTTGTTCTTAAAAATGGGCACAAGCACACTTCTCCTCCATTCCTCTGGCATCTGCTCACTTTCTAAGACCTTGTTGAATATTCTTGTCAGAAAATCTACTGCTACCTCCCCTAGACACTTCCATACCTCAACTGGTATGTCGTCAGGGCCAACTGCCTTTCCATTCTTCATCCTCTTCAATGCCCTCCTCACTTCTCCCTTACTAATCTTTGCTACTTCCTGCTCCTCAACGGTCACCCCTTCTACTCTTTTTTTCTCTCTCATTTTCCTCATTCATCAGCTCTTCAAAGTACTCTTTCCATCTTCCCAGCACACTTCTGTCATCAGTCAATACATTTCCTCTCTGTCCTTTATCAATCTAACTTGCTGCACGTCTTTCCCATCTCTATTTCTCTGCTGTGCTAACCTGTATAGATCATTTTCTCCCTCCTTACTGTTCAACCTATCATACAAGTCATCATACGCCCTCTGTTTGGACTTTGACACCGCTACCTTCGCCTTACGCTGTGTCTCCCTGTACTCCTGTTTACTCTCTTCGGTCCTCTCAATGTCCCACTTCTTCTTGGCTAACCTCTTCTTTTGTACACACTCCTGCACTTCCTCATTCCACCACCAAGTTTCCTTATCTACTTTCCTTCCAGAGGACACACCAAGTACTCTCCTACCGGTCTCCCTGATCACATTTGCTGTGGTTGTCCAGTCCTCTGGAAGCACTTCCTGACTACCCAAAGCCTGTTTCAACTCCTCCTTGAAGACAACACAACACTCCTCCTTTTTCAGCTTCCACCACTTTGTCTTCTGCTCTGCCTTTGCCTTCTTCACCTTCCTCACCATCAGTGTCATCCTGCACACCACCATCCTATGCTGTTTGGCAACACTCTCACCCACTACTACTTTGCAGTCACTGACTTCCTTCAAATTACATCGCCTACACAAGATGTAGTCTACCTGTGTGCTCTTACCTCCGCTTTCATAAGTCACCCTATGCTTCTGTTTCTTCTTGAAGAAAGTATTCACCACAGCCATTTCCATCCTTTTTGCAAAATCGATCAACATCTGTCCTTCTGTGTTCCTGTCCTGGATACCAAACCTGCCCATCACTTCCTCGTCCCCTCTGTTGCCTGCACCAACATGTCCATTGAAGTCTGCTCCAATGACCACTCTTTCACCTCTGGGGTACTCTGCATCACTTCATCTAACTCACTCCAGAATCTCTCCTTCTCTTCTAGCTTACATCCTGCCTGTGGGGCATAAGCACTAACAACATTGACCATCACGCCTTCAATTTCTAACTTGAGACTCATCACTCTGTCTGACACTCTTTTCACTTCTAGAACATTCCTGACAAACCCCTCCTTCAAGATGACTCCTACTCCATTTCTCTTCCCATCCACACCATTATAAAACAGTTTAAACCCTGCTCCTAAGCTTTTAGCCTTTCTACCTTTCCACCTTGTCTCCTGAACACACAGTATGTCCACCTTCCTCCTCTGCATCATGTCAGCCAGCTCCCTATCTTTTCCTTGCATAGTTCCAACATTCAAAGTCCCTACTCTCAGTCCGAGGCTCACGCATTTCCTCTTCTCTCTCTGCCTACGGACACGCCTCCCGCCTCTCCTTCTTCTCCTCAGCATCCTATTACCAATATACTCACTATCCCTCCTCTGTACATGTCCAAACCATTTCAATCTCGCCTCTCTGACTTTGTCTCCAAAACGTCTTACATGTGCTGTAACGCCTCTTACTCTATCACTCTACAATTCTGTTTTGTACTTCGGCTCCAGCTGGGGGTGCGTGGCTGAGCTGCTTGGACTTAGTGCAGTTAATACCTGAATTCAGTCATCTCAGTACGTTCCTGTAGTGGGCATTTTTAAAAACTACAGTGCTGTATGTTTATAAAGAGAATGCATTGAAAGGTGTTTTATGCGTATGCTGTATAATGTTTATATTTTAGCATCAATAAATATAACAGTAAAAATTGAAAAGTTTTTCTTAATCATTACTACATTTTACTACATTAATACTGTATTAATGAGTAAGACTGTCTATAGAATGCTCATTCGTGCATGTAACGTCTGGGGTTTTACTTCCGGGTACAGAACTCGAGGATTATCTCGATTCGCGGGAGCGCCTGGAACCGAACCCCGCGGATGTCAAGGGCCTACTGTACCCTTCATCTTTACTTAAATTATCAAATTCCTCCACGAATGCCTCAGCTGCAGGCTCATCACTACTAGCAGCCTCATCTTTCGATATAACGTAGTGAACCTGGTAATGCTCTCGAAAGCTACGAAACCATCCATCATTTGCCACAAATTCAAGAGAAGCATATTCTTCACCTCCATGTTCTTTCAACATTTTAAATAAACTTGTAGCCTTACTTTGCACTCCTTGCAGCAACATTTTTACATTCCGTTGTCGATTATCCCCCAACCACAACAGAGCAACTTCTCCATCTCAGCAATTGGTCCTTCACGCTGCTTTGTGATAATCGTGGACTTAATTGGGGCTGCCGCTTTCACTGCTTCCTTTATGCGGTCCTTATCCTTTAAGATCGTCGATAACGTTGAGTGGGAAAGCGAGTTATCTTGAGCGATGGAATTTAATTTTCCTCCTCCTTCATATTCTTTGATCACTTTCATCTTCATCTCCAAAGTCAGTGCCTTCCTAGCTTTATTTGCAGCATTTCTATCTGATGAAGTGGGTTTTCTCTTGGAGGCCATGGTAAAGGTGTAGGGTACAAAATTTAGATGCTGAGAAGACGGTATCTTGTGACTGAGTGTAGTGGTAGATGCTGTGTGAGAGTGAAATGCTGGGATAATGTTCTGCCGTAACTGTAGTACACGAAGCCGCTTGGCTGCCATAATTGTCGTACGCGTTGCCGGGCTGCTACGTGCTGCGGTGCCGGGCATTAAATAAAAAATAAGCATCTGCTGGCTGTGATTGTAAGTAGAGGTGGATGTAAGTCGAGTGGGTCTTAAGTTGTGTGTGTGTGGATATATATATATATATATATATATATATATCTATATATATATATAAAATATAATATTACAGTAGGCCCCTACTTACGAAATTAATCAGTTCCAGAGCCTTTTTCATAACGCGGGAGTTTAAGTTTTTACATATAAAACACCTGGTCTGTTCCAAGGCTCCCAACTACCCCATAAACTTTTTAAAAATGATAAAAGTACACCAATTTTGTATGAAATGTGTTAAAAGTAAAAATAATTTATTAAACCATTTAAACATTTTAACATATTAAACCATTTTATTAACATATTTATTAATTAAACCATTATTAAACATTTTTTTATTAGCATACGCGCGCACACACACACACACACCTCTCTCTCTCGCTTTCTCTCACACACACACACTCACACACACACACACACACACACACACACACACACACACACACACACACACACACACACAATACAGTACTCATTAAATGTGTATTGTATACACATTAAATGTTTATTGTGGCGCCACGCCCACAAGCAGGACCCCAGAGCATTTTAAGAAGTGGAATTCAAAGCGTATTCCCTGCTTGACAGATCAGCATTCCCCAGGTCAAGCCACTTTTGAACCAGAAACGGTGGCAGAAGCGCCTGACCTGGGCTACAGAGAAGCAGCACTGGACTGTTGCTCAGTGGTCCAAAGTACTTTTTTCGGATGAAAGCAAATTTTGCATGTCATTCAGAAATCAAGGTGCCAGAGTCTGCACGAAGACTGGGGAAAAGGAAATGCCAAAATGCCTGAAGTCCAGTGTTAAGTACCCACAGTCAGTGATTGTCTGGGATGCCATGTCAGAGGCTGGTGTTGGTCCACTGTTTTGTCAAGGGCAGGGTCAATGCAGCTAGCTATCAGGAGATTTTGGAGCACTTCATGCTTCCATCTGCTGAAAAGCTTTCTGGAGATGAATATTTTCATTTTTCAGCACAACCTGGCACCTGCTCACAGTGCCAAAACCACTGGTAAATGGTTTACTGACCGTGGTATTACTGTGCTCAATTGGCCTGCCAACTCTCCTGACCTGAACCCCATAGAGAATCTGTGGGATATTGTGAAGAGAAAGTTGAGAGACACCAGACCCAACACTGTGGATGAGCTTAAGGCCGCTAACGAAGCATCCTGGGCATCCATAACACCTCAGCAGTGCCACAGGCTGATTGCCTCCATGCCAGGCCACATTGAAGCAGTCATTTCTGCAAAAGGATTCCAGACCAAGTATTGGGTGCATAACTGAACATAATTATTTGAAGGTTGACTTTTTTTGTATTAAAAGCACTTTTTTTATTGGTCGGATGAAATGTGCTAATTTTTTGAGATAGGAATTTTGGGTTTTCATGAGCTGTATGCCAAAATCATCAGTATTAAAAGACCTGAAATATTTCAGTTGGTGTGCAATGAATGTAAAATAATGAACTTTATCACAATATGCTAATTTTTTGAGAAGGCCTAGTGTGTGTGTATATATATATGTATATGTATATGTATATATATATATATATATATATATATATATATATATATATATGTATATGTATATATATATATATATGTATATATATGTATATGTATATGTATATATATGTATATGTATATATATATATATATATATGTATGTATATGTATATATGTATATATACATGGGACACAAAGTGAGTATCATACAGTACAGTCGGCCCTCATTTCAAAAATTCAAATGCGCCTTTCTCAAATTCAAACAATGCGTGAGTTGGTCTCTCATTTGGCCGTCTCCCAACAAGACCTCCGATCTCGCAAAGAAGCAAGTTAATATTGAATCAGGATCTCTGATCTTTCAAGCAGGTACTGTAATTCCGCTTGAAATACAACATCCCCTCCATTTTAAACATTTAAATACAATTGTTCCGTCAACTGCGCGCTGTGTGTGGGCGGATCCCGCATTCGGCAAAACACACAAGAAAGAGGGAGAGTTTTGTGTGTGTGTATGTACGTTAATAAAAAGTGCTTAATAATTGTTTAATTAATGAACATGTGAATGAAATGGTTTAATATGTTAATAAAATGTTTAAATGGTTTAAAAATAATTTTTTAAACACATAATTTCATACATATTTCATACACAGGCATGTGATTCTTCCGCAAAATATCGGAAGTCCGAGTTTTTTTTTCATTGGCCCAGTTAAAAAAAAAAAAAAAAACGAGCCGAATACAGTATGTCAAAATAACCTTTTTCCGCTTTTATTCCGTTCCGAGTTTTGCATAAAATGACCTCTTGAGACCTTACTTAAGACCATGATGTTATGACCCCTCTTGAAAGGTTACTGCTGATTGGCTAATGTTGAAACATGTACATAGACATATGCATTGTGTACGTGGTGTAACGACACTATCGACTACGGTGGAAGGGCTTTTAAGGCCTTTGACAGCCACGCAAAAAAGCAAGAAGCATGTCAAAAAACTGGACTTAAGGAAGAAAAATTATTCAATTGCCGGAAGATTCCAGAACCCTACGGACTTAACCCTTGGTTTGCCGTTCGACCAGAAACTTCTGTGCAAATAAAAGACCCAGAGAAACAACCAGTACCTGTCGCTGATCGAGTAGTTAATTTTGAGGTATGTTGGAGAATTTTCTTGTCTAGTTTCCGATTATATTTTTCAAATTATTGTGAATGCCTGCATGTTTTAGTTGTAGGACGTTCACATGTTTACTCCGTGAACTGAATCAAATGAGCCGACTCTATGGTCACTGAATCATTTTCCTGCCGTTTAGAATAAATAAATTATTGCCGCATTAACTAATGTAAATAGGCATTGTTATTCAGTGTTTCTAAACAACAGCGGGAGTGTGTGCTCGGGTCATTAGCCCATTAATATTGGAAATATAAAACTATGAACCTGAGACTCAACCGAAACGCCTCAGGACAACCAACTTTCTAAGGCAGTCTCCAGAAGGACAGTTCAGGCTGCACAAAAGGAAGCAAGAAAGTGCCATGCTTAAGCGCAAAGAAACATTAATTCAAAAAACTTATGTCTTGTATAGTTTGTTTCCAGATTGTGTTTAAAGACAATGACTGTTGATAACAGTGTTGTGAGGCAGGACATATCTATGACTGACTATTTGATTTGTGACTGTGACACTTTTATTAGTGTTGGAATCCCACGTGATAAACCCACAAGTTGAGGTACAGTATGTATATGGCGATTAGAAATTAAACTTTCTAGAGCTCTTTCAGTTTCATGAAATAGCCTTTTTCCTCTTCTGAAATGCTTAAAACCTTGGAGCTTCAGGGGGGTAGGGGGTTGTTGGGATGGGGGCTACCCCCCCCCCCCCCCAGACCCTGGCTGATTTTCAGATATTTTGGTGATGGTCAAATCACATGCCTGCATACAAAATTGGTGTACTTTTATCATTTTTAAAGGGTTTATGGGGTCATCTTTGGAGCCTTGGAACAAATCACGTGTTTTAAATGTAAAATGCGCCTCTATTTATTTTCATAAATAAATTAACTCCAGGCTACGTAAAAGGCTCTGGAACGGATTCATTTCGTAAGTACAGGGCCGACTGTATCTTCCATTATTCAAGATGGCGTTGGGTGACCTGCAGCCAATTACAGGAGCTCTTTACCTTGTTTTCCCACTTTTTCTCTTTTCTATTACATATAGGCATGTTTCTTTATCTTTTTTTGAAAGTTTGTTTCTTTTTTCAATCCTGCATTTGGGAAGCCCACTTTGACAATGCTTTTGTTTTGCTTTGCACTTTTACTTTCAATTTTTGGATTGGCGTCAGGAAACTCATTCACCAATGGCTCTGAACAACGCAGGTCTTACACACGTGAGACCCTCCTCGGCCTGCGCGGTTCATCTTTCCTTCATGCTTTTCCTTCATGCCTGTTGTTCTCATGGAAATACGGAGGAAAAGGAGAGGCTGCAGAGGGGGACGAAAGTTCCCTCTGTCATCATCGGAAATGTCCGCGCTATCGTCAACAAGACCGAGGAGCTGACGGCGCTGATCCGGCAGCAGAGGGAGTACCGGGACTGCAGCCTCATGTGTTTTTCAGAGACGTGGCTGAATGAACACACACTGGACTCTGGTTTCTCTGAACGGATTTACACTCGCGTCCGCAGACCGGAGTATGGCGGAGAGCAGAAAGAAGAAAGGAGGGGGCTTGGCGGTCTTCGTGAATGAATGGTGGGGCCATTTGGCCAACGTGCACGTGAAAGAACAGCTGTTCACACGGGACCTGAAGCTGCTTGCGGTGAGTGCATGGCCGTATTATCTACCGAGGGAGTTTTCACACGTGATTGTGTTTTGCGTGTACATTCCGCCCTCGGCTGATGTGGCGGCCGCTTGTGAGCGTCTCCACAGCGCTGTCAGTCAGACACAGACTCGTCACCCCCATGCCATGATTCTGATCAATGGGGATTTTAACCACGCCTTTCTCTCCGCCTCTCTCCCGATGTTCACGCAGTACGTGCAGTATACCACGAGAGACAATAAAACGCTGGACTTGCTGTATGCAAATATGAAAGACGCTTACACCCCCCCTCCCCCCACTGGGACGCTCAGATCACAACCTCGTCTACCTGCTCCCCCAATACACACCAAGGGTGCGAAAGGAACCTGCGCGGAAGTCTGTGAAAGTGTGGACCGAGGAGACCAATGAGAGACTTAGGGACTGTTTCCAGGCCACAGACAGGAGCATGCTCTGTGACTCTTTTGGTGATGACATCGACAGCCTCACACATTGTATCACTGATTACATGAACTTCTGTGTGGACGGCACTGTGCCAACACGGAGGGTACGGTGCTTCTCCAACAACCACCCATGGGTCGCCCCTGACCTTAAAGTCCTCCTGAACCAGAAGAAGTGGGCTTTCATCTCTGGGGATAGAGAGGAGAAGAAGGTTCAGCGGAGGATCAGGAGGGCCAAGAAGGACTGGGAAGAAGATGGAGGAGAATCTGGCTCAGAACAACGCGCGGGACATCTGGAGAGGACTAAACACTGTCTGGATTTCGGCAGTGTGTCAGAGGGACAGCTGATGGTGACCAACGCTGGGCGGACGAATTAAACTGTAACTTCAACAGGTTTGATTCTCCCCCCTCCCCCCTCTGCCCCCCTCCCCAGGCCAACTTCACCTGACTGCAGCAGCCCAACACACACTCGCCATCCCTCTGCAGTCCACCCCAGTCCCCCCTCTCCCTCACGTCGGAGCAAGTGAGGAGACAGTTGAGGCGACTGAATCGGAGGAAATCTGCAGGACCAGATGGCATCAGTCCCAGGCTGCTGAGGACCTGTTCGGACCAACTCTGTGAGGTTCTCTGCCACCTCTACAACCTGAGGCTCAGCCTATAGAAGGTCCCTGTCCTATGGAAGACCTCCTGTGTGGTCCCGGTTCCTAAAACAGCGCAAGCCAAGGAACCGGCCCACGACAGTCCTGTCGCCCTGACCTCCCACCTCATGAAGACCATGGAGAGGCTCCTCCTCGACCACCTCCGCTCTGTGGTGAGCCTCACCCTAGAGCCACTGCAGTTTGCCTACAGGCCCAACATCGGGGTAGAAGACGCCGTCATCTACCTGCTGCAGTGGGCGCTCACCCACCTGGAGATCGCCGGCAGCGTTGTAAGGGTCATGTTTGACTTCTCCAGCGCCTTCAACACCATCAGGCCGGCGCTTCTGCGGGGGAAGCTGGAGGACGCGGGAGTGGACGGACATCTTGCTGCCTGGATCATCAACTACCTCACTGACTGTCCACAGTACGTGCGGCTGCGTATCTGTGAGTCAAGGGTGGTAGTCTGCAGCACGGGGGCACCCCAGGGCACTGTCCTCTCACCTTTCCTCCTCACCATCTACACCTCGGACTTCACCTACAACACGGACAGCTGCCACCTCCAGAAGTTCTCTGACGACTCCGCCATCGTGGGCTGTGTGTCAGAGGGGAACAAGCTGGAGTACCAGTTGGTCATCGTCGACTTTGTGGACTGGTGTGAGCGCAACCACCTGTGCTTGAACACTAAGATGAAGGGGATGGTGGTCGACTTCAGGAGAAGGACACCAACACACTGGTGAACATCCAGGGACAGGACATTGAGACAGTGGACAGTTTCAAGTACCTGGGTGTTCACCTCAACAATAAACTGGACTGGTCCCACAACACTAACGCCCTGTACAAGAACGGCCAGAGTCGCCTCCACCTTCTGAGGAGACTTAAGTTCTTCGGAGTATGCAGACCTCTGCTCAGGACATTTTATGACTCTGTGGTAGCCTCTGCAATCCTCTACGCTGCTGTCTGCTGGGCCTGGGCAGCACAGAGTGGGACAGAAAAAAGCTGAACAAGCTGGTCTGGAGGGCCAGCTCCGTCCTGGGCTGCCCACTGGACTCTGTGGAGGAGGTGGCTGAGAGGAGGATGGTAGCCAAGGTCACATCCATCATGGACAGCAGCGCTCACCCACTGCACCAGACTGTAGAGGAGCTGAGCATCATCTTCAGTGGACGACTGACACATCCTCAGTGCAGGAAGGAGCGCTACCGCAGGTCGTTCATCCCTACCACTGTCAGACTGTACAACGCCACTTTGTAACTGTCTGTGAAGTAACCGGTTCTGTGCAATAAAAAAACTGCAATAAACCACTTTAATCAACCACATCTACCCCACCCCAGAGGCATCTTTAAGTTTACTTATTGACATCTTCCTATCTTTGAACTTTGGTGACCATGTAGTTCTTGTCCTGCTTGACCTGACCGCAGTTTTTGATGCAGTGGATAACAATATTTGATCATGTGTACATCACCCAGTGGTTGTGGTACTGCTCTGGAATGGTTCAAGAGCTGTCTGGCAGATGACAGATGACCGTTACTGTAAGCACTGTCAGTTATGAATGTTCCACTATTTCCCTTTTATATGGGGTTCCTCAGGGCTCAGTCTTAGGGGCACTGCTTTTTTTAATCTTTATCCTTCTTCTGGGCTCAGTTCTTAGAAAGTATGATATAATCTTTTAACTGTTACACAGAAGACAGACAGATTAATGTACTAAGGGATTTGTTTTCATTTGCACCGCTCCTTGAATGGCTTAAAAACAAAGCTTGCATGGACCTTATTGGCTCCTGTGAGTTCCCTTTATGGTGATCTGTATCCTTATACCCCATTTCATTGGAGTGCGGCAAACTCGCGGAAGAAAAAAATTTAGTCATACTCCAACGTTCCTCAGTCATTCCCTCATTTTCCATGTCTTTCCGTATGATTACGAATGTGTTCCTCTGCTTCCGGCAGACCAAAATCTTCCACGAACGTGCCTTTGAACATGTTCAAAAGCACATTCACGTAAAAATCTTCCGACATTGGTCCCTTTGATTCCGCAGTCCTTCCGCAAACGTTCCGCGATCTTTCTTTTTATTCCGCAAGTGTTCCGAGACCGTTCCGCGAGCACACCTCTTCCAGATAGTCAAAAGCAGCCACAGAACGTTTACGTTCATCTACGGATCCCCACAGAATACTCTCAGAAGGCATGGAATACATACGGAACAGTAGAGAAATACTGCATAATTGCCGTAGACAGTACACGGAACAAAGTGGAACGTTTGCGGAATACTAGTCCTTCTCAAAAAATTAGCATATTTTAATAAGTTCATTATTTTCTGTAATGTACTCATAAAAATTAAACTTTCATATATTTTAGATTCATTGCACATCAACTGAAATATTTTGGGTCTTTTATTGTTTTAATACTGATGATTTTGGCATACAGCTCATGAAAACCCAAAATTCCTATCTCAAAAAATGAGCATAACAAGAAAAGGTACTGTAAACGAGCTATTAACCTAATCATCTGAATCAACGAATTAACCCGAAACACCTGCAAAAGATTCCTGAGGCTTTTAAAAACTCCCAGCCTGGTTCATTACTCAAAACCGCAATCATGGGTAAGACTGCCGACCTAACTGCTGTCCAGAAGGCCATCATTGACACCCTCAAGCGAGGAGGGTAAGACACAGAAAGAAATCTCTGAGCGAATAGGCTGTTCCCAGAGTGCTGTGTCAAGGCACCTCAGTGGGACGTCTGTGGGAAGGAAAAAGTGTGGCAGAAAACGCTGCACAACCAGAAGAGGTGACCGGACTCTGAGGAAGATTGTGGTGAAGGGCCGATTACAGACCTTGGAGGACCTGTGGAAGCAGTGGACTGAGTGTGGAGTAGAAACATCCAGAGCCACTGTGCACAGGCGTGCGCGGGAAATGGGCTACAGGTGTCGCATTCCCCAGGTCAAGCCAATTTTGAACCAGAAACAGCGGCAGAAGAAAGTACTTTTTTCGGATGAAAGCAAATTTTGCATGTCATTCGGAAATCAAGGTCCCAGAGTCTGGCGAAAGACTGGGGAGAAGGAAATGCCAAAATGCTTGAAGTCCAGTGTCAAGTACCCACAGTCGGTGATGGTCTGGGGTGCCATGTCAGCTGCTGGTGTTGGTCCACTGTGTTTTATCAAGAGCAGGATCAATGCAGCTAGCTATCAGGAGATTTTGGAGCACTTCATGCTTCCATCTGCTGAAAAGCTTTATGGAGATGAAGATTTTCATTTTTCAGCATGACCTGGCACCTACTCACAGTGCCAAAACCACTGGTAAATGGTTTACTGACCATGGTACTACTGTGCTCAATTGGCCTGCCAACTCTCCTGACCTGAACCCCATATCTGTGGGATATTGTGAAGAGAAAGTTGAGACACTACACCCAACACTGTGGATGAGCTTAAGGCCGCTATCAAAGCATCCTGGGCCTCCATAACACCTCAGCAGTGCCACAGGCCGATTGCCTCCATGCCACGCCGCATTGAAGCAGTCATTTCTGCAAAAGGATTCCTGACCAAGCATTGAGTGCATAACTGAACATAATTATTTGAAGGTTGACTTTTTTGTATTAAAACACTTTTTTTTTTTTTTTTTTTTTAAATTGGTCGGATGAAATATGCTAATTTTTTGAGATAGGGATTTTTGGTTTTCATGAGCTGTATGCCAAAATCATCAATATTAAAACAATAAAAGACCTGAAATATTTCAGTTGGGGTGCAATGAATCTAAAATATATGAAAGTTTAATTTTTATCAGTGCATTACAGAAAATCATGAACTTTATCAAAATATGCTAATTTTTTTAGAAGGACTAATACATGCTGTACGTTTGCGGAATTGTTGCGGATAGCATGGAAGACTTGCAAAACACTCACGGAAGTCATTTCCACTATAAATACACTCGTGCAAGACAAAGAGCCATTCATTTCGAGAGATGCCACGATCCCGAAAACCAAGCGAAAGACATCCACCCAGAGGCTATGGTCTCCAATACCAGAAACCCCACTGGAAGAACCTTCTCAGGAAGCCGATGGTGGACAACAAGCTGGATGTCGCTTTTGCCGAGATTGCCGCTGACAACATGAAGGCACGTGTCTCCATACAGCTCACCGACAATGAAGAGCAGGCCATGGTGGAGTTCATCTAGGCAAACGAGTGCTTGTACAACAAGAAACTCCGGTCCTGGACAGATAAATCACACAAGCCCAAGCTCTGGGCTGATCAGGGCTTGCGCATTGGGAAGAGCAACGAGAAGCTGAAACAATGGTTCCATTGCGTTCACACGAGGCTGGGAAAGCTTAGACGGTGGAAGTTGGGGCAAGCTGACGTCAACGTGTCGCAGAGGGACCAGTAGATATATGACAGCTTTCGCTTCCTATATCTGCACATAGTCGAGGTATAGCCGAGGAACGTATTCTCTCTCTCAAGGCGAAGGTTGCTGCTGCAGCTTGCTCTGGCAGTTGCACGCCCACCACCGCTGGAGAACCTCCACTGCCATCAACTTCGGAGGGGTCACAGGACACTGGACATATCGACCTGCCAGAAAAGGCAACACCCATCAGCCTCCTCGACGCAACGCCTGCTATCGCAGCATCCAGGTCCGCCTTAGCAAGGTCTGGAGCTCCAACGTCCATCCTTGACGAGCTGACCGGATTCTCGCAGTAGCCGAACAGTGGGTGAATCAGAGAAGGGAGGTAGGGACAGTCAATGAGTCCAAGAGGGTGAGTTTCCCCAGTTGGGCGGGAGCTGTGCTGCATAATCTACCTAAACCGTTGTACAGGAACCTCAAATTAAAAATCCAAGAACTGCTGAACAAATAAATGCCTGGACAGAGCTGAACCCTTGGAGACGCAGCCGTAGGAACAACCACCTCCTACGCAGCAGCGGTCGCAGCAGCTCCAGCCTCCTCGACAGCATTTGCAGCAACAACACCAGCAGCTTCGACCACCACCTCTGGTGCTGATGCCACTGGTGGTGCAGAGGTGGTGGTGCAGCTTCGACCACCACCTCTGCACCACCAGTGGCATCAGCACCACTATTAGCCACCCCCACTGATACCGTGGACCAAGCAGGTGTCCGGTCCACCCGTGCTTTTTTGGGGACCTCAAGAACAACAATCAACGTTGTCTGCAGGAGAGCATCAACCACAACCCAGCAGACCAGTCAGTTGCCCTCCGGTTACATGCACATCGATGCCTGTAACCACCCCTGCGGCTCGAGAGACACGTGGAAGTGAGCCCAGCATGTTTACAATATGTTCACGCATTGGTGTGATGACTTGGAGGACTCAAAATCCACCTGTGGTGACCCATGAGACTTTTTTTATTTTGATTTCAATTTATTAAATTATTCCTGTTCTTTCACTTTTTTCTGTTTTCATGTTCCTGTAATAAAGTTTTGAAGTTATAATCACTGCGGTTAGGATTTGTGTGCATGGTTTTTAGTCTGGAATGATTTATTGAAGGTGCAAGTAACATGGGAACATATTGACATTAAACATGTTAACATATTTTAAATTTCTTGTAAATGATAAACATATTGTACATTAGAAACTTATGGTAAATTCAAAACACAAATTATAAACATATTTTAAATTTATTATACAATATAAGCATATAATAAATTATAAACATCTTGTAAATTATAAACATATGTAAAATTTTAAATTTATTACAATTTATAAACATGTTGGAAGATATAAACATTGACATTGATATTAAAATTTTTAAAAGACTTGAATACAAACAAGAGTCAATAATTATCTCAACAAAAACCAGCATATAATATGATAGTTCAATTAAACTACCCATTTATTGCCACACTGCATTTTTTTGTAGTCTGAAATGATTTATTGAAGGTGCAAATGATAGGAAAATACTGGCAGAATGAGATTCCTTGGTCGAATCCATGTATTTATAGGTGGAATCAGGAACAAATTCTTTGATCTTTGCCGATTTTTCCATGTTGAAACGTGGTTACGGCGGGTATTCCTCAGTCATTCTGTGTTGAATGTAAACGTTCCGCTTTCATTGCGTGTTCCGCAATCATTCCAAAGGTCTTCCTTCTAAAATGGAGTAGTGCCGTAGTCGTTCCTCGAGTGTTTTCTGCTTTCTGTCGACATTCCGTGAATTATCTGAAGGTCTTCCTTTGCAATCCGCACTGGTTCCGAAGGTAATCCGTGCGCTTTTATGCATGTATTCCTGCGGTCTTTTCGTGTCTGTTCCGCACATACCATGAATGTTCCTAAGGTGTTCCAAAGGCACAGTTTTCCGTAGGTTTTTGACCCATTTTCCGTGTAAAAATGCCGAAGCTCCTCCGTGGTGTGTTCCGCACCTTTCCAGCACGATTATTGCATTCCACGCTCCAATGAAATGGGGGCATTAGGCACTGTATATGAGACCTACAGATACAGGGCAAGGTTTTAAAAATGGACTATGAGACTTTGACTATGATAATTTGAGGCTTTGATTTGGTTTGTTTTATCTGTTTTTACTTGTTGTTTTGCCTTAATTTTACTTTTGTTATGCAGCACTTTGTTTCAGCCATGATTATGTGAAACTGCTGTATAAAGTTGGTATGGAATGGAGGCCCTGTGAGCAATGCACTTGACTTGTTTCCTTTATAAACACTCTTTTATGTAGCGTATAATTAAGACCGAGTTTACAAAGGTGTCCTTAGCATCAGTGTATTTGTTTTTTTTGGAGTGGGTGGTACTCACCTGACCTGTCTCTGTCATGGTATGTAAACCATAAAATAAATTGCTTCTTTTGTTTCCTTGTAGTTTAGAATGAAGCAATAATTTGTCTTGGTCTTTTTGGAGCTCACTGAATTGAACATAGTTGGGATCCACCTTTTAATTTTGTATTCTCATTGTTTGACTCAGCACTAAGAGTTGAATGGCTATTTTTGGATTCTTGCCGTTTTTCTTTATTTGCCTCATGTCTCAAGCACAAACCTGTGGCATTAGCACCGTAATGTGCTTTTTCTGCTCATGACTGTTTAGTTTTAGTTTGCTTCTTTCAGCTAACAATGGCAGAGGAAGAGGTGGAATGGGAGTTATGCAAAGAGAACATCCAGCCTCTGAGACGTGGCCGAGCCATCGCCACCCTGCACCAAGCCCTGAACCAGCAGCACGTGGGCACCACTAGTGCCATCAACCAGCAAAAACAGTAAGGACCCCTTTTTAAAATTGCTTTTTTCCCCCTCCTGTAAGTGTGCTAGATGTCATTTTCTACCTCTTAAAGACCCATGGTGGTAGTGATGTTAACGGGCAGTGGTGGCTTGGTGGTTCAGCAGATGGGTTTCTAATCCATAGGTCACCTGTTCAATCCCCACTGTCAGCAGTGTTGGACCCTTAACCCTCAATTGCTCGATTGTATAAAAATTATCATTTTATGTTGCTCCAGATGAGTGTCTGCCAAATGCTGTAAATGTATTTTTAAAGGTTTTTATTCTTCTACATTTCTAGAGCATACGAGTTAGAGCTTCGGATGTATGACGGAGATGACCCACTTGATGTCTGGGATAGGTATGTTTGTTTTAAACATTCTTCTGTATATCTGCTTGTTGTGTGATTGAATAAAGATAACAGCCTTTGCTTTGCAGGTATATAAAGTGGGTAGAAGAGACGCACCCACAGGGAGGGAAGGAGAGTGGTTTCGCTCTTCTTCTGGAAAGAGCTGTTATGAAGTTTACAGAAGAAAAAAAGTATTATAACGATTCCCGTTATGTCGACCTTTGGATCAGATTTGTAAGTTTATGATTATTATTATTCCACCTAGAACTGATCTTGCATAGCTGCCAACTAGTACATAAAAAAACATACTTAGTATGTTTTCTTGGGTCGGCGAATACAGTAGGCTCTTGACTATTCGCGGTTTTGCACCTACGGTTTGAGTGTTCGCTGACTGCCGAGCAACCGGCACGTGATTCAAATTCAGCCAATGGCTGTCCTCCTTTCTCCTCATTGGTTGAGCTGATGTCCCGCCCCTTTTTCTTCATTCGCACACAAGTTGTCAATGAGCCTCTTTTTTGTGTTTAAATTACGAGTTAAGCTCTATGATACCACTCAAATGCTATGCGTCTTCTCTGGCTAAGTGATAAAAAACGGTGGATGTCTCTTCTGAAGAAATAAGACATTCTCCTCAGAAATGACTGTGTATTAAAATCTTTTTCAATTATTATTCCAGTACAGTACCTAAGTTCATGTTTATGCTTGAGATTTTATGTTCTGTAGCATGTTTAACAAACGATACCAACAGGATAAACTTTATTACAGTACTCTTCATGTCCTTTTACATTGAAGTTGGAGTGATGTCTCCAAGATGGCGCTGCCCAGAAGGCGACGTCGCAGAGTTCTCACAGTCAAATTGTTTCTTCATTTTAATTTGTTTTATTTGTTGTTTTGTTTGTTCATGTTTTGCACTATGCTCGTCTACAACCGGTCGATTCTACTAAAACTATAAGATCGGAGTATATTCGGGCGTGTATATCTAAGCACGCTCAACTGGGCTTCTTGTTAGCCGGGGTGCGGCTAGCACTGAGCTAATATACTATGGTAGCTCAATGCTAGCCGCACCCCAGCTACAAGAAGTCCAGGCGGGAAGTGGCCGATTGACGACTCTGGCGCTTGGGATTGCAAGGGATTAAGGCCGTGTAGCCGGCTGATGCAATCGCCTCGTCGGGTGTACTCTCCTCGAGCCATGTTTCACAGAAACACAGCAGATCCTCTGCACTGCAATCTGAGCATGAAGCTCGTCCATTTTGTTTCGCAGGGACTGAACATTTTCAAGCAGTATGGCCGGAAGTGTTAACCAAGCGCCGAGACTCTGAGAACTCTGCCTGTGCTTCTTGTATAGCATATCTCCATAGCATATTAGCTCAGTGCTAGCCGCATCCCGGCTAACAAGAAGCCCAGTTGAGTGTGCTTAGTTATACACGCCCGAAGACACGCCAATCTTATAGCTGTAGTAGGGTCGACTGGTCATAGATGAGCAGAATGCAAAACATGAACAAACAAAACAACAAATTAAAACGAACAAAGAAACAATTTGACTCTGAGAACTCCACGACGTTGCCCTCTAGGCAGCGCCATCTTGTAGACGTCACTCCAAGTTCAATGTAAAAGGACATGAAGCTTAATAAAGTTTATCCTTTTGGTATCGTTTGTTAAACATGCTACAGAACATAAAATCTCACCCACAAACATTAGCTTAGATACTGTACTGGAATAATAATCAAAAAAGACTTTAATACCAGTGCTTTACAACAATATATGCTGTAAAATGTATTTTATCATCAGTAAATAAAACAGTGAAAATTGAAAACTTTTTCTTCATCATTACTACATTGTACTCCATTAATACTGTGTTATGAGTAAGACTGTCTATAGAACGTGTTTAAGAAGCTTTAGCGCATGTAATAGATACACAGTATTTTACTTCCGTTTACTCATTCGCGCATATGATGTGATACATGGGGTTTTACTTCCAGGGACAGAACTTGCGGATTATCTCAATTCTCGGGAGAGCCCAGAACCGAACCCCCGCGAATGTTGAGGGCCAACTGTACATATTCAAATAATAATACCGGCTATTTTGCGAAAAATAAACTAACCATAAACTTTCCCTATGAAGAATGCGAATAAGAAAATATATGAGCCACTCAGAGTACCAAATTTAGTGACTGTGCATTGCATGTGTATGGGCACTGTGCATGTGTATGGGCACTGCTTATGCCAGAAGTTAAGGCATGAACGAGAAGCAGTCGTGCAGTCAAGGTGCATGAGAGGACTTTACAATCTGAATCGGAGGTAGAACGTGCTCAAACTTCATTGATTTCTTTCACGTCCGAGACAGAAAATACCAATACAGTCAGCCCTCTACTTCCGAAATGAATTCGCTCCAGAGCCTTTTTCGGAACCTGGAGTTTTCGTCAGTAGAGGCACATTTTACATGTAAAACGCATGAATTGTTCCAAGGCTCCCAAGACTACCCCATAAACCCTTTAAAAATGATAAAAGTGCTTCCATTTTGTATGAAACGTGTTAAAAGTAAAAAAAATTATTTATTAAACTATTTTAAACATTTTATTTACATTAAACCATTTTATTAACATTTATTAATTAAGCCATTATTCAGCACTTTTTTATTAACGCACACACACAACACTGTCTGTCTGTCTCTCTCTCTCTCTCTCTCTCTCTCTCACACACACACAAACCTCTCTCTTTCTCTTTTGCTTTGTCTCTCTCTTTTTGAGTGGCACTCTGCTGAATGCAGGCTCCGCCAGCACGTAGCAAACGGAGCTTTTGAGACAGGGTGTTGTATTTCAAGTGGTATTGCCTGTTTGAAAGATCTGAGGTCCAGGTTCAATAGTCTTTTGTCCCACGGAGCATTCTGTGCACGGAACATTTGTGGCGCCGCCCACTTCCATGCACAAAAATGCTTCGTGGCCAAATGCGGAGCTTTGGAGACGGGGCACGGCTCATCCGGACCTCCTCAAATAAGCTGCAATGAAAAAACTCACGAACCAATAGTACATCTCTCCTTTAATCGTGTGGCAAACAAGCTTATGGTTACAGTACTATGGAGATTCAGCTCCCTCCTGGCTAATGGGAGGCCATCGGGGTGGGATGTTGGGAGACAGCCAATGAGAGAGCAACTCGTACATTGTTTGAATTTTTGAAAGCTGCATTTGAATTTTTGAATGGCGTGTTTAGCGTTTTTCATAAGAAGAGGTTGTTTCGTAATCAAGGGCGAAAATTTAGGGAAATGTTTTTCGTAACCTGGATTTTTTGTATTCAGAGATTTTTGTAAAGAGAGGGCCAACTGTACTATCAAAGCTGAATGTTTGTTTTCAGCTTTTTATTTGGAGCGTAACACTCCTCTAGCTGCTACAGACCACATGGGCAAACTGCTCAAGTAGCAGATGTAAACAAGAGGAGACAGCTGTAACATGGTGCCTCGGCACTCGATCATAATTCGTTCCCAACGGCTGTTCGAATTCCGATTTGGCCGAATCTGCTTTTCCCATTACAAATAATGTAAATGGTATTAATTCGTTCTGCCGTCTTTTGAATGGAAGTTAACGGTAGCTTAAGTCATACTATAGGTCCTTAAATTAAGTGAAAGAATTATTGAATGCAGTACACTATGTTAGTCTGTGTTGTGAGAGACTCTGGTTTTGGTGGCTCTAACTCTATCTACATGCAGTGCTGGAGAGGGGCGTGTCTGACACACGCGGGTGGAGTGCTAAGTTCACATACCTGATTCCACTTAACAATCACTGGGCCTCTCTAACAGTGACTACGATTTCCCCATGCTCTAGTGCCTTCCCTGTGAATAATAAAGCTCATCTGTTTTCATCATTCCCTGTCTCCTGCATTTTTGGGTCCGGCTGAATCTTCCTGGCGTCACAGAATCTTCTAGCCGTTCTGTGACTCCAGGAACATTGTCTCCTGCATTTTTTACTCAGGCTGAACGTTCCTGTTGTCACAGAAGGGCGAGAAGATTCTGTGACACCTGAAACATTCAGCCGAACCTAAAAATGCAGGAGATACAGTGTGATATAAACAGATGAGCAATATTGTTGACAGGGAAGGCACTAGAGCACGGGGAATTGTAGTCACTGTTAAAGAAGCCCTGTGATTGCTAAGTGGAATCAGGTGTGTGTGTGTGTGCTGAGCACTCCACCCGCATATGACAGCCATGCCCCTCTCCAGCGAAGCATGCATGAGAGAGAGAGAGAGAGAGTTAGAGCTGCCAAAACCAGAGTCTATCACAAAAGAGACCATAACACACTAAAATAAAAGCCACAGTACAGTTAAAGCATAACAATAAAGGTAAGAATTTTTACCTTTGTGGTGGTGAGCAGTTAGCATAAGTAAATAAGATAAGATAAGAAACAGCTTTATTAATCTCACAATGGAGAAATTCACGGCTCTTGAGGTACCATCAGTAGGGAGTGCAAAAATAGATACAAATGTTGGAGAGGGAGAGAGGAAGTGGTTCCCCTCCCATAACAGCTTCAGGTGAATCAGCCAAAGGTGTCCATACATAGTACCAACTTCTGGACTTCTCCGGAACAGAGCTAGCTTTATCAGGGTGATACATATTATCAACAACTTGCGTACTTCCCTAGAACAGCGCGAGTCGAATTCAGATTTGTTTGACCTCTAAAGTGCTCGAGTACCGAGGTACCACTGTACCTTCAATTCCCTCAGATTCTTTTTCTCGAAGTTTCCATTATTGATCAAAACTGGAATTGAAGACACAGATGAAGCCATCAACAACATTGAGATTGAGTTGAATGATTATTGCTCAACCATTTCAAAAAGGAACAAATGAGAATGCCTACAGATGAGTTGTGGTTTTCACTTTCCCACACTCTCAAAGGAGATGGGAAGCCCAGATTTTAAAAGTTGAGCCACTGCATGTTCAGCATTTTATCAATTCCACACAGCAATGCTGAAAGTTAGGTGAGGAAGAATAAGACCGACTTCAGGGGCTCGCCATCAGATGATATGCTGTCAGCCATGCTTATTCAAAAATCAAGAAGCAACACTTGTTATGAACAGACATTCGCTGCCTCGTTGAAGAGAGCAAAGACGAAGGAAGCAGTCAAAAAGGATCAGTTAGAAGACTGATAATAGCTTGGCTTTGACATCCCCTTGTCTGTCTGTATACTTCTCAATGGGAGTTTATTTTCAAGTGATGGGATGTCTACACCGTGGAGTTAGGATTGCTTTGTGGTTCGTAAAAATGCTGAATACTAGGAAAAAACCCTTTCCTGTTTGTTGCATTTTATGTGACTCACCTTAAAACATGTTGAATGTTAATTCTACAAGAAAATATGAGGAAAGGGGGATGTTTCGTATTGATTCAGTGCATTTTGACAGGCCACAAGAGCAGAGTCTGTTTTTTGGTTTGGAAAAGTTGGCAGCTATGATTTTGTACTCTAAGTGTAATATCTGTGTTCTATGCTTTTAATCTGTAGGCAGAAAGCTCTTCTGATCCACTGGATGTCTACCGGTACATGCAAGCTCAAGGAATAGGAACATCACACGCATCATTTTACATCGCATGGTCTGAGGAATATGAGAAACGGGGAAACTCGCGCATGGCAGACGGGATATTCCAGGAAGGGTTAAAGTGTGGGGGTGAACCTCGTGACCGACTACAGAAATTTCACAAGTATAGAGTCTCCTGTCTACTTGACGCTCATTATTCATTTTGATTGACAGAACTGCTTACACATCTCATACATCTGTAGCTGTAAATAAACCACACCTATCCCCACCCTCCTAGGGCTTTACAGGCACGTGTTTGTCGGCAGATGATTACCCCCGTTATTGATCAGGAACCGGATGATGAGCTTCAGGAGCCTCAGAGGGCTTCACTCACAGAGCTAAAAGCGAAGGGAAAGAAAAAAGCTGTTGCTCCTATCCGTAGAATATCAGGAGCTGTTGGATGTGAGTACCCAATTTGTGTTTTACATGTTATATTTACATCCTTTTAAGAGATGCTCTTATCCAGAGCGATTGATATATATATATATATATATATATATATATATATATATATATATATATATATATATATATATATATACACATATATATATATATATATATATATATATATATATATACACACATACACACACAACTGAGCAATTGAGGGTTAAGGGCTTTGTTCAAGGGCACAGCAGTAGATGATAGTCGGGACTGAACTCGGGAATTAGCAACCCATTGCATTATCCAATAAACCACCACTGCCTGCGAAAGATGTCTGAGGAACTTACCTGGTTAATCGCATTGGATGACCAGGAAAGAATTGTGTCTCCAAGAATGCAGTGCTCCACACTGTCCTGAGAGCACAAGGAGTAAAGTGTGTGTGTGTGTGTGTGTGTGTGTGTATATATATATATATATATATATATATATATATATATATATATATATATACACACACATACATACACACACACATATATATATATATATATATATATATATATATACACACACACATATGCAGCCATGGGGTGGGGGGGCACTAACCAGTGTCTCTCCCCCTCATGCCGGTCCCAAGCCCGGAGAAATACAGAGGGTTGTTTCAGGAAGGGCATCCGACGTAAAACCAATGCCAAACTTTTATGATGCAAATCAGAAGTATTACCCCCATACCAGATCGGTCGAGGCCCGGGTTAACAACGACCGCCATCAGTGCTGTCAATTAACAGGGTGCTGATGGAAATTGGACAACTGTTGGTCGAAGACGTCGAAGAAGGTGTCCGTAGGCAGAAAGAGAAGAGGAAAGGCATGAGTCTAGGACTGAGAGTGGGGACTTTGAATGTTGGAACTATGCAAAGAAAAGGTAGAGAGCTGGCTGACATGATGCAGAGGAGGAAGGTGGACATACTGTGTGTTCCGGAGACCAGGTGGAAAGGTAGCAAAGCTAAAAGTTTAGGAGCAGGGTTTAAGCTATTTTATCATGGTGTGGATGGAAAGAGAAATGGAGTAGGAGTCATCTTGAAGGAGGGGTTTGTCAGGAATGTTCTTAAAGTGAAAAGAGTGTCAGACAGAGTGATGTCTGACAGACAGAGTCTCAAGTTAGAAGTTGAAGGTGTAATGCTCAATGTTGTTAGTGCTTATGCCCCACAGGCAGGATGTGAGCTAAAAGAGAAGGAGAGATTCTGGAGTGAGTTGGGTGAAGTGATGCAGAATACCCCCAGAGGTGAAAGATTGGTCATTGGTGCAGACTTCAATGGACATGTTGGTGCGGGCAACAGAGGGGACGAGGAAGTGATGGGCAGGTTTGGTATCCGGGACAGGAACGCAGAAGGACAGATGTTGATAGATTTTGCAAAAAGGATGGAAATGGCTGTGGTAAATACTTTCTTCCAGAAGAAACAGGAGCATAGGGTGACTTATAAAAGCGGAGGTAGGAGCACACAGGTAGACTACATCTTTTGTAGGCGATGTAATTTGAAGGAAGTCAGTGACTGCAAAGTAGTAGTGGGTGAGAGTGTTGCCAAACAGCATAGGATGGTGGTGTGCAGGATGACTCTGATGGTGAGAAAGGTGAAGAAGGCAAAGGCAGAGCAGAAGACAAAGTGGTGGAAGTTGAAAAAGGAAGAGTGTCGTGTTGTCTTCAAAGAGGAGTTGAAACAGGCTTTGGGTGGCCAGGAAGTGCTTCCAAATGACTGGACAACCACAGTAAATGTGATCAGGGAGACAGGTAGGAGAGTACTTGGTGTGTCCTCTGGAAGGAAAGTAGATAAGGAGACTTGGTGGTGGAATGAGGAAGTGCAGGAGTGTGTACAAAGGAAGAGGTTAGCTAAGAAAAAGTGGGACATTGAGAGGACCGAAGAGAGTAAACAGGAGTACAGGGAGACACGGCGTAAGGCGAAAGTAGCAGTGGCTAAGGCCAAACAGAGGACGTATGATGACTTGTATGATAGGTTGGATAGTAAAGAGGGAGAAAATGATCTATACAGGTTGGCACAGCAGAGCAATAGAGATGGGAAGGACGTGCAGCAAGTTAGATTGATAAAGGACAGAGAGGGAAATGTATTGACTGATGACAGAAGTGTGCTGGGAAGATGGAAAGAGTACTTTGAAGAGCTGATGAATGAGGAAAATGAGAGAGAAAAAAGAGTAGAAGAGGTGACCATTGAGGAGCAGGATGTAGCAAAGATCAGTAAGGGTTAAGTGAGAAGGGCATTGAAGAGGATGAAGAATATAAAGGCAGTTGGTCCTGATGACATACCTGTGGAGGTATGGAAGTGTCTAGGAGAGGTTGCAGTAGATTTTCTGACAAGAACATTCAAGAAGGTCCTAGAGAGTGAGCAGATGCCGGAGGAGTGGAGGAGAAGTGTGCTTGTGCCCATTTTTAAGAACAAGGGAGACGTGCAGAGTTGCGGCAACTACAGAGGGATAAAGTTGATGAGCCATACGATGAAGTTATGGGAAAGAATAGTGGAAGCTAGACTAAGGGCAGAGGTCAGCAGTTTGATTTCATGCCAAGAAAGAGCACCACAGATGCAATGTTTGCTTTGAGGATGTTAATGGAGAAATACAGAGAAGATCAGACAGAGCTGCATTGTGCTTTTGTGGATCTGGAGAAAGCATATGACAGGGTGCCGAGAGAAGAACTGTGGTATTGCATGAGGAAGTCTGGAGTGGCAGAGAAGTATGTTAGAGTGGTGCAGGACATGTATGAGAGATGTAAGACAGTGGTGAGGTGTGCTGTCAGTGTGGCAGAACAGTTCAAGGTGGAGGTGGGACTGCATCAAGGGTCAGTTCTCAGCCCCTTCTTGTTTGCTGTGTTGATAGACAGGCTGACAGACGAGGTTAGACAAGATTCCCCATGGACTATGATGTTTGCAGATGACATTGTGATCTGTCGTGAGAGCAGAGAACAAGTGCAGGAAAATCTAGAGCGGTGGAGGTATGCCCTGAAAAGGAGGGGAATGAAGGTTAGCCTCAGTAAGACAGAATACATGTGCATGAATGACAAGGGCCAAAGAGGAACGGTGAGATTACATGGAGCAGAGATAAGAAAGGTGGAGGATTTTAAGTACTTAGGCTCAACAATCCAGAGCAATGGAGAGTGTGGAAAAGAGGTGAAGAAGCGTGTGCAGGCAGGTTGGAATGGTTGGAGAAAAGTGTCCGGTGTGATGTGTGATAGGAGGGTATCGGCAAGAATGAAAGGAAAAGTGTACAAGACGGTGTTGAGGCCAACAATGTTGTACGTTTAGAAACAGTGGCCCTGGGGAAAAGACAGGAGGCAGAGCTGGAGGTAGCAGAGATGAAAATGTTGAGGTTCTCTTTGGGAGTAAGGGGGTTGACTAGGATTCGGAATGAGCACATCAGAGGGACAGCACATGTAAGACGTTTTGGAGACAAAGTCAGAGAGGCTAGATTGAGATGGTTTGGACATGTACAGAGAAGGGATAGTGAGTATATTGGTCGTAGGATGCTAAGGCTGGAACTACCAAGCAGAAGGCCTAGAGGAAGACCAAAGAGACGATTCATGGATGTGGTGAAGGAGGACATGAAGGTCGTTGGTGTAAGAGAAGAAGATGCAAAGGATAGGGTGAGATGCAGGCAGATGATTCGCTGTGGCGACCCCTGAAGTGAAAAGCCGAAAGAAGAAGAATTTTAGCACATGCAATAGATAGAGTATTTTACTTATGCTCATTCGCGCATGCTATATGATACATGGGGTTTTACTTCCGGTTACAGAACTCGTGGATTATCTTCATTCGCAGGAGGGGCCGGAATCGAGCCCCCGCGAATATCAAGGGCCGACTGTGTGTGTGTGTGTGTGTGTGTGTGTGTGTGTGTGAGGCTCTTGGGTCCAAAAATGAGATTTTTTCCAGTCAGATAGAGGAGGCCCAAGTTTGTCAATACTTTAAACTGACCGAGCTATGCCATTTCTTGTGTCAGCATTCTACTGAAAATTTCAAAAGACGTTTTCGAGAAAAATGAGCACAAAGATTGCCCTTCTTCCAAGATCATTAGTCCTCAGCAACCAAACATTTTTCTGCACTTCAGCCATATAAACTTTTAGAAAACATGTCTAGGAAGAGATGATAAGAGAAATCATTCTCATTTTAATCTGACAGGCCCCTTTTAAACCCATCAGTCACCGTGGTAAGCCACAAAAATTAAAAATATATTTTTTTTCATTTCTGTTTATTCCAATAAGATCAGTATGTATCTTTTTGACCATTATATAAAGGTTCAAATATCGTCAAATGATACTGATTGGAAAAAAAAAAAGTCAGGTTCAAACAATCACACTGAAATTAAGAAAACTATATACAAGACAACCATATAACAAAACTCTCTGATCACTTTATACAAGTAAGCTTCATCAACTCTGCCCTCAGCATTATCATTTTAATCTAGATCCTGCTCAGCAGATATCACATCTTTTTCACAAACACCAGTCATCACACTTTTATTAATAGATGCCTCTTCCTCATCAAAATCTCACACACACACACAAACCTCTTTCTCTCTCTCTGAGTGTGCGCTCTGCCGAATGCGGGCTACACCCACACGCAGCGCGCAGTCGACTGAGCTTTTGAGACGGGATGTTTTATTTAAAGCGGAATTACCTGTTTGAAAGATCAGAGGTCTGGATTCAATATTAACTTGCTTCCTTGCGAGATCGGAGGTCTTTTGTCCCACGGAGCATTCTGTGCACGGAAAATTTGTGGCGCCTTCCACTTCTGTGCAGTGGCTCACAATCGCAGGCAATACATCATATGTATGGTTCTGGAAAACAGGCTGAACACAAACAAACACAGAACACCAAAGACAAACAAAAACAAAGCCCAGCATACAAACATAACATACACACATAGAAGCACAAGACTCCACCTCTGCTAACAAAAGTTCCACCAGAGGTGTAGTCCTGTGGAAAAGTAGAGCACATGTGCAGTACACATACATACCTGCCAACTCGTCCAGTTTTGCCATAATGATTACGGTTTTCATTATCCTACTCCGGGTAATGGGTTGTATTCATAAAACATTACGTTTTTTAACAACGTTAGTGAAGACTGAGTACTAAACAAGTATTCAACGGCACGCTTGCTCACTTGAAAGACCGGAAGTCCGGATAAGCCGCACATTGTCTCAAGCACAAGCAAATGAACTTGCTTCAAGTACCTTCTTTCGGTGGTGCGCCTCACATATTGTGAGCCGCTCGTTGATTAGCTGTTTTAAGCTTAATGTAAAGTGACCCGGCTCAACTTCATGTAAAGTGACTCTGCTCAATGCAGATTTGCAGTTTGTGTTTAAAATGGTGTGAACTTTAATGAAAGAAGAGGAATCCCGCATGTCAGAAATGGATAAGGATATTAATGTTAAGAATAAGTTTAAGTGAGAATTGCTAGAAAAGATTGTGAAATTTGAGGTGAAAATCGGCACAGAGTCTCAAAGCGTATCGGAACCTTTTCATAAAGAAATCTGACGTCGCCGGCAAGGCCTTGTTTGTTTACTGCAACAGCCTGATTAATTATGGATCTCGCGAATGTATTGCACTTATGGCCGACAGACAAGCGCACTCAGAGGGAATCACTAAATATTTATTTCGTTTAGATTACGTGAAATCCCATTGAAATGTAACGCAAAAGTAATCTGCTTTTCCTTTCGGCTTTTCCCTTCAGGGGTCGCCACAGCGAATCATCTGCCTCCATCTCACCCTGTCCTTTGAATCTTCTTCTCTTAAACCAATGACCTTCATGTCCTCCTTCACCACATCCATGAATCGTCTCTTTGGTCTTCCTCGAGGCCTTCTGCTTGGTAGTTCCAGCCTCAGCATCCTACTACCAATATACTCACTATCCCTCCTCTGTTCATGTCCAAACCATCTCAATCTAGCCTCTCTGACTTTGTCTCCAAAACCTCTTACAGGTGCTGTCCCTCTGATGTGCTCATTCCTGATCCTATCCATCCTCGTTACTCCCAAAGAGAACCTCAACAATTTTCATCTCTGCTACCCCCAGCTCTGCCTCCTGTCTTTTCCCCAGGGCCACTGTTTCTAAACCATACAACATCGCTGGCCTCAACACCGTCTTGTACACTTTTCCTTTCATTCTTGCCGATACCCTCCTATCACACATCACACCGGACACTTTTCTCCAACTATTCCAACCTGCCTGCACATGCTTCTTCACCTCTTTTCCACACTCTCCATTGCTCTGGATTGTTGAGCCTAAGTACTTAAAATCCTCCACCTTCCTTATCTCTGC
This sequence comes from Plotosus lineatus, assembly GCA_024760905.1. NCBI lineage: Eukaryota > Metazoa > Chordata > Actinopteri > Siluriformes > Plotosidae > Plotosus > Plotosus lineatus. The sequence continues at coordinate 36,601,619 of CM045732.1, read as the reverse complement.
TCCCTTTAACCTCACCGTTCCTCTTGGGTCCTTGTCATTCATGTACACGCATTCTGTCTTACTGAGGCTAACCTTCATTCCCCTCCTTTCCAGGGCATACCGCCACCTCTCTAGATTTTCCTGCACTTGTTCTCTGCTCTCACTACAGATCACAACGTCATCTGCAAACATGCCTTCTGTATAGTGTCTAAGTTTCACAGCCATAGAGTAATGTGGCAAAGACGATTGCACGGTAGATTTTCAGCTTTGTTGTAATGCCGATCCCTCTCCTCTCCCAGACATTTTTCCTGAGTCTTCCGAAGGCACTACTTGCTTTGAAGATTCTGTTGTTGACCTCGACATCAATGGTCGCACTACGGGAAAGAGTGCTGCCCAAGTAGGTAAATTTCTCCACTGCCTGAAGAGTCCGTCCATTTACCTGTATCTGTGGCTTGCGATACTGGTTCCCTGGAACTTGCTGGAACATCACTTTGGTCTTCTTGGTGCTAATGGTAAGGGCGAAATTTTTACAAGCCAAAGAAAACTTATCCATCTGCAGCTGCATCCCTTGCTCATCACTGGAATTGAGGGCACAGTCGTCAGCAAACAAAAAGTCTCTGAGGACAGTTTTTTTCACCTTTGTGACCGCATGTAGACGCCTAAGGTTGAATAGCTTTCCATCAGACCTGTACCTGATGCCAATGCCGGTCTCACAGTTTCTAAAGTTGTCTGAGAGCATTGCTGAGAACATAATGTTGAACAGTGTTGGGGCTCGGACACAGCCCTGCTTAACTCCATTAGTCACTGGGAAGGCCTCGGCGAATTCGCCGTCATCAAGAACTCTGGCTGTCATTCCGTCATGGAACTGGCGGACAATTGTGGTGAACTTGCGGGGACAGCCAAATTTTCCCATGATTTTCCAGAGTCCCTCATGACTGACATTGTCTTATTTATATAATATATGAATAATTATAGCATCTCTGAACTCCTGAGGCAGCTGTTCCTTGCTCCACATGTTCTGAGACAGGCCGGTGAGCTGGTTAAGTATGGTTGGACCGTCTGTCTTATATACTTCTGCAGGAATGGCATCGGAGCCTGGAGCTTTCCCAGTGGCCAGCTGCCTTATAGCTTCTTTTTCTGAAGGGGAACCATCAAGCTCTTGATTCGTGGGCACTTGTGGGAGGCGGGCAATGGCTTCATCGTTGACTTGGGCTGGCCGGTTAAGCACACTGTTGAAATGTTCTGCCCATCTCTCTCTGATCACCTTTTTTTCTGTCAGAAGGGTAGAACCATCAGCACTAAGGAGCAGGCATGACGCAGAGGACCGAGGTCCATAAGCTGCCTTCAGGGCGTCATAGAACCTCTTCGTGTCGTGCCTGTCAGCAAAGCTTTGGATCTCGTTGGCCTTAGCACTAAGCCGGGAGTCTTGCATATGGCGTAGTTTTGTTTTTACTGTGCTGCACATGTTTGTGTCTGCTGCTTTTTTTACCATGATGGTAGGGTCATTCTGATGGGTCCACGTCATTTTCATTGAATCATCCTGGTGGTTTCTGGTGATTGAGCCTAAGCATTCTCGGGCAGCAGAATAAGTAGCATCCCTGAAGGTTGCTCACTGATCTTCGATACATGATTTCTGTAAGCTGGCCTACATCTTCAAGGCGTGTCTCACTGAGAGCGGCAATGTTAATATTATAGCGAGCCAATTCTCAGGCCACCAGTGCAGTCCATCTTTCTGGTCTCTCTGCTTACATTACCAAGCAGGGTTCTTACGTTCCATGCTGCCACGGTGAGCGCCTTTTGTTTTCTTTTTCTTTTTTTGTGTTTCGACTGCTAAACGGGATCCCTGCCTGCCGCGGTATGCTGACCACGGTGAGGTGAGACAGACTATGTTTGGGGCACCTTTTCTAGCCCCTTCCTCATTCTAAGGAGGCAAGCAGAGCAAACCTAAAGAAGGCTGCTCGGTCACTCAGAAGGCGGCCGAACTCCACTGCTGTCTCTGTCCAGGGAAGCACGACCACATGTCTCGAGCCGCCTGTGTGCAGGTTCATGACTACAGCTTCCGGTGTATCCGCACCTGCTGCTCGCTACTCCCCTATTGCCACAGGACTTGGAAAATGATGATGCCGTGACCTGCACTGAACTTTGATTAAAGTGAAGGAGACTTGCGCTGGATCAGCCTCACTCTCTCGTCTTGAGACGCAAAGTCCAGTGGCAAGACAAGGTCAAGACGGCTGGCGGACGTATCAGGAGCTGTCGGAAGGTGACAAGTATGCCATTCAACCGCCTGAGGGGCCCCACTCTGGATTTTTTTTCAGGGTTTACTCCCTGCCTTGTCTCTTGCTGCAGTATGCGGCTGCAAGATTTTCTGTCTGGGTTAACTCCTATAGCCTTTCCCCAACCAAGAGATCTCCACAAGGCAGCAGAAACAGATGCAGGTAGTACAGTCTACTGTCATAATGTAGCAGAGTGTTTCACCAGGGTTATCTCACACACACACACACACACACACACACATGAACACACTCCCCCTCTCCCATGCTCTACATAAATTGCTGACACACTAGTATTCCAGATCAAAAACAAATGCCTATCAAAATCTCATTACCTCCGTTTTACAGAGTCCACCTAAGCAACATACCAAATAAATGTTATTATAAATGAATAGTATATTCACCAGTCAATCAAGCTTAGACAGCGCGTTTTTTTTCCACGGCGTGGGCATGTTGCTTCGGACTTCTAGCCACACATCTGGACTCTTCTCTCAGATTTGTGTTTGTAGTTGTTCTTCTCATCAAATACTGTATGCTTCCTTTACCAGTTTGCCGCGGTACTGTTTAAGCTCTGGTGATAAGTCTGTGTTAACACTAATTTTTGGCTGTCCGGAGAAAAACTTTCACTCCAAAAAAAAAAACTACAATAATCAGCGTTGGGACATCCATTCATTGTTTCAATCTGTGTGCGTTTCGTATTATCATCTGCTTTGCGAAGTGTTCACCCAGCAAAAGTTTGGTCTCTGCAAAGTCCCGTACGATTTTAGTGTCCTCGGGATTTCTCTCATAGCCTTCCACGCTGTACAATGGGAGGTTCATCTTACCTCTGTGAACTTGACTTGAGAGAAGCGTGCACTTGGGATCCACCATGTTTCTTTTCAGGTGTTTGATGTCCTCTCGGTCCTTTGATCTTCCTTTATTTCGGAAACATCAATTTCAAGACCGCTCAGTCTTTCAGTCTATTCCTGAATCGAGTGTTTAATATGCGCAAAGCCGCTCATCATGGTGGTGAGCATTTTAAACAGGTCCTCATTTATTTTAGACGCCATCTTGTCTGCCCCTCCTCGAATCGCCACCTTATCGTGGTGGAGGGGTTTGCGTGACCTAATGATCCTAGGAGCTATGTTGTCGGGGGCAAATGCCCCTGGTAGGGTCACCCAAGGCAAACAGGTCCGGGGTGAAGGTCCAGACAAAGTGCGATTCAAAACAGACCCCTAAGACAAGACATGAGAAAACAACACAGGAATCAGTCTCCCTTGCCCGGACGCGGGTCACCGGGGTTCCCTCCTGGAGCCAGGCCCAGGGGAGGGGCTCGAAGGCGAGCGCCTGGTGGTCGGGCTTATGCCCATGGAGCCTGGCCGGGCCCAGCCCGAAAAGGAGACATGGGTCCGCCCTCCCATGGACCCACCACCCGTGGGAGGAGTTTTAGGGGTCGGGTGCAGTGTGAGTTGGGTGGCAGCCAAAGGCATGGGTTCTGTCGGACTGATCCTCGGCTGCTTACTCTGACCTTCGGGACATGGAATGTCACCTCTCTGGCGGGAAAGGAGCCTGATTTGGTGCGTGAGGTGGAGAGATACCGACTAGATATAGTCGGGCTCACCTCAACGCATAGCTTGGGCTCTGGAACCATCCATCTCGAAAGAGGCTGGACCTTCTTCTATTCTGGAGTTGCTCATGGGGAGAGGCGGCGAGCCGGTGTGGGTATTCTTGTTGCCCCCCCTGTCTCGGTGCCCAAATGTTGGGGTTCTCCTCGGTTGACGAAAGGGTAGCTTCCCTCCGTCTTCGGGTGGGGGGACGGGTCCTGACTGTTATTTGTGCTTATGCACCAAATGACAGTTCAGAGTACCCACCCTTTTTGGAGTCTTTGGGGGGGTGTTGGAGAACGCTCCCTCGGGAGACTCGCTCGTTGTCTTGGGAGACTTCAACGCCCATGTGGGCAACAATAGTGTGACCTGGAAGGGTGTGATCGGTAGGTACGGCCTCTCCAGTCTGAATCCGAATGGTGTGTTGTTGTTGGACTTCTGTGCTCGTCATAGTTTGTCTATCACGAACACCATGTTCGAACATAAGGGTGTCCATAAGTGCACTTGGCACCAGGACACCCTAGGTCGCAGTTCGATGATTAACTTTGTAGTCGTGTCATCGGACTTGCGACCATATGTTCTGGACACTCGGGTGAAGAGAGGAGCTGAGCTGTCTACCGATCACTACCTGGTGGTGAGTTGGCTTCGGTGGTGTGGGGAGGTTGCCTTCCAGACCTGGCAGGCCCAAGCGTGTAATCAGGGTCTGCTGGGAACGTTTGGCGGAGCCCCCTGTCCGAGAGGCCTTTAACTCCCACCTCCGGCAGAGCTACAACCACGTTCCGGAGGAGGCGGGGGACATGGAATCCGAATGGGCCATGTTTCGTGCCTCCATTGCTGAGGCGGCAGCCCATAGCTGTGGCCGTAAGGTCATCGGTGCTTGTCGTGGCGGTAATCCCCGAACCCTGTCGAAGCAGTGGACTGAGTCTGGAGTAGAAACATCCAGAGCTGCAGTGCACAGACGTGTACAGGAAATGGGCTACAGGTGCCGCATTCCCCAGCTCAAGCCACTTTTGAACCAGGTCCTTTTTTTTTTTTTTTTGGATGAAAGCAAATTTTGCATGTCATTCGGAAATCAAGGTGCCAGAGTCTGCAGGAAGACTAGGGAGAAGGAAATGCCAAAATGCCTGAAGTCCAGTGTCAAGTACCCACAGTCAGTGATGGTCTGGGGTGCCATATCAGCTGTTGGTGTTGGTCCACTGTGTTTTATCAAGGGCAGGGTCAATGCAGCTAGCTATCAGGAGATTTTGGAGCACTTCATGCTTTCATCTGCTGAAAAGCTTTATGGAGATGAAAATTTTCGTTTTTCAGCACGACCTGGCACCTGCTCACAATGCCAAAACCACTGGTCAGTATGGTATTACTGTGCTCAATTGGCCTGCCAACTCTCCTGACCTGAACCCCATAGAGAATCTGTGAGATATTGTGAAGAGAAAGTTGAGACCCCAGACCCAACACTGTGGATGAGCTTAAGGCCGCTATCGAAGCATTCTGGGCCTCCATAACACCTCAGTAGTGCCACAGGCTGATTGCCTCCATGCCACGTTGCATTGAATCAGTCATTTCTGCAAAAGGATTCCCGACCAAGTATTGAGTGCATAACTGAACATAATTATTTGAAGGTTGACTTTTTTAGTATGAAAAACACTTTTTTTTTTTTTTTTTCTTTTAATTGGCCGGATGAAATATGCTAATTTTTTGAGATAGGGATTTTTGGTTTTTCTTTACTTTTTTGCCAAAATTAGCAATATTAAAACAATAAAAGGCTTGAACTACTTCAGTTGTGTGTAATGAATCTAAAATATATGAAAGTCTTCTGTTTCTCAGTACAGAAAATAATGAACTTTTTCAAAATATGCTAATTTTTTTGAGAAGGACTAGTATAACACATTTTCAAATTAAATTAAACCCACATGGGTATAATTCCCCCATGGGTATAATAAACAATAAAATGCTAAAATTTAAAATTAGTCAATTATAAAGTGAACACTGTACATTTATCAATATCTTTATGTCCCATGTTTAAATTCCTGGGTCCTCTCAAGCACAGCACTGCAGATCTGATCAGATTTGAAGGGTTTTTCAGTCTTATCCAGTTCATTATAATACTGTAGTCAATTTGTTTGTTCTTTGAACGTTTTGACGTGAGTTCAGAAATTAATTGTTCTGCTTCTCTTCCCTGACCTCCCTATGGTGTAAAACCATGCTCGTATATACTGCACCCATGCTTAGTAGGCTTATGCTTCTGACCAAGCGTATTTGCTTAGAGTAACAAAAGTCGGCATAGCAGTGTAAACAAAGATCACAGAGGCGATGTGTTAATACAAGGGTAACATGCACTGAACTGGGAAGAAGGAGGGGCACGTTCAGTCTGTCGTTTGTAAACAATGGACGCAGCGTCATTACGTTAGTGTACTACAGTAGGCCCTCGACATTCGTGGGGGTTCGGTTCCGAGCCCTCCCGCGAATCGAGATAATCCACGAGTTCTGTACCCGGAAGTAAAAGCCCATGTATCATGTCACATGCGCGAATGAGCAGCCGGAATTAAATAGTATGTATCTCTTACATGTGCTAAAATATGCTTCTTAAACACATTCTATAGACAGTCTTATTCGTTAAGACAGTATTAATGTAGTAAAAATCTATGATTTGTCGACCCTACGACAGCTATGATCAGCTTCAGGCAACTAAGCATGCAACAACTTCTATCTTGAGCTTATATGCTATGGCAGCTTAAAGCTAGCGGTTACCGGCTAAGCCCAGGCAGAGTTCTCAGAGGCTTTTTAGCACTTCCGGCCATATAGTACTACTTGAAAATGTTCAGTCCCTGCGAAACAAGAAGGACGAGCTTCATGCTCAGATTGCAGCCCAGAGGGATCTACAGGACTGTGTTTCTGTGAACCATGGCTTGAGGAGAGTACACCCGATGAGGCGATTGCTCTGGCCGGCTACACGGCCTTCATCCCTTGCAATCCCAAGTGCCGGAGTCGTCGTTCGGCCCCTTCCCGCATGGGCTTCTTGTTCGCTTGGGTGCGGCTCGCATTGAGCTGCCTACCATAGCATATTAGCTCTGCTAGCCGCAGCCCAGCTGAGCGTGCTTAGTTATACACGCCCAAAGATACTCCGATTTTTTTGCTGTAGTAGAGTCGACCGGTCGTAGACGAGCATAGAACAAAACAACAAATAAAACAAATTAAACCGAACTAAGCACACAACAACTTCTATCGTGAGCTTCTATGCCATGCTATGCTATGCTATGGGAGCTCAATGCTAACAATAAGCCCAGGCGGAGTTCTCAGATTCTACAGCGCTTGGTTAGCACTTACGGCCATACTGCTTGAAAATGTTCAGTCCCTGCGAAACAAGATGGACGAGCTTCATGCTTTGATTATAGCTCAGAGGGATCTGCTTGACTGTGTTTCTGTGAAACATGGCTTGAGGAGAGTACACCCAATAAGGCGATTATACCGGCCGGCTACACGGCCTTCATCCCTTGCAATCACAAGCGCCGGAGTCGTTGTTCGGCCCCTTCCCTCCTGGGCTTTTTTGTTAGCTTGGATGCGGCTCGCATTGAGCTGCCTACCATAGCATGTTAGCTCTGCTAATAGCATGTTAGCTTTGCTTAGTTATACACGCCCGAAGATACTCCGATCTTATAGCTGTAGTAGAGTCAACCGGTCGTAGACGAGCATAGTGCAAAACACGAACAAACAAAACAACAAATTAAAAGAAACAATTTGACTCAGAACTGCACGACGTCACCCTCCAGCACCATCTTGGAGACGTCACTCCAATTTCAATGTAAAAGGACAGGAAGAGTACTATAACAAAGTTTATCCTTTTGGTATCGTTTGTTAACTTCAGAACATAAAATCTCATGCATAAACATGAACTTAGGCACTGTACTGGAATAATACTTGAAAGTGATTTTCATACAACAGTTCAGAGAAAGGAGAAAGTCTTATTTCTTCAGAAGAGACATCCAGCGTTTTCTATCGCTAAGCCAGAGAAGATGCACAGCATTTGAGTGGTATCATAAAGCTTAACTGGTAATTACCATTGTTTTAATTAAAACACACACAAAAAAGAGACTCATTGACAACTTGTGCGTGAATGAGGAAAAAGGGGCAGGACATCAGCTCAACCAATCAGGAGAAAGGAGGGCAGCCATTCGCTGAATTTGAATCATGTGCCGGTTGCTCAGCATCAGTGAATACTCAAACAGTGGGTGCAAAACCGCAAATAGTCAAGGGCCTACTGTACGTAGGTACGTCTTGTACAACAGAGAGCATGCTAAAATTTGCCTTTTTTTTTTTTTAATAAAATCGAAAAAACGTAAAACGAATGAACGTAAGTCGGGGAGCGTCTGTTCCGTTTTATTTATTATCTGAATTATCTTTATTTTTGAAACAAATTTTATTTCGAAAAATGACTGGATTGTCTCGGTTACATGTCGGTCATTTGAGCGCTAAAATGTAACCACAATGGGACAGCGTGTGAACATAGGTGTGTTGGACATGTTTCAAACATTAGCGAAGATTTTGGGTGAGACTGACCTGAGCCTTCATTCTCCCAGCTGGTGCATGATCACCTGTTTTTAAAAAAAAAAAAAAAAAAAAAAGTTTAAGCTTTATTTTCCAACCAACTTTATTTCAGCTGTTGAAAGTAACATTTCATGGAGTTCATTTTATTATTATTATTAATAATAATAATATTTTATATGAATAAATTATATTTACAACAATCTGGGATGACTGGTGTCAAGCACGTGTCAGCCATGCCCCTTCTGCTGGAGCCTAATCGAATATTAAGTGTGCCTCAGGATAATGCTTAATCATATTTCATACATATACTTATGATATATCTTTCTATAGATTTTATTCAATTTCTATTTCCACTTCTTCTTCAATGTCACTTTCACTTTTGACCTCGGACAGCCCTGTTCATATCTCCGGACGTTTGTAAAACGAACGTTTGTAAGCTCGGGAGCATCTGTAAATGCATTTGTACACCACAGTGTTAGTTGGAAGCAACTAAAATAACAACGGTCCATTTTAGACGACATACACCACATGCTCTACCAATCACTCCTCTAGTTCTTTATAAATTCCTGAGAACGTTTTTTATTAGAGGCAAACCCTAAATCCGGTCATGCGAGTTTTCCTGGGTAACTCATTCTCAGGTTGTACCTACAGGAATCTTGTAACGTCTACCATGACATTCCTCAACACACAGTCTTCCTTCTGACAGTCAAACCAGCTGAATTTATTCATTTGGGCGTAGAGTTGATGTACTAAGATTTATTAATACTCGAATACAATTTCTCACGTTTACAGACAACCCCTAAAAAAAAAAACATAAATCGAATACTTCAACTCGGCTGCGACATAACTTTAATTTGTGTTTTATTACTTGGTGCATGTGATGTTTAAAGCTTTCATGGTGAGAGGGTGGGAAAGACAGTGGTGATGAGTAAATTGTCAGATTGGGGAACAAGATTAGAGATTCAGGCATTACGTGGATGCTGGTCGCTGGAAAACATTTTTTATGTTGTGATCCCCCTCCTCCCCCAATTAAGTTGCAAAAGGGATCTAAAAAGTTTCAGAATATAGCTAGAGTCTCCAAGTTGGCACCAGACCTGAATCTGGACTCGCTAATGACTTTTAACCTTCGCCTTAGCGCCTTAAGCAGACTGGCTGCCCAGTATCCTGACTGTGGTGGCATAATCCGTGGTCCTGTAAAGCATGGCATTCTGTTGAAGATGATAAATAACCACAGACGTTTGTTTCTGTGGAACTAAAGGAGCAGCTGGATGAGAAGCAAATGTTTCTAAGATTTATTTTTGCATTAATGACTTATTGGTTTCTTTCTGCACAGATACGAGAGGCCTACAGTTTAAACAACCACTTGGATCAAGTCACAACAGTCAACTAGTTATATTTAATGAGAATAAAGAGCTACAGGAACCTCAGGAGCTCAAATTAGAAAGTTGGCCAGCCCCTCCAACTGCTAAGGCAAAAGAGAATGAACAGAAACCTGATAAGTGGACAAATGCTAAGGTACAAAACATTTATTCTCTTTTTAATTTAATTCTAGAGAAAATGGCATTGACCAATCAGCCCTGTATATATCTACATGTGTGGAGGTTGTAGTAATACGTATCTCAAACACTATACTGAGAATTTCCCTCTCATTGCCAGTTACCACAGAAGTCCCGGTTTGGCCATGGTGTTGTCACTCCATTGCCAAAGGCAAATTTCCAGCCCTTTGTGGAGGAGAGTGATCAGCCTCCTGTGGTGTAAGTGCCGTTTAAGATATTCATATCTGTTGCTCATTATGCGAATACATGACATTTATCCGCTGAGTCTTTAGACATTTAATGTACTGAATAATTCATATGATTAATTTATGACACCAAGGTTCCTGTTGTGATGTTTAGAGAATGTTTTAATGAGCGTAGAAGCTTAAATAATTTGATTAGAACTATTGATTACAACATACATTATGTACGATGGAGACACCTTCACTCCATCTCCAGGTACAAATGTGTACCCCCCTCTCTCCTATTAAAGGGTACCTGTACCCAAAATTGACAGCGTTAAAAAAAGATCCACCATACCTTATTATTAACTTTTAAACATCGTGTGATGTCGGTAGGTTATGTATAAGTCCACATTTCCTTTTCTTGTGTATGACATTCCTTACTCACAAAGGTTCAGCGCGCGGACATGTTGGCTTTTTTTCACCGGGGTCAAAGGCCATTGTGACGTAACATCGTTGACAGTCGTATCGCCAATGAAACTACACTAGTTTCAACCTCTATATCTACTATAAACAACCTCATTTTAATCTGACAGGCATTTTTTAAAACCCATCAGTCACTGTGGTAACCCCCCAAAAAATGAACAAAAAAAACCCCAACTTTTTTTTCATTTTTTTTATTCCAATCAGATCAGTGTGTATCTTTTCGACCTTTATCTTCCTTTCGGCTTTTTCCCTTTTACTCGGGTTTTTACCTTCCTGTCACAACCGGTTCTTTTAGCAAGGGACAAAAGGTTCAAATGATACTGATTGGGGAAAAAAAAACTGTCAGGTTCAAACAATCACACTGAAATTAAGAAAAGTATATAACAAAAGTCTCTGATCTCTTTATACAAGTAAGCTTCATCAACTCTGCCCTCAGTATTATCATCTTCATCTATATCCTGCTCATCAGAAAGGATCACATCTCATCCCAAACACAACAAAACTGACTCATACACACTTTTATTAACAGATGCCTCTTCTTCATCAACATCAAAATCTTCATCAATTCTGCTCAACAGCTGGCTTCATCCGCTCTGCCCTCAATGTTTATCATCTTAATCTATATCCTCACCACCAACACAACTCTTGCACACTTTTATTATCAGATGCCTCTTCTTTATCAAAATCAAAATCTTCATCAACACAGCTGGCATCATCATCAGTTCGTTCATATGTAAAAGGAATGAAATATTTAAGTATTTTTCAGGTCTTGACCAATTTTTGTACAAAACTAAACAACCCACGATCCAGCATGTACAGTCCATACAAGATTACACAAAATCAAATAAGCAAAAAAATTCCCATCAAATTTTGCACGCAAAGAAAAATACTCACCAGCGAAATAATCAAGAACGCTAAGCATTCCGGCATCTTCAAAGCTGAATTCTCGCGTCGAATTTAACATCTGTATTAATGCTGCTAGACATCACAGATGACATTTTACTCTCCTTTTCCAGAAATTGTGTATTCACAGTCTTATAAATAAACTTAATGACTGTTATTGAAGAGAAAGTCGGAAATACAGACGCTCCCCGACTTATGTTTTTAATTGGTTCCGGACAGCTGAACATAAGTTGAAAGTGAATGAGAGTTGTTACAGTGACGTTTGACGTATGATGCTCATACTGTACTATACATCCATAAATGCCATTACCGTATCTCATAAAATACCCTAAATCAATTATTATAAACATAACATTGTAAAATAATGTCAAATATATCAAATAATATCAACATTAATTTCACCAACCATATATGCTTAGGATTACAAACGTCCGTAAAACAGTGTAAACACAAAGACCACAGAGACGACGTCTTAACACAAGGGTAACGTGCTATATCAGTGAGATATAAGGTATAATGTCCGTAGGTACGTCTAAACTCAAAATTTGACTTTTTTTTTTTTGGAAAAAAAAAACAAAACGGATGAACGTAAGTCGGGGGGCATCTGTATTATTCCGCATGGAGTAAACTAGAGTCAGGAAGCAAACCGGAAGTTAACGTGTGGCGGGCACTGCGCATGTGCAAGCCTGAGCTGACCAATCAATGCGCTTGTTTCAGATCTTCCTTAGCAACTAGTCTGCATTGTTTACGAGCATATCGTCTTCATGACCTTTATTTTATTCACTGAAACGGCATTTTAACATCAAAACAGTATCCAAAATGGTGAGACTACTTCATGGCCGTTCTTCTAGTGTATCAAGTGTGTCTTGTATGGAACTCCATGAATAATTGCAATGAAAACCAGTAAGTTTGCTACTGTTTGCTATCTAGTTTTATGAGCGTACTCATCAGAAAAATGGGGGGGGGGGTACATTTTTAGTGAGTTTTAGTCGATTTCACATGAGCAAGTGATAGTCGAATACTTGTTTTAATAGTTTATGCAAAAATCCGAATTTTGATAAAAATGAACCATTTTTACTTTTCTGGCCATTATCTCAAAAGTAGTCTGTGCGGCAAGCGCCTACTTTCGGTGGAGTGCTTCACTTATATAATCAATAAAAGGGTTTTATTGAAGTAGTAGCCATGAGGAATCTTGGTGATATCACACTTAATATGTTGTGTAGATATATTCTCCATCTCATCAGTCACAATGCCACTGTACAATCATCTGACTACTCAATAAATCTTTACATTTAGCAAAATAGAAGGATGGCATACATTTCATAATGGTAAATATGGCAGTGACATTGATGAAAAGAAAGTGTTTGAGTAACCAAGGTAAAATAGCAGTGCCCATTGATTCTCCCTTTCCTCTGTGAGTCCCAATCACTCCAAATTAATGGCCAGCACAATGTCATTTTTTAATCCCAATAGATAATCCTATAATCTCAATCAAGTATTTTGTGATCAGTGTGGCCTGCAATCAAAAAATACTGTAGCATGTTAGTCAGTAATCATGTAGTTCTGAACATGTTACAGATGAGAAGTTTTGAGTGGTGACAGTGAACCCTGTTTTACCTCAGGCTGTGTAATATTACCCCGCTGCTGATTTACCACTGAATGTTTTCTACAAAGTGCAAACATATCCTCTTTAATCCATTGTTCTCTGTCCCATGCCCCCCCCCTTTATTTATTTATTTTTTTTTACCTAATTTAATTGTATCCATTGCCCACCCATCAGGTGTTACCTTCACAGTATAACCAGAGAGAGAGGAGAAAACAGGCACAAATTCCCTTCGTGACATGCGATGCAAGCCACCTGCCTCTTTTCGAACTGCTGCACATGCGTATTTGGGGGTGGGTCTAACACACTCGGCTTGAAAGCGCTGTTCGCCTCCTTGTACAAAGGAGCTCACAGACACCCGTGATTGGTTGATTGCTGTGAGTGACAGGGAAGTGAACGTATGCTGACCGTCCCTCCCATAAGAGCTCAGCTGAGCGGCTCCCTTTGGCCTCTGGCCACACATGGCTGTGGCATTAAACTGGATTTGAACCTGCGATCTCCGGTTTAATAGTCATGCACCTTGTTGATGCGCCTCTCAGGAGCCGGTTCTCTGGTTTTTAATTTAATTATACTATTGTTCCTCCAGAACTCCATGTAAGATCAACCCGGCAGTGAACACTGTACTTTCAGCAAGGAAGCCATGTCGTGAGGAGCAAACACCACTGGAGAGGCTACAAGAGAGGCAGCAGCACATGCAGCTCCAGCAGGAAGAGGAGGATAAAAGTGGAGAGAGGAGCATGTATTGCAAGGAGCTGCTGTTCAGCGGTGTCACCGAGTTTTCCTTTGAGGAGCTGCGTGCTGAGCGATTTCGCCAGAAATGTAGCAGGAGACTGGAAACTGTCAGCAGTGAAGCGAACCTCACTTAAAGAATAATAAAAGCGAATAGTCACATCAGTGAAGTAGACTGAATGAGAGCGGTTGAGGATTGTCAGTGTGCTCTACATGTTCTGTGGTTGCAAGTAAGGTAGAATTTAGTATTGTGATGGAAGATGGCAGTATATCTGAAACCTCACTTGGATGTGCTTCATAATTTGATGCATGACTAACCATTCCAGGATTCTATTTCTATAATTGTACATATCCATTATATTTTCTGCTCGTTTTGTTATTTAGGTGTTTGTTTCTGTGTGGTGTGTGCAGTGAAAAGTTTTTGATACATCTAATGCATCTTTTGAGCACATTGACTCATAATATCCTATTAACACCCTTGAAGAAGAACATGATTTGTAATACACACAAGCAGAGCCCCCCCCATCCCCCAAGCTGTGTTCGTGCTGATTCTGAGCAGGTAGCTATGAAGGCTGTAGTATAGAGAGAAACCCAAGGAAGATACATCACTGTAAAGTACTGTTCTGTTCAGATGGCAGATCGCGTAAACGGACGTCTGTTGAATAGAAACTGTGAAAGAAAGAAAAAAAAAATGATGTAACGGTGAAAGTTGTCTCAGTTGATGTTGTGGGTGACGGGTGGCACCGGAGGATGGGTGTTTGTCTAGTTTGGATCTGGTGAAGACTCATTACATGTACGGTCGTTACACTGTACTTATCCTCTAGTCAGCAGTTTTGTTCTGTGGGTTCCCATGTGCAAAATTGGCTAATGAACTGTACGCACCTTGTCTAATACAGAACACATTTGCTTTACAAGGAACAGACCCAATCCAAATCAAATTAACTAAACGTGTTCTCCATCAGATGTCCATTCACGCTCCCTTGCAGGACGTGACTGCTTCCCAAGTACTAATATGCTGGTTGGAGTAATTATAACCGCTCCACTTTCTTCCCTTATTACTAAATAAAGTGGAGACTTTCCATCTGTGTCTGGATTAAAATATCTGTTTCAGAATTAATTGCTAGGGTTCGAGTCCTGTTGGTCAAAAACTTAGATTGTGTATGTTGGAAATTCTAAATCTACCGTTAATGATATTTAAAAAAAGAAATTGGATTTTGGTTATTTCTGATATGGTACCTTAAACATTAACACTAAATATAAATCTAAAATCTGTCTAGTTCCAACTTGATATTAAAAATTTTAGATTTTAATCTGGTCTCAGATCTTTGGACCCCTGATCCCGGTATGAGAAGCAGACCTGTTTGCTCAATTCGTGTAAATTCGTAACGGTGGAGTTGCCCTGGTATCTGCTGGTCTGTAATGTTGGACTTGTTGTGTGAACCTGTTGCTTGTAGGCAACTGAAAGACCATGATGTTACGGGTACAGTCTGTTCTAACACCGAAACAAAAAGAATGAAGTTGCCTGTATTGTAGCGTGTAAGCTCTTTCTGCGTCTCTTACAAACTCCCATCAAAAAGAGCCAGGACTGATGGTTTAAATGACTTTTTTAATGTTGTCCTTGTCTTCATCCAACGTAAGAGCTAAGTGCAGCCAAAATGTACATAAATGAAAACTTTTTCCGACTGTTACATAGCTTCTTACACTAATTAACAGTTTACAAATTTGGCATTAAACATTTCAAATTGGCTCAGACATTCACAAAATTTCAATTTAATTCAGTTTTATTTGTATAGCAATTTTTAGAGTTGACATTTTTGCAAGGCAGCTTTACACAGAAAGATAGTGAAAGTAGGCGTTTACAAAATATAAAAGAATTAAAAAATTTCCTATAAACCCGACACATCCCTAATGAGTGTCACCCATGGTGACGGTGGCGAACAAAAACTCCCTCAGTAGATGTAAGGAATGAACCTTGAGAGGAACTGGATCTAAAAGGGAAATCCATCATTTTGGGTGAAACCATAAGGATACAAAACATATGAGAAACTTCATTACAGTTCAAAATATGGTCTGGTTGGTTCGAACAACTAAGTTCTAAATAATTATGGGGAAGAGTTTATATCACCAGCAATGAAAAGTCATCACAGTCTGTTAGTGCACATCTGGATCCATTTAGATCTACATGTGCAGGAGGGAGGGGCTTCCAAGATGAGAACTCGGACATTGTCAGCACACCCGGACAGATCACAGGACTCAGGAAGCAGAAGGATCATGATCACCGGCATCCCAGAAGGATAATGTATACCTCAACAAAACACACACACAGAGATTCGGGGGTCGCCACAGCAAATCATCCGCCTCCACCTCACCCGGTCCTCCGCATCTTTTTTCTGCCTCCTCATCTTCTTTTCGGTCGAGTAATATTATCTACATGAGCTTCAAATGAAAAAATCAGCATCAATAATCACTCCAAGGTCCTTTACCGCTACACATGATGAGACTGAAACACCATCCAAACTTACCACATCATCAGAAACCTTATTTCTATCTGTCTGAGATCCGAGCACAAGAACTTCTGTCTTATTAGTTTAAAAGTAGAAAGTTAGTCAGTATCCAGTGTTTAATGTCCTTTACACACTTTTTAACTTTATTAAGCTGATGTTCCCCATCTGGCTTTGCTGAAAAATATAACTGTGTGTCCTCAGCATAACAATAAAAGTTAATACCATAATCTCGAATAATATTATTCAAAGGGAGCATGTAGAGACAGAATAGCAATGGGCCTAGGACAGAACCTTGTGGAACACCAAACTTAACATTAGAACATACAGACAAATCTGCATTTACATGATACTGGTCAGTTAAATAAGATTTAAGCCAGCAGAGGGCGGTTACCTTACCTCCAACAACATTTTCGAATCTGTCAAAGAGAATCGTGCAATCAATAGTGTAAAAGGCTGCACTAAGGTCAAGTAACACAAGCAGGGAGACACAGCCATGGTTGGAGGCCACCAGTGGATCATTTACCACCTTAACGAGTGCTCTGTGCTCTGATGAGGCCTAAAACCTGACTGATACATTTCGTGAATGTTATTCCTACAAAGATATGAACATAACTACTGTGCTATAGCTTCTTCTAAGATCTTAGAGATAAACGGGAAGGTTGATATTGGTCTATAGTTGGACAGTTGATATGAGTCAAGATCAGGATTTTTAATCAGAGGTTTGATAACTGCTAGTTTAAAGGATTTTGGTACCAGTGCTGAGGGAAGACTTTATTACATTTAAAAAAGGGTTGATAGATGAAATTTCCTTTCCTCTTTTTCCCTTTATCAGGGGTCGCCACAGTGAATGATTTGCACGTTTGATTTGGCATAGGTTTTTTACATTGGATGCCCTTCCTAACACAACCCTTTAGCATGGGACATAAACACGCTGATGGCTATGCAGCCAACTCTTATAATATTTGTTTAAAGGAACATGGAGGGACTGGATCAAACACAGGTGGATGACTGATGAGGAAATTAGTTCTGGCTTTTGAATGGGACTAAAACACTCAAGTTGTGGCTCTGCTGGTGTTATATTATTATTTACTGTTTTAGTTATCAACATACAGGTCTTTAAATTTGGGGAAGAATTTTTTGGCTGATATTTTCAATTTTAACATTAGTTAATCAAAGTTCATGATAGGTTGTATGTTTTGTTCAGGGTCTTATTTCTAGTTAATTCTGCAACATTATTAAATACATATTTCTGATTATTTTATTGTTTTCTATTAGATCTGATAAATTTCTTGCTCCAGCAGCACTAAGAGCTTTTGTATAAAAAAATACTTATGCCAAATCAAACGTGCGAATCATTCGCTGTGGCGACCCCTGATAAAGGGGAAAAAGCCGAAAGGAAATCTCTCAACAAGACTATAGATTCTAGTTGGAATACTAGTAGTTTAGTTAACATTAATCCTCATTCATTCATTCATTCATTCATTTTCTGTAACCGCTTAATCCTAATTAGAGTCGCGGGGAGGCTGGCGCCCGTCCCAGCCGACTGGGCGAGGGCAGAGTAAACCCTGGACAGCTCACCAGGCCATTGCAGAGCAGTAACACACTAACAGCTATGCAGCCTACTCGTCTCAAAAGTGGTTCTTTTACATCAGGGGTCACCAACATGGGCCCCGCGGGCACCAGGTCGCCCACAAGGACAACCTGAGTCGCCCGGGAGCCTGTTCAGGGGTCGAGAACTCGTGGCTCGCAAGCCAGACGTGACTCTTTTGATGACAGCATCTGGCTCTCAGATAAATCAGGTGGCTTTTCTTAACAGAATAACTAATACATAATTCCGCTGCCCTTTAAATAAAAATAAAGAAAAAATCCATCAAATAAAACAAAAACATAAATAAATCTCACGCATTTCAATATATATATCTATTTTCAATGCCACTTGTCGCTGTGGCGCGCAGCGGAGAAGCAATCCTTTCTGTACTCCAGTGTGTGGGCGGGGCCGATACCTTGAAACTCTAATTTTATTGGATTATATGCAGCCTGCGCGAGTTGTTTTTGGGTAAAGAGGTAAATTTCCCTTATTTTGATCAGCTCATGTGCAAAAGCCAAGCAGAGCTGGCAAACAAAACACAAATGGACAGAATGAAAAAACTTCAACCCGCAGATCAGCTGATTGGCTTGGATCAAGCGTGAGATTCACGTATTTCATCTCTTCCTCAATCTCTCACGCAAGGTGTCTAAAATCTCTCGCATTAATACAATTATTTCCCAATTTTATTTATTTATTTATTTTTTTTAAGGATGTAATTTCCGTGAGCAAATGCCATTGGCTATGTTTTTAATGTAAATAGACAGCTTCTATTTCTGTTTCTGGCTGCGGGATCCTTTACCGTAGAATCAGATACATACGCGCACTTAAAAACTAAAGGTTGTGAAACTTGCTCAGATGATGTTTTCATTTACGAATTTAGTCAAGTGTAGATTTAGTTAGAATTGTTAACATTGTTAATCAGTTTCAGTTTGTAATTCCATGTGTTGTTACAAGGTTGCTGCACAGGATACATGCCATCTACTGTAAATGAGTAGATTTGTTAACATGGTTAATTAGTTTCAGTTTGTAAACTAATTGTGTAGTTGCAAGGTTGCTGCATATGATACATGCCATTTATGAGCAAAAACAGCAAAGATTGTTATGAAGAATTATTTGGATAAAACTTCAAAAAAGAGAAATGTTACAATTAATACTTTACTTTAGTCAACCTTATTTTTGATATATGTTATTAGTTTACACTTCATATTTCATTAGTTCTTTCATTGAAGATTTAATTTACATTACATTATTAAATCTTAAAGAAGTGTGTAATTTTGTATCTTTCCCCTATGTCTGTGTTTAATCATTACATATAAAACTTGCATGAAATGGCTTAAAAATTACTCTTAAAACCAAAATTTTCTGGGGGGAGCTTTCCCCCCCTACACCTCCCACTATGGCGTCACCCTGGACCTGACCGGGGGCTGCACCCCCTGGACCCCTGCTTCTCACTCCTTATTAATATTAGGGGTTGACAGCTATGTGGGACGCGCTTCCTGTCACATGCAGTATGTGAATCGTATTGACCATGTTTGGCTCCACATGCGCACGTGATCGGTCCTTCTCACACCTGAAAAGCATCAAGACCAACCAGCGATCACGTAATAGATGGAAGTCTAAACGCCCGCATGAAGCTGAACCTCACCCCATATCAACCAGACTACAAAGCTATCAGCAAAACCATGCAGCACCAGAAGTCGCATTAATAGTAAGAAGTACTTTTCTACAATGTCGTTTAAAATAAATTCAGATTCGTATTATACTCTAAAATTGTTGGTCTCCGTATTAAAAAATATATATGTGGCTCTCAGATTTTTTTTTTTGGTTCTCTTAGTCAAAAAGGTCCCGACCCCTGACATAGATGAATATCATTAATAATTAATAATGACATACACTTAAAGGTAAATTGAGCAAATTTGTTATGTCACATGTGTGTATCGACCTGATAGCCCTTCGCATTAATTGGTACCCAAGAAGTAGCCCTCAGTTTCGAAAAGGTTGGTGAGCTCTGTTTTACATGAATCTCATATCACAGACAGTGAGACAAGCCGGCCTTTGATAACCCACTTAGTGCACTGGGGGAACGTTATTCCTATTATACACATTCTAGTCGAATTGCTGGACCCAGAGTTCTCTGAAGGGCGATCGTGTATGTAAGTGAAACATCAGAGTTTAAGGTCACCTCTAGTACACAGGGATCACAGAGTTGTGTAAGATGGGTGGGACCATCACCAGATACAAATATCAACAAATTATTGCTTCCCATCATGTTCCAGACCTACAGGGGGCTCAGATTTCTCACCACACCGTCTATACCAGACTGTTTACTGACCATGGGATGAACATACTGCCCGATAAAATAGCTTCATGTACTAGAAACAGAAAAAAAGTGTCTTACAATTTTTTGTTATTTATACTTTGAACATATTGAAGGTATGTTGATGTTTGAAGATGACAATTATTAGCACCTGGGACTCTGGTACCATCAGGGCCATGTTTGCAGAGGCGTTACTGACCCTAAATGATGCTTTTATTTTTTTAATATGGTGTTATATTTGGTACAAGCTTATATATTTAGTTATAAACAAGGCCACTGGATTATTTTATGCAATGAATATAGACTTGAAAGTTAAATTAATTATTTGCAATTAGAGACCTGAGAGGTGCTGTGAGAGGGCAATGCTGGGCTGCCCTAATGAATATATTATATAAATATTTTAGGTAATTATTAATAATGATTTAAATCGGTATTTATTTGTAATTGTGCAGAATTTGCATCTGCCCTGCGATGGCCTGACAAGCTGTCACTCCGACCTTGCCCAGAGTAGGCTGAGATGGGCACCAGCTTCCCCGCACATTAGTTAGGATTACGCGGTTCAGAAAATGAATAATTAAATGAATCAATGTTTCTGACTGCATAAAGTGTCCTTTTCATTCTACATGCATCAAAAGTCTTCCATGACCCCTAATCGTTGCATAGATTATGAGCTGACCAGATCTATGGCATGCTGAACCTCCAGGACCAGAACCTGACATCAGCTTACTTGCTTATGGCAGGAAGGCATGTCAGGTGGCTGAGCCAGCTTACAGATAATGGAGCTGTTCACCTCAATTTAGTACTGAAGTAGTTAAAGTGCATGCACATGATACCAACACTGAAAGAGACTCAGCCCACAGCAGAGCAAGAGAGAGAGAGAGAAAGAGCGAGAGAGGAGAAAGAGAGAGAATAAGGGAGGGGGGTAGCACAGGAGTGAGGAGAAAGAAGAAGGAAAGCACGGAGCCATCTCTATGAGGTGGATGAGTCCTCGAGCTGTGGACGGTGATTCTTTTCTTTACCATGGCTGTGTCTTCGATACTGCCCAACTATCCTGTAATTGGAACAGAAGCTGACGGGGGGGGTGCAGCATCTCCAACAAAAAGGTTCTGAGATGGCCGTATGTGCCTGGAGGGAGAAACACATCAAGCTTTTGCTGGCAAGCAGCAGCCTGCAGTACGAGGCTGATTAGGAACTAACCCTCCTTGGTGTGTGTGTGTGTGTGTGTGTGTGTGTGTGTGTGTGTGTGTGTGTGTATGGGTACACAGCTGTGTACTCAAAAATCCTCCTCCTGGTGGAGAGGCTGCTCACCTCTCATCACAACAAGGTAAGCAGACTGCATTCTTTATTTAATTCAACCCATCTTCCTTTTCAACATTTACTCCACTTCTTTCCAGAGCAGCATGGAGATGAAAGCAAAGCACAGAGAGGTTCAGTGATAAGAAATAGATGAGTGTGTCCTGTGAACTGGAGCAACATAGTAAGAATATATGCCCCAACCCGGTAGTGATAAAGGATAAATGGAAAAGACTAAACAAGTATAGAAGGACTACAATGCTGTGGAAATGCTTTCTCCTTGCCCTCACCCAATCCCACCTCCCCCTCTCTTCTTTTCTCTTTCTCCATCGTTTCTATAGTGCTTCACAGCAGACAACCCATGCTGAGGCTCCTGTATTTGGATTCTGAAACGAATTGTTTTCATATAATTTCTGTGCTGTGTTTTAAATGGCAAATGGAGGTCTGCAGGGAAAAGCTAAGAGAAGTGGGCCAGTTGTTGCTGTCATACGGTGTTTGTCATTGGCTACAGGAAAAGCGCTTAGGTGAATCAATCTCATCAGGCTGCACACATTCCCTAAAAATGTTCAAGATGCTTTATGCAGTCTTGAATAAGAGCCTGCACACCACTCTGAAATCAGGTTTAATGGGTGTGTGAGTGAACGAAAAACTGCAACTTCTCTCTCGTGTACTGTCACCGCTGTGTGTAAAGAAAAAGAAAAACACACAACATGCTGCGTCCTTTCCCATCTTTCATACTCGTGTGTTTGTTCAAGTTTGGTCTTCGCAAACAAAAAGACATGAAGGTGTGGAGATTTGTTTTTTTAGTAGAGGAGCTCTTATGAGTTTCATGCTGTGCACTCAGCTGTCTATCACATGCTGGGACAAAAGCAAACCTGAGCAATAAAGCAAATGCACGAAGACGTGTACACATCGCAAGATATTTAAAAAAAAAAAAAAAACATACATTCCATTACTTAAGAAACATCGTAGCGGTGGTGGACCTGTCTGGTGATTAATCTTTTTCCACAGAAAAGAATTGAGCCTAACCAGGAACCCACTCAGTATATCTGCCAGGTTACATTATCGGCTGTCTAATTGATTTCTCATCACATTTATGATGTATTTAGGAATCATACAAGCTACATTTACAGCCCCCAGTGCGGAGAGAAAGACATTTACATGGGGGAGTTAGTTCCCCTGTGACTATTTTCATCCAAAACTAAGATGATAAGTAATGCAGACTGTCTTTTCTGGTTGTGAAGACTGTAGGATTTACAGAAGCAAATCCAGCAGCATCCTGATGTGTTTACATTTCTCCTCATCTAGCAATATCTTCACAAGTGCAAAATTCTTGAAGATCCATAGGTAAATTCATCTACTTGTTTCATCATAAGTTCAGTTCATTTTCTGTAACCGCTTAATCCTAATTAGGGTTGCGGGGAGGCTGGTGCCCATCCCAGCCAACTTCGGGCAAGGGCAGAGTACACCCTGGACAGCTCGCCAGGCCATTGCATGGTGGAAACACGCTGACGGCTTTGCAGCCTACTCTTGTCGAAAGTAAGCAATGGTTCTTTTATATGCCTCACACCATAGACAGTGAGGTACATGGCCGGCCTTTGATGACCCAGTTAGCTGAACTGGGAGTCTGTTTGTTTCAAATAAACAATTTTTATTACTTCAGCTTTAAAATAGTATTATTAAGGTCCTGGGTTCATGCGCCGGGCTTGGTGAGGAGGACTCTCTGTGGAGTTTGCATGTTCTGGTTCTAATGTGGGTTTCCTTCTGGAACTCCAGTTTCTACAGTCCAAAGACATGTACATTAGGCTAACTGAGTGCTTCTCAAATAGTGGGGCATGTCCCCCTTGTGGTATTATGGCGGGAAGAGAGGGTGATGCTGGGGGACACGTATGAATGTTAACAAAGTTTTTCTTTATTGTAAGTTGAACTATATTTCTTTCTTTTTTCATTTTTAATGTTAGTAAAGATACAATGTTATGCAGGGATCTACTAATACCAATTTTATAGAGAAATAATACTGTTTATAGTCGGTCGTGGGGCGTGAAACTTTTTTTTTTTTTCCGAGAGGGGCATAACAGAAAATAATTGAGAAGCACTGGGCTAACTTAACTCTTCATCACATCTGACAAGGTTCAGCTAATCGTATCTACACTCCAATCTGAGAGGGGTGCACCCCAGACAGGTCACCAACCTCATCTCAGGGCGACTACAGAGACAAACAAGCACTCAAACTCACACCTGGGGGCAATATTCAGATCAATATGTGTATCTTGTAAGCAACACACACATAGATATATATACTAATCAGTGTCTCTCCCCCTTACACCGGTCCCAAGCGCCGGAAAAATGCAGAGGGTTCTGTCAGGAAGGGCATCCGACGTAAAACCAATGGCAAACTTTATCATACAAATACAAATATTACCTCCATACCAGATCGGTCGAGGCTCGGGTTAACATCGACCGCCATCAGTGCTGTTAACCAGCAGGGTGCTGATGGAAATTGGACTACTGTTGGTCGAAGAAGGAGAGGCGGGAGGCGTGTCCGTAGGCGAAGAGAAAAGAGGAAAGGCATGAGTCTAGGACTGAGAGTAGGGACTTTGAATGTTGGAATTATCAAAGAAAAAGGGAGAGAGCTGGCTGACTTGATGCAGAGGAGCAAGGTGGACATACTGTGTGTTCAGGAGATCAGGTGGAAAGGTAGCAAAGCTAGAAGTTTAGGAGCTGGGTTTAAGCTGTTTAATCATGCTGTGGATGGGAAGAGAAATGGAGTAGAAGTCATCTTGAAGGAGGGGCTTGTCAGGAATGTTCTAGAAGTGAAAAGAGTGTCAGACAGAGTGATGAGTCTCAAGTTAGAAATTGAAGGTGTGATGTTCAATGTTGTTAGTGCTTATGCCCCACAGGCAGGATGTGAGGTAAAAGAGAAGGAGAGATTCTGAAGTGACTTAGATTAAGTGATGCAGAGTACCCCCAGAGGTGAGAGTGATCATTGGTGCAGACTTCAATCGACATGTTGGTGCAGGCAACAGAGAGGACGAGGAAGTGATGGGCAGGTTTGGTATCCAGGACAGGAACACAGAAGAATAGATTTTGATCGATTTTGCAAAAAGGATGGAAATGCCTGTGGTGAATACTTTCTTCAAGAATAGACAGGAGCATAAGGTGACTTATCAAAGCGGAGGTAGGAGCACACAGGTAGACTACATCTTGTGCAGACGGTGCAATTTGAAGAAAGTCAGTGACTGCAAAGTAGTAGTGGGTGAGAGTGTAGCCAAACAGCATAGGATGATGGTGTGCAGGATGATGCTGATGGTGATGAAGGTGAAGAAGGCAAAGGCAGAGCAGAAGACAAAGTGGTGGAAGCTGAAAAAGGAAGATGGTCGTGTTGTCTTCAAGGAGGAGTTGAAACAGGCTTTGGGTGGTCAGGAAGTGCTTCCAGATGACTGGACAACCACAGCTAATGTGATCAGGGAGACAGGTAGGAGAGTACTTGGTCTGTCATCTGGAAGGACAGTAGCTAAGGAGACTTGGTGGAGGAATGAGGAAGTGCAGGAGTGTGTAAAAAGAAAAAAAAATAGCTAAGAAGAAGTGGGACATAGAGAGGACCGAAGCGAGTACACAGGAGTACAGGGAGACACAGAATAAGGCAAAAGTAGGGGTGGCAAAGGCCAAGCAAAAGGCGTATGATGACTTGTATGATAGGTTGGACAGTAAGGAGGGAGAAAATGATCTATACAGGTTGGCACAGCAGAGGGATAGAGATGGGAAGGAAGTGCAGCAAGTTAGATTGATAAAGGACAAAGAGGGAAATGTATTAACTGATGACAGAAGTTTGCTGGGAAGATGGAAAGAGTACTTTGAAGAGCTGATGAGTGAGGAAAATGAGAGAGAAAAAAAGAGTAGAAGAGGTGACCGTTGAGCAGGAAGTAGCAAAGATTAGTAAGGTTGAAGTGAGTAGGGCACTAAAGGGGATGAAGAACGGAAAGGCAGTTGGTCCTGATGATATACCTGTGGAGGTATGGAAGTTTCTAGGAGAGGTAGCAGTAGAGCAGTAGATTTTCTGACAAGAACATTCAACAAGGTCCTAGAGAGTGAGCAGATGCCGAAGGAATGGAGGAGAAGTGTGCTGGTGCCCATTTTTAAGAACAAGGGAGATATGCAGAGTTGTGGCAACTACAGAGGGATAAAGTTGATGAGCGATGTGATGAAGTTATGGCAAAGAATAGTGGAGCTAGACTAAGGGCAGAGGTCAGCATTTGTGAACAACAGTTTGGTTTCATGCCAAGAAAGAGCACCACAAATGCAGTGTTTGCCTTGAGGATGTTAATAGAGAAGTACAGAGACGGTCAGATGAAGCTGCATTGTGCCTTTGTGGATCTGGAGAAAGCATATGACAGGGTGCCGAGAGAGGAACTGTGGTATTGCATGAGGAAGTCTGGAGTGGCAGAGAAGATTGTTAGAGTGGTGCAGGACATGTATGAGAGATGTAAGACAGTGGTGAGGTGTGCTGTTGGCGTGACCGACAAATTCAAGGTGGAAGTGGCACTGCATCAAGGATGGTTAGGCAAAAATCTACATGGACTATGATGTTTGCAGATGACATTGTATTGTGATCTGTAGTGAGAGCAGAGAACAAGTGGAGGAAAATCTAGAGAGGTGGAGGTATGCCCTGGAAAGCAGAGGAATGAAGGTTAGCCTCAGTAAGACAGAATACATGTGCGGGAATGAGAAGGACCCAGGAGGAACGGTGATGTTACAGGGAGCAGAGATAAGGAAGGTGGAGGATTGTAAGTACTTTGGCTCAACAATCCAGAGCAATGGAGTGTGTGTAAACGAGGTGAAGAAGCGTGTGTAGGCAGGTTGGAATGGTTGGAGAAAAGTGTCCGGTGTGATGTGTGAGAGGAGGGTATCGGCAAGAATGAAGGGAAAAGTATACAAGGAGGTGTTGAGGCCAACGATGTTGTATGGTTTAGAAACAGTGGCCCTGGGGAAAAGACAAGAGGCAGAGCTGGAGGTAGCAGAGATGAAAATGTTGAGGTTCTCTTTGGGAGTAACGAGGATGGATAGGATTAGGAATGAGCACATCAGAGGGACAGCACATGCAAGACGTTTTGGAGACAAAGTCAGAGTGGCTAGAATGAGATGGTTTGGACATGTACAGAGGAGGGATAGTGAGTATATTGGTCACACCGACAGCATACCTCACCACAGTCTTACATTTCTCATACATGTCCTGCATCACTCTAACATACTTCTCTGTCACTCCAGACTTCCTCATGCAGTACCACAGTTCCTCTCTCGGCACCCTGTCATATGCTTTCTCCAGATCCACAAAGGCACAATGCAGCTCCGTCTGACCTTCCCTATACTTCTCCATTAACATCCTCAAGGCAAACACTGCGTCTGTGGTGCTCTTTCTTGACATGAAACCAAACTGTTGTTCACAAATGCTGACCTCTGCCCTTAGTCTAGCTTCCACTATTCTTTCCCATAACTTCATCATATGGCTCATCAACTTTATCCCTCTGTAGTTGCCACAACTCTGCACGTCTCCCTTGTTCTTAAAAATGGGCACCAGCACACTTCTCCATCCTCTGGCAGCCTCTCGCTCTCTAAGATCTTGTTGAATGTTCTTGACAGAAAATTTGCTGCTACCTCACCTAGACACTTCCATACCTCCACCAGTATGTCATCAGGACAAACTGCCTTTCCACTCTTCATCCTCTTCAATGCCTTCCTCACTTCACCCTTACTAATCTTTGCTACTTCCTGGTCCTCAACAGTCACCTCTCCTACTCTTTTTTCTCTCTCTCATTTTCCTCATTGATCAGCTCTTTAAAGTCCTCTTTCCATCTTCCCAGCAAACCTCTGTCATCAGTCAATACTCAGTCCTTTATCAATCTAACTTGCTGCACGTCCTTTCCATCTTTATTTCTCTCTGTGCCAACCTGTATAAATAATTTTCTCCCTCCTTACTTTCCAACCGAGCATACAAGTCATCATACGCGCTGTTTGCCCTTTGACACCGCTACCTTTGCCTTACGCCGTGTCTCCTTGTACTCCTGTTTACTCTCTTCGGTTCTCTCAATGTCCCACTTCTTGTTAGCTAACCTCTTCCTTTGTACACACTCCTGCACTTCCTCATTCCACCACCAAGTCTCCTTATCTACTCTCCTTCCAGATGACACACCAAGTGTTCTTCTACGTGACTCCCTGATCGCTTTAGCTGTGGTTGTCCAGTCATCTGGAAGAACCTCCTGACCACCCAAAGCCTGTTTCAACTCCTCCTTGAAGACAACCCGACACTCTTCCTTTTTCAGCTTTCACCACTTTGTCTTCTGCTCCACCTTTGCCTTCTTCACCTTTCTCACCAACAGCATCATCCTGCACACCACCATCCTATGCTGTTTGGCAATACTCTCACCCACTACTACTTTGCAGTCACTGACTTCTATCAAAATTATATCGCCTACACAAGATGTAGTCTACCTGTGTGCTCCTGCCTCTGCTTTTATTAGTCACCTTATGCTCCTCTCTCTTCTGGAAGAAAGTATTCACCATAGTCATTTCCATCCTTTTTGCAAAATCTACCAACATCTGTACTTCTGCGTTCCTGTCCTGGATACCAAACCTGCCCATCACTTCCTTGTCCCCTCTGTTGCCTGCACCAACATGTCAATTGAAGTCTGCACCAATGACCACTCTTTCACCTCTGGGGTTACTCTGCATCACTTCATCTAACTCACTCCAGAATCTCTCCTTCTCTTCTAGCTCACATCCCGCCTGTGGGGCATAAGCACTAATAACATTGAACATCACACCTTCAATTTCTAACTTGAGACTCATCACTCTGTCTGACACTCTTTTTACTTCTACAACATTCCTGACAAACTCCTCCTTCAAGATGACTCCTACTCCATTTCTCTTCCCATCCACACCATGAAAAAACAGCTTAAACCCTGCTCCTAAGCTTCTAGCCTTGCTGCCTTTCCACCTCGTACCCTGAACACACAGTATGTTCACCTTCCTCCTCTGTATCATGTCAGCCAGCTCTCTAGCTTTTCCTGCCATAGTTCAACATTCAAACTCCCTACTTTCATTCCTAGACTCACGCCTTTCCTCTTCTCTCTCTCTGCCTACGGACACGCCTCCCGCCTCTCTTTCTTCGACGTCTTCGACCAACAGTAGTCCAATTTCCACCAGCACTCTGTTGGTTAACAGCACTGATGGCGGTCGTTATTAACCTGGTCCTCGACCGATCCGGTATGTCATTCTTTCTTGTGATTCGCATATTTTATTTGGCATTTGTTTTACGCCGGATGCCCTTTCTGACACAACCCTCTGGATTTTTCCCGGGCTTGGGACCGGCATGAGGGAGAGACACTGGTTTGTGCCCCCCCTCGCAGCTGCATTTTTGGTTGAGGATGTAACGTTTTGCTGCAGAAGTGCTAAGAAGGTGAATGTTGTATGAAACAAGGTCATCATCAGAATGGAACCAGCCTTAGTATTCTGGATACTTCTAGTTCAGGGGTCGGCAACCTTTGCCATTCTTCTTCTATCGTATGCTGTTGTTTCTCAGCCATTCAACCGCGACATCCGTGGCCTCATGTAGTTCATAGAGGCCTCCTGTCAGTTGTGTTTCAGGGCACTCTTATAGTATGTGCTGCATAGTTTGGATAGCTCCACAATCACAATTTGGTGAGTCAATGTATCCCCATTTTTCCAACATGTATCGGCACGGGCCAGTACCGCAGCGAAAACGATTCAATTTACACCACAGGTCTCGACGAATATCCATACCATTTAGTGCAGTTTAACCTTTGCCATTCAAATAGCCATTTGGATCCATTTTCGACATTAAAGAAAACACTGGGAGTCAGAAATCCTTTTTTGACATTTAAAATCAAATATCACTGCATATAATGTTTTTCCGGCAGTGGTGGTTTAGTGGTATAGGATCACTGATCCAAAGGTTGGGGGTTCGAGTCCTACTCTCCACAAGGTTGTCACTGTCCGTCCCCCCCCCACCCCCCCACCCCCCCAGTGCAGCTATTTGGGTTATCAAAGGCCGGCCATGTCTCCCACTGTCTATGCTGTGAGGCATGTCAAAGAACCATTGCTGAATTTCGTAAAGAGTAGGCTGCAAAGCCGTCGGCGTGTTTGTTCCCTGCGGTGGCCTGGCAAGCTGTCCAGGGTCTACGCTGTCTTCGCCCGAAGTTGGCTGGGAGGGGCACCAGCCTCCTCACGACCCAAATTAGGATTAAGCAGTTACAGAAAATGAATTGATGAACTGATAATGTTTTTCCCCTTTTTCCTTCATGTTAATATAAAACAACAATGTGTTGCATTGATTTAAACGACTGCAGAGACAATTAAATTACAATTCTGCTTGTAACAAAAACATTTAGATTAAAAAAAAAAAATCGCCAGCCTCTCCGTGACCCTAATTAGGATTAAGTGGTTCAGAAAATTAATGAATGTGTTCAAGTCCTTGTATTTTTATAAAGACAAAGAATATCTGTCCCATGAAGCAAGTTATGGGGTGTAGTCAGATGTGTTAATGGGTTTGGTAGTCTACCTCACCATCACGCCCTTCGTGAGATTTTCTATATTCATTATGTTAATGTTGTTTTATCATAGTTTTAATTTACAAAAACGACAGCAACACAGAAAAGTATATGAAGACTTATTTTAAGAAGGGGCCTGCTCAACATTCTTTTAAATAATATTTGTATTTAATAAAGCATTAGCTTAATGCTGCACTGACTGACCCATTCTCAGAGTGGAGACTGAACCACACCCAGTCTTTTATTTTGTAAGAGGAGAGTTATTTAATTCGGAGATTGTTGTGTATGAACAAATCTCTTCAGCTGTGATTTCTGTTCCTAGAAAACCCTGGTGGCGTAAAAAATCTCTCGCTCATCGTGCTGCTGATGGTGAGAACACTCATTGCCACGAGCACAAGAATTTGGAAATCCACCAACACAGCAGATCAAAAACACTCAGACTCTCAATGTAGCTGATAGGCATGTCTACAAGAACACACAAAATCACCCCGCCACACCAAATAAATATCCGTCCACACCCGTGATTGTTAATTTTCATCTATGTAATTTTCAACGTAAAAGAGTATTTTAGAAAGGGTACCCACTGGGTACCTGTGGGTACCCGACCATAGCAGGACTCTGCATTAGGCAGATTCTCACATCATTCAGGTGAAAGATGGTTTAACTCTCTAACCCCTGGAAGCCAGAGAGGTGAAAGAGCCGCATGGGCTCCGGAGCCAAGGGTTGCCGACCCCTGTTATAATGCAAAGCGAAGTACTTGTGTATATATATATATATATATATATATATATATATATATATATATATATATATATATATATATACACAATGTGTACATATACAAATAAATATTTTATATATATATATATATATATATATATATATATATATATATATATATATATATATATATATATATATATATATATATATTTTTTTTTTTTTGTTATTTGCTCTACCAAAAAGTATTGAGCACGCTCCTACGGAAGGATCTACTCAGAAAATCCTATATATATATATATATATATATATATATATATATATACGATTTTCTGAGTAGATCCTTCCGTAGGAGAGTGTTCAATACTTTTTGGTAGAGCAAATAACAAAAATAAAAGGACAGGACAAAGACTTTCTATTGAAACTCCAGATCTGTTTCGAGGGGTGGTGAAACCATCCTCTCCAGGTGATTATAGAAGAATATATATATATATATATATATATATATATATATATATATATATATATATATATATATATATATATATATATATATAGAGAGAGAGAGAGAGAGAGAGAGAGAGAGAAAGAGGCTGTGTAATGTTTATATTTTATTATCAATAAATATCCCCGTAAAAATTTTTAAAAGTTTCTAAAGTTGACATTTATGTTGATACCACAAAATTAATGTCACAAATACCAGTAAAATGCTTTTATTGTTCTGTTATTATTCATGTTTTCCACCTCAATGGTAATAAGCACTTACCATTCCACTCCACTATTAATCATTTTAATAAGCGCCCACCCACCCCAATTTTTTTAAGCTCCCTGAGTGCTTATCACGTTGAATATGGTATACATATATATATATATATATATATATATATATATATATATATATATATATATATATATATATATATATATATATATACAGGGATCCCTCACTTTCCACTAAAAACTTCCCTCACTAATTGGGAGCAAGATCCCCACGTGACCATCGATATCGATATCCACAATGTAGGATCACCCTCCCAACCCTTGCCCCCGACTGCTGTATATGTATGTTTAAATGTGTATATAATATCAATAAATACATATTCAATTCTATAAATGCTTATGAGAACCAATTAAACATTAACAAATAACATGGGATGTAAATAAAATACTGTCTTCTTCTTTTCTTTTGGCTTTTTCCCGTTCTTGAGAGTCGCCACAGCGAATCATCTCATTCGCACATTTGATTTGGCATGGGTTTTTACGTCAGATGCCCTTCCTGTCACAACCCTTTTAGGGAGGGACAGAAACACACACGGCTTTGCAGCCTACTCTTTTTAGAAAGTTAGCAATGGTTCTTTTACATCCCTCACACCATAGACAGTGAGAGACATGGCCTGCCTTTGATAACCTAGTTAGCTGCACTGGGGGACAGTGACAACCTTGTGGGGACTTGAACCTCCAACCTTTGGATCAGCGCTCCTGCGCCCTATCCACTAGACCATAAATAAAATACCGTTTTCCATGTAATAAGCGCTCTGCTCCAATAATCCCCCCCCCCCCCAAATCGTAGATCAAACTTGCCAATTTTATTTGATCAGTCTCTGTAAAGGTAAAATAAAACGTTCACTGCCTGTAAAAGTGAGTTTACATGGTATTTCAAGACCCCCTGCCACTGGGGAATGTCTATAATGTTCATCAGTAACTACACATTGTTCCGCCGTGCTTTAAAAAACATCAAAATATTTTGCTGTGTTCTCTTGATAAATGTGCAACAAGATGAACCATTTAGAAACTGCTACAGCAAAACTATCAGATGCTCTGAATGAATGGCGTGATGAGCCAGATAGGGACTTATCAGAAAATGATGACGAGTATTTTTCACCCGATTCTCCTGCTCACTAACTCCATACATTTAAAGACGTCCCGGGCCATGTATTTTTCAACATGCCATGTGCTAAAGTTGACCTTTGTATTGATTGGTTCAACATGCCATGTACTAAAGTTGACATTCATCTTAATTGGCTCGATTTTACATCGTGGAAAATATTTAAAGGAACAGCACCGGGAGGGAAAATTACAGGGTCTTTATTTTTTATATATTTTTTTATTTATGTTGTTTTCTGATTATTTTCACCTTTCATGTAAGTAATTTGGTTGATACCACAAAATGACTAACGCAATTACCAGTAAAACTCTTTTATTGTTCTGTTATTATTCATGTTTTCCATCTCTATGGTAATAAGCACTTACCGTTCCACTCCACTGGTAATATTTTAATAAGCTTCCCCCACTCCAATTTTTTAAGCGCCATGGGCGCTTATCACGTCGAATATGGTATACTGTAAATACACACACATACAGATGGTATAGCATGAGAAGAAGATGACACCCATACATACGTGCGTGCGATGCAACAATGTAACTAGTTTTCATGGGAAATTTTATGTTATTTTTTGTTTTGTGTGCACTGAAGACACATGAATTGCGTGTGAATTGCACAAAAGTGCGAAGTAGCCAGGATCCCTGTGTATATATATATATATATATATATATATATATATACACACACTAGTAAATACATACAGTTACTGTCCGATTTACTACCCTGATTGGTTCTGACCAACCAGTCGTAAGTCGGATTGGTCGTGAGTCGAATATTTAACACAACAAAACAGAGACCACCCAACACTCGTGATGAATTCATGTGAAGCGTATTCTTCACCTGCACATTCTTTCAACATATGAAATAAACTTGGAGCCTTACTTTGCACTGCTCACTTTGACATTTATTTTCGTGTTATCTTCCAATCATGTGTATAGCAACTTTTCCATCTCTGCAATTGGTCCTTCATACTGTTTTGTGATGATAGTTGACTTAATTGGTGCTGCTGCTTTCACTGCTTCCTTAATGCGGTCCATGTCCTTCAAGATTGTCAACACCGTACAGTGGGAGAGATGGAGATATCACTTTCATTTTCATCTTCGTCTCCAACAACAGTGCCTTACTTGCTTTCTTGGTCGAATTGCTATCTGATGAATCGAACTTCCTCAAGGGGGCCATTGTAATGGTCTACAATAAATGAATACAATGTAAGATTGTACTGTAAAAGAGATGTTACTGCAACAGTATGTACTCACTGAGTGTTGTGGTATAATGCTGTGAGTGTGAGATGCTGGGATGCTGCGCTGCCACAACTATCTTATGCGCTGCACTGCCGGGCATATACAGTAAACGCATAATAGGCATCTGCTAGACGTGGTTGTAAGTACGGGTGGTTGTAACTCACGTACGTCGTAACTCAGATAGTGAGTGTATATAAAACCAGTTCATATATGTAGCCATTTGACTCTAATGTTTGAAGAAAACCAGAATATCTGGAGGTAACCCAGGCAGAAATAATGGAAGCTCCACATAGAAAGGCTCTATTTCGTATTGTGAGGTCACATGGCTGACTAATAAGCCACCTCAAACTCTGAGAGGCCTTAATTAGTTTTCAATAATTCCTGGGTTTAGATCGATCAGTGTCCTATCTTTTACAAAAGAGAATAGCTCAGAAGAAGCGTAG
Source organism: Plotosus lineatus (assembly GCA_024760905.1). Lineage (NCBI taxonomy): Eukaryota > Metazoa > Chordata > Actinopteri > Siluriformes > Plotosidae > Plotosus > Plotosus lineatus. The sequence goes on along the minus strand of CM045732.1, from coordinate 36,567,255 downwards.
GAGAAAGAGAGAAAAGAGTGGCAGAGACAGAGTAGTAGAAGAGCTGAGGTCTATAGATGTGACTTATCCATGAACATCCCTGACATGAACTTTCAGTACATATTAAGGTTTTTGGCAGAACTGATCGCCTTCTGGTTTCTTGAGTGTCTGGAGTCATGCTTCATGGTAGATGGAATCAGTGGATAGTGACTGTCTGTACATTGGGGTGTGGGGCCTCCCACAAAACAGATTTAAGGTAAAATGCATAAAACTTGGCGGCACGGTGGCGTAATGGTTAGCACGTCTGCTTCACAGCAAGAAGGTCCTGGGTTCAATTCCCAACTCATGCGTTTCTGTGTGGAGTTTGCTTCTCCTCCCTTTGCTTATGTTGGTTTTCTTCGAGGCACTCTGGTGTCCTCCCACAGTCCAAAAACATGCACACTAGGTTAATTGGCTGTTCTAAATCACCCCTAGGTGTGAGTGTGAGTAATGAATATTTGAGTGAGTATTGCCCCAGCGATGGCCTGCTGTGCTGTCCAGGGTGTACCCCGCCCTTGCCCAGAGTCAGCTGAGATGGGCATCCGCCTTCCTGTGACCCCAATTAAGATCGGTTCAGAAAATGAATGAATGATATAACATTGCCATCAGTGAGCACAACCACAACACAAAAATGCACACACACACCATTAGTAATTGAGTGGACAGTAAAGGAGCAAAATTCTAACTGTTTATCATCATTCAGATTGGAAATGCAAGATGAAAAATGCTCCATAATTGCATTGATTCTTGAATTCCGAACTTACGTAGTCGCGTGTTGATAAGATTTTTCTGCAGTAGAAGCAAGAATTGAGTAAAGAACAGGTGTAAATCAACAGGTAGAGCCGAACCGTGGTTCAGCCATCTGCCTGTCTGTACCACCTTCATCACTCAATTTGTTAAATAAAAGCCGTATTCAGACAGGATCATGTTCATGTTCCAGCGCTCCTCTGTGATTCCGATTCCTTCCAGGTCACGCCAGTGTCTTTCCTTCTTTCCTGGATAAAAAACAAAACAAAAACAAAAACAAACAAACAAAATAAAAAACATACCCAAACCGAACAGACTGTTTTTCATCTCTGTGTTCACTGAGATTATTTTAATCACCTCTGTACATACTGTAGTTCAATGAGTTTGAAGGCAGCTGCTGCAGTTGATTTTATTTTTAGTTGCCCAATGTGCACATCTCCTTTTCTCAAATAATGTAAACAGATAACTTTAGAGAAAACTTTTCAAGAGTTACAGCACGAGAGATGAAACGATTTTAAATCTCAGTTGCTACTGTCACCTATCATGATCTATTCATTTATTTGTATTCATGTTCTTTAATCATCTATTATTTGATGCGTCCAAAAGCTAAACATTACCATGGGACCAGGGTGATTTACTCGTTCAGGTGTATAGAATGTGTTCTTCCTGCATTAATCTGATTACACTTCTGACAATACTGTTTTTTCTTACAAAGGTAACCAGAGAAAGAGCGATAGAAATGAGTTTTGTACATCCGTACAACTTGGTAGTGCAATTACACATAATCACTAAATTTGGTGGGTAGGTTCCCTCAGGAAGGCCTCAGGTGGGATTGTATATTGGTCAATTCGTCAAAGTTTATTGTTCCATTGTAAAAGCAGTTAACGAACCCCTGTGGTTTACATGGGAGCCTCTGAAGAAACCTAAAAATAAATAATTAGTCATCACCCAGTGAAATCTATTCAGTGAAGATATGGGTGAAAGTCCGCACGTGTATTTAGATTCAAATCTTACAACATGTTTTTGCTATGAACATGTTATACAGCTTCTGACCAATCAGATTTGAGAATACAACAATGCTGTCGTAAATCAAATAAAAAAATTGTGCCAGCATCTTAAAGAAGTGAACATTTACAAAGTATTCTTCAACAACAAACATTTATATAATGGTTCTTGTAAGTATGATAAATATAGCAGTAACATATACTGTATTCGATGTGATAAGCGCCCAGGGCGCTTAAAAAATTAAAATTAAAATGGAGTGGGTGGGCGCTTATTAAAAATGATTACCAGCAGAGTGGAACGGTAATGGCTTAGTTAGCATCAAGCTGGAAAACATGAATAATAACAGAACAATAAAAGAGTTTTACTGGTAATTGTGTTCGTCATTTTGTGGTATCAACCAAATTACTTACATGAAAACTGAAAATAAACAGAAAACAGCATAGTTTAAAAAAAAAGACCCTTTAATTTTCCCTCCCGGTGCTGTTCCTTTAAATATTTTCTCCCAGATGTAAAATCGAGCCAATCCACATGAATGTCAAGTTTAGCACATGGCACGTTGAACCAATCAATACGAAAGTCAATTTTAGCACATGGCATACTGAACCAATCAACACAAACAAGTACATGGCCAGGAACATCTTTCAATTTATGAAGATAGTGAGCAGGAGAATCGGGTGAAAAATACTCGTCATCACTTTCTGAGAGGTCCATATCTAGCTCATCGCTCCATTCATTCAGAGCATCGTTACAGCATAGTTTTGCTGTAGCAGTTTGTAATGGTTCATCGGTTGTTGGACATTTACCAAGAGAATACAGCAAAATACTTTCCTGTTTTTTAAAGCATGACAGAATAATCAAATGTGTTGTTACTGATGAACATATCTTGAAATACCGTGTAAACTCACTTTTACAGTCAGTGAACGCCTCATTTTACCGTTACAGAGACTGATCGAATAAAATTGGCAAGTTTGATCTACGATTTTGCTTCCAGTACACATGGGCGGTTATTAGACGTAAGAAAAAGAAAAAAAAAACACCGGGGGGGGGGGGGCACAGGGGTCTTATTGGAGCAGGGCGCTTATCACGTCGAATACATTAATAACTTTTATTTTATTCTTATTAATCCATAATAATTTGAAGTGTTAACAGCTAAAAGGGTGCAAATCAAGTTGTACTTAGCCATACTAACATGCTAATGACATACTAATTTGAGAGCGAAGGTAGATACCATAACAAACAGTACAGTACAAGATTATGTAACAGGACATCTGTGGTAAACATCCAGTAGCTTCATTCTGATGATTGTTTCAGGCCACGAGTATGTGTGGCATGTAGTGCATGCTTAAAAAAATCAGACAGATGTGAAAGCAAATAGTGTAAGTAAAGGTAATTAAGCAAACGTCTGCATGTGCATTCGTGTGTGTGTGTGTGTGTGTGTGTGTGTGTGTGTGTGTGTTGAATCATTGGCCATGAGAAAACTTCCACACATACATGAACCAATATTGCAGTCTCATTACACTCAAAGGACAGTATGGTCACAATAATGAATGTAATGTAGGAATGTAATAACTGGGTTATAAAAGACGGGCCATGTCTCTCTCTGTATATGGTGAGAGGCATGTAAAAGAACCATTGCTGACTTTCATAAAGAGTAGGCTGCAAAGCCGTCAGCGTGTTTCTGTTGTGTCAGGAAGGGCATCCGACGTAAAAACCTATGCCAAATCAAACTGTGGCGACCCCTGATAAAGGAAAAAAGCCAAAATGAAATCATCATCAATGTAGGAATGTAATGAGTCCTCCTGCTGTCTCACACCTCTGCAGAGCTGTTCACAGCTTTTCATTGTGTACACCTGAACAAGCAAATATTGCCATGTAATTCCAATTAAATTACATTTATTTGTTTCAACCATTAGATTGCAAGGATAATTCGGAATTCAGATAAATCATGGACAACAGCTCTCACCCACTTCACCAGACTGTAGAGAAGCTGAGTAGCTCCTTCGGTGGACGACTGAGACATTCTCAGTGCAGGAAGGAGCGCTACCGTAGGTCGTTCATTCCCAACGCTGTCAGACTGTACAACGCCACTTTGTAACTGTCTGTGAAAATACCGGTTATGTGCAATAAAAACCCCGTGCACTTTAATCAACCACATCTACCCCACTGACTGTGAACCATATCAACCCATCTACTCTGCACTCAGATACATTACACTTTAATATAGGCCAGTCTATAAAGTCGTTACCTTCTTTTCTTTTATTGTTTATTAATTTATACTATTTATGTATCTTTTTATTTATTTACTTATATAATATATATGTATGTGTGTATGTATGTATATGTATCTATTTTTGCACCCCCTACTGATGGTACCTCAAGTAAGGTATCTGTATCTATCAATAATACCACATAATCGAACACGATTGTGTTAAGTAGTTAATGGATGAAGACCGAATTAAATTGGTGATGCTTCCTGTTCTTCTCATGATGGCTGCTGCTGCCCTTGTTTGTGGTGTAGAAATCGGCCCACGGAATATCAGCAAAAAATATAAACATTTGCACTCTTCTGCAGTAGGGCAGTGGAGGACTGTTGTGTCGTAGCCCCTTCGTCACATGGGCTGAGATGCTGATTCTAACCTTGTCAATAAAAACTTGCACCATCTCAAATTATTACATAGCAATGGGTCACCCTTTGAACCATCTCATTATGCAAAGCATCTAACACTCAGATTCTTATAATGAGTTTATGTATATTAACAAAGATAGTAAATATAGTGGTTTGTTTAAATATTGAGTAAATCTTCATATTTTATTCAAATATTATCATTAAGATATTTTAGACTTCAGTTTCGCCTGTATTAATCTTCTTTGCGCTGCTGATAAATGTACTTAAAAATCAACGAATAACAAATAATCAATCAAATCATAGAGTATACAGTCCTTGAAATTGTAATACTGTACTAATAATACTTAACAAGTGACTTTGCAACCACTGTAAACATTTAGTGATAAATATGTCAAGGAAGTCTGCCACTCAAATCTGCCATTCAGATCTACCCCAGATCTGCCACTCAGATCTAGCACGCAAATCTGACATTCATGTGAATCTCAGATCTGACATCCAATTTCTAAGCAGACTTCTTGCTCATTCACACTGGTCAACATCCACACTCTTGAATTCATTCTTCTTGGCACTGAGCTTTGTGGGCTTGCCTGCTGATACTGTTGAAGATGTGGAAGCAGTGCAGACATTGGATGTCCTGGGAGAGATGCTTCTATAAAACGTTGGGACTCATAGACCTGGATCTTGAATTTTTGGGATGCAACTGGTTCTTCAACTGAAGGTGTGGGTGGTTATGTCACTTTGCTTGTTTTCCTGAGGGATGGCTGCTTCTTCTGGGCCATCTGCTTCTTCTTGTACTTTTTTAGGTATCTTGGGAACTTCCACAATATGACAGGGAATAAATGTTTGGTCAGTGCATGAAAATTTTATACCAGCATACAAACGTGACGTGCCCTCCTTTTTTGTAACTTCTGCATTTAACCTATCCAAAGTGAGCACACACACACACACACACACACACACACACACACACACACACACACACACACACACATGAAGAGAGCAATTGGGGGTTAGGTACTTTGATAAAGGGTACTTCAGCCATGAAGGAGGAGGATGGAAGGTGCTCACTCAACCATGATCACATATTTTTGCTGCTGGTTCAGGAATAAAACCAGCGACCAACTACTTTACCAAACCCGCTTCTCTAAGAATTAGGCCATGCCTGCACACCAATTTGAGGGTCACACCGAGAATGCACACTGCTCGTTATCCATCAAATATTTTGTAATACTTCTTATTATTTATTTATCATCTGCTCTGGACTGTTAATGTGAAATTATTAAACCGTTTTGATTTAATTTTCTTTTATTTCATTTTATTTGTTTTTTAAATCTGTCCAGACCTTAGGAATCAATATATTATAGTGTGAAGGTCTCTTAAATAGTGTTTGAGGTGTAACTGAACTTCATTTGTAGATTAAGTGATAAAGGCGATGGAGAGATTTATATATAATTTAACACTGGTTTTATTTTAATTAGACTATTAAGGATATTGTAAACATATTTCATCAATTGCATACATTTGTATAACATGAATTTCCACACGCTCTGGTTTCTTCCACACAGACGAAAGATATGCATATGAGCTAAAATGGCTGTTTCAGATTGCCCCTAGGTGTGCGTGTGAATGGTTGTGATTGTGTTGGACCCTGGAAGCTGGCTGAACCACTATTAAGTTTTTTTTTGTAAATAGCTTTCGTCATAAAAGACTTACGGAGTGATGCTGTGGCACTGCAATATTTCCAGATGCTTTAACACGAGTCTCACGAGCATGTCCACTGTTGTAAAACTTACTATACCAGCAGATGTTATATACAAAATTGTACCGTATTTTCCGGACTATACGTCGCTCTGGAGTACAAGGCCAAAAAACGCACAATAAAGGAGAAAAAAAAAACAGATATAAGTCGCACTGGACTATAAGTCGCAAACTCATGAAAATTGTCTACCTTGGCTTGGAAATCTGCTGGCAGTTTTCGTGACTTTGTGGTCATCTCTCTGTCAGAGTGAGATCATGCAAAGTAATTTCTATTCATCTCCTTGAAAACTACCTGGACGTGGAGACACAACTTGCCTGTTGACAAGCCCCTCCCTGAGTCACATTGCTCAAGCACCCAATTGCGAACTCGTTCCTCGAACTGTGGCCATCTAGCTTTTAGCCCTGGAGTACAAAGTGTGAAAAAAGTGTGACTTATAGTCTGGAAAATACGGTAGTAACATCTGCATATGATGAAAATAATTTACTATTGTAATATTTACACTCCAATTATGTTATTGTTTTATTTTGTTTTTGCATCATGGAAGTTGTTACTATCACTTCATAAGTATTACTGTTTTGGTGCAGGAGCCACCTTGGGGTGATTTATGAAGTGTTTTGGTGTTTGTAGTGTATTTTTCATCAAAGTTCATCTGATGTGTTCGGGTGTGTATTTGAAAGCACAGTGTAGTAAATAGATAGGTATTGCTTTTTAACTGAAAAAGAACCATTGCTGACATTTGACTTGGCCCGAGTCGGCAGCTTGCCACACCATCGCAGGGCCAACACCCACACAGACTCTCTAAGGGATATTTGGAACAACCTACTGTGTATGTTTTTTGACTTTGGGAGGAAACCTAAGAACCAGGATGAAACTCATCAGTTCAGAAAACAATGAATGCCTTTTGCTGACAAAATGTTTCAAAAAACGACCCTATTATTATGCCACTTGATGGTGTTAAATTGTTTGCATTAAACACAAATTTAAAAAATAGTTGTGTCTATCCAATGAATCAAACAGCAACTGTGCACTGTGGGTACAATGCTAGAAAATATTTAGTGCTTTCTTTCTTTTTCAAATCTTCACGAAGCTGCTTCTCCGACTCCGCCAAAACAATGATTCTATGTACGCGAGACAACCTGTTTGGCTTCCTCCTTCTATTTATAATCTTTCTGCTCTCTTTACCTTCTTTGATCTCATTGGTTGTCTGAAAGCTGCATGCTCCATGTGCCGGGAGGCAAACAGGAATGGGCAGAGATACCACTGTGTATGTGGTGAAGGGATGGTCAGTGTGCTGAGATGCAGTAATGTGCAAAACAACAACAACAACAACATCAAAACCCTATAGCCAGCCCAGACAGCTCAGAGGGAAAACTTAAACATGCACTAACTTCATCATTTGACATCCTGGTGTCTTCTAACACAGCAATTCAACACTGGAGCAAAATCTTGGGGGGGGGGGGGAATGGATATCTCCTGTTTTTGTATTCAACATCTCACTAATTTTTTAAACGGCTTTACTGTATTCTTTATAAGAGTCTTGGTGTGACTGGAGCCCATTCCAGCTGACCCCGAGCAAAAATAGGGTATCCCCTGTACAGATCATCAGAGTATCGCTGGGCAGCACAGACATACAACCATTGACACTCTCACTCACACCTGGGGGAAATCAAGAATATCCAATAAAACTAATGTGCATATCTTTCTGTAGGATTAAACCGGATTGCCTAGAGAAAACTCACACATGCACAGGGAGAAACTACACACAGAAACACCTCTGGTGATTACAGGGCTCAAACCCAGGATAATACCAGTAAACAGGCTTTTAATAAAAATATGTGACACAAAATAGACTCATAAAACAGAGAAACACTTCATGCATGATTTCACAGACAGAGCAAAATATCAAGGTCAGTGTAACAGACAGGATCATATGCATGAAATACAAAGAACAGCGGCTCAGCAATGAACACAGAACATGTGCAAACAGAGTTCTTATATATAGGTTGGAGTGTGATTAGGCGTAAGTGCAAACAAGTCTGATGTGAGCGTGTAACATCAGTCATGTGACTGGATTGGGGCTAAAGTCTAGTGGTCCCAGAAAGCTGCAGAAACATGCTTGTAACTTGCAGTTATTGATTCAACTATAAATTCAACATCACCTAGTGAATGCATATCATAACTGTCTGAAATGTGAAGTTGGATCAGTGGTGAGTCTACTTTATAACGATCTTAAGAACACTAGCAAATCATCAAAGAATGAAGAAATTGAGTTATGAAATGTTCTCATTAATGCCTACTAAAATCCATTCATGGAGGCTGGCGCCCATCTCAGCCGACTCTAGACAAGGGGAGAGTACACCCTGGACTGCTTGCCAGGCTGTTTGCCTCCCGCCACATGGAGCAGGCAGCTTTCAGACAACCAATCAGGCAGAAACACGCTGGCGGCTATGCAGCTCCTCTTGACAAAAGTCAGCAATGGTTCTTTTACAAGAACCTCTCACAACAGACAGTGAGACACATGGTGGGCTTTGATAACCCAGTTAGCCGCACTGGGGGGACAGCAGTGACAACCCGATGATAGTGGGACTTGGACCCCCGACCCTGGGATTGGTAATCCGTCACCTTACAACCGAGCCACCACTTACCTACATCTAAAATGTTTTGGGGAATGTAAAAAAGAAAAAAACTGCAAGAAAAACTTCCAGATGAATTTCAAATAACTGAAGGAAGAATGGACAACCGCAGGGCAGTGGTGGTTTAGTGGTATAGGGCGCTGGATCGCTGATGCAAAGGTTGGGGGTCTGAAAAGGATTATGAATAAATATCATATAGTTCTGATATATTGGAGGCACGGTGGCGTAGTGGTTAGCACGTCCGCCTCACAGCAAGAAGGCCCGGGTTCGATTCCCGACCTGGGCGTTTCTGTGTGGAGTTTGCATGTTCTCCCCGTGCTTGTGTGGGTTTCCTCCGGGTGCTCCGGTTTCCTCCCACAATTCAAAGACATGCACTGTAGGTTAATTGGCCATTCTAAATTAGGGACTACAGATGGAAGCTAGTTATAAGATGTATGATGTAATGATGTAAGATGTATGATATATGATGTGAGGCGACCTTGAGTGCTGAGAAAGGCGCCATATAAATAAAATGTATTATTATTATTATTATTATTATTATTGTTTTACATGACTCCAATCACTTCATCACTCTGAAGACCCTGTAGGAGTTCTTATGGTCATTCGTGTCAGAGCCTGCAGACAATGCCAGCGGCAAACCTGAGTTCTGTTCATTTGTTCCTTACAGAGACTCCTTGGCTGTTTGGTAGGAATCCTGAATGAATTTTCTTCTTATTTATTCAAAGTATTTTTGAAGTACTTTGCAACCTTATTTGGCTGCAGTTTCTCATACTGTGTGCATGGCTCGTTCTGTTGGTTCTGCAAGCTTTTTATTGGTCATCCTAACCATGCTCCCCACTCTGCACCCTGTGACTATGTGTAAGTATCTTACTCCCTTCTGTATGTTAGGATGTGTTTTATTCATCTATTATTCCTTCTTTATAAGTAAGCCTCTCTATGGTTATACTGCTATGTAGTTGTTGTATTTCATATTTCATTTTCATATTCATTTCATTCGTGTGCCACTAATATTGATTGCCACAGACTAGGCCTCAGTATTCTGATGGTTCACAGCTGTGTCTTACGTGCTGCTTTCTGCTCATGTCATGGCGACCTTGCTTCATAGTTTGGTGAGTATCCTGGATTCAAGCCTTGTAATGGTTTCAACATATACATATACATACATATATATATACATATATATATACATATATATATACATATATATATACATATATATATATACATATATATATATACATATATATATATACATATATATACATACATATATACATATATACACATATATATATACATATATATACATATATATATATATATATATACATATATACACATATATATACACATATATATATACACATATATACACATATATATACACATATATATATATACATATATATATATATATATATATATACATATATATATATATATATATATATATATATATACATATATATATACATATATATATATACATATATATATATATATATATATATATACATATATATATACATATATATATACATATATATATACATATATATATATATACATATATATATATATATATATATATATATATACATATATATATATATATATATATATATATATACACATATATACATATATATACATATATATATATATATATATATATATATATATATATATATATATATATATATATATATATATATATATATATATATATATATATATATATCTCTTCTTTTTCTTTCGGCTGTTCAGGGGTCGCCACAGCAAATGATCTGCCTCCATCTCTCCCTATCCTCTGCATCTTCTATTCTTACTCCAACGACCTTCATGTCCGCCTTCACCACATCCATAAATCTTCTCTTTGGTCTTCCTCTGGGCCTTCTGCCTGGTAGTTCCAACCTCAGCATCCTACTACCAATATACTCACTATCCCTCCTCTGTACATGTCCAAACCATCTCAATCTAGCCTCTCTGACTTTGTCTCCAAAACATCCAACATGTGCTGTCTCTCTGAAGTACTCGTTTCTGATCCTATCCATCCTCGTTACTCCCAAAGAGAACCTCAACATTTTCATCTCTGCTACCAACAACTCTGACTCCTGTCTTTTCACCAGGGCCATCTAAACCAATCTCTAACCCAATCAACATCGCTGGCCTCATCACTGTCTTGTACACTTTTCCCTTCATTCTTTCCAATACTCTCCTATCACACATTACACCGGACACTTTTCTCCATCCATTCCAAACTGCCTGCATGCGCTTCTTCACCTCTTTTCCTCACATTGCTCTGGATTGTTGAGCCAAAGTACTTAAAATTCTCCACCTTCTTTATCTCTGCCCCCTGTAACCTCACCGTTCCTCTTGGGTCCTTGTTGAGTGAATTAGGAAAATGAGAGAGAAAAAAGATTCGAAGAGGTGACCGTTGAGGACCAGGAAGTAGCAAAGATTAATAAGGGTGAAGTGAGGAGGGCATTGAAAAGGATGAAGAATGGAAAGGCAATTGGTCCTGATGACATACCGGTGGAGGTATGGAAGTGTCCAGGAGAGGTAGCAGTAGATTTCCTGACAAGAACATTCAACAAGGTCTTAGAGAGTGAGAGGATGCCAGAGGAATGGAGAAGAAGTGTGATGGTGCCCATTTTTAAGAACAAGGGAGATGTGCAGAGTTGTGGCGACTACAGAGGGATAAGTGTGTAAGTTGATGAGCCATACGATGAAGTTATGGGAAAGAATAGTGGAAGCTAGACTAAGGGCAGAGGTCAGCATTTGTGAACAACAGTTTGGTATCATGCTACGAACCACAGATGCAGTGTTTGCTTTGAGGATGTTAATAGAGAAGTACAGAGAAGGTCAGACGGAGCTGCATTGTGCCTTTGTGGATTTGGAGAAAGTATATGACAGGGTGCAACATTTTCATCTCTGCTACCTCCAACTCTGACTCCTGTCTTTTCTCCAGGGCCACTGTCTCTAAACCATACAACATCGCTGGCCTCATCACCGTCTTGTACACTTTTCCCTTCATTCTTGCCGATACTCTCCTATCACACATCACACCGGACACTTTTCTCCACACCGACAGCACACCTCACCACTGTCTTACATCTCTCATACATGTCCTGCACCACTCTAACATACTTCTCTGCCACTCCAGACTTCCTCATACAATACCACAGTTTTTCTCTCGGGACCCTGTCATATGCTTTCTCCAGATCCACAAAGGCACAATGCAGCTCCTTCTGACCTTCTGTGTACTTCTCTATTAACATCCTCAAAGCAAACACTGCATCTGTGGTGCTCTTTCTTGGCATGAAACCAAACTGTTGTTCACAAATGCTGACCTCTGCCCTTAGTCTAGCTTCCACTATTCTTTCCCATAACTTCATTGTATGGCTCATCAACTTTATCCCTCTGTAGTTGTCACAACTCTGCACATCTCCCTTGTTCTTAAAAATGGGCACAAGCACACTTCTCCTCCATTCCTCCGGCATCTGCTCACTTTCTAAAACCTTGTTGAATACTCTTGTCAGAAATCTACTGCTACCTCTCCTAGACACTTCCATACCTCAACTGGAATGTCATCAGGGCCAACTGCCTTTCCACTCTTCATCCTCTTCAATGCCCTCCTCACTTCACCCTTACTAACCTTTGCTACTTCCTGGTCCTCAACGGTCACCCCTTCTACCCTTTTTTTCTCTCTCATTTTCCTCATTCATCAGCTCTTCAAAGTACTCTTTCCATCTTCCCAGCACACTTCTGTCATCAGTCAATACATTTCCCTCTCTGTCCTTTATCACTCTAACTTGCTGCACGTCTTTCCCATTTCTCTGCTGTGCTAATCTGTATAAATCATTTTCTCCCTCCTTACTGTCCAACCTATCATACAAGTCATCATACGCCCTCTGTTTGGCCTTTGACACCGTTGCCTTCGCCTTACGCTGTGTCTCCCTGTACTCTTGTTTACTCTCTTCAGTCCTCTCTGTGTCCCTCTTCTTCTTAGCTAACCCCTTCTTTTGTACACACTCCTGCACTTCCTCATTCCACCACCAAGTTTCCTTATCTACTTTCCTTCCAGAGGACACACCAAGTACTCTCCTTTGGGTCTCCCTGATCACATTGGCTGTAGTTGTCCAGTCATCTGGAAGCACTTCCTGACTACCCAAAGCCTGTTTCAACTCCTCCTTGAAGACAACATGACACTCTTCCTTTTTCAGCTTCCACCACTTTGTCTTCTGCTCTGCCTTTGCCTTTTTCACCTTTCTCACCATCAGCATCATCCTGCACATGGATGGTGATCTTATGCTGTTTGGCAACACTCTCACCCACTACTACTTTGCAGTCACTGACTTCTATCAAAATTACATCGCCTACACAAGATGTAGTCTACCTGTGTGCTCTTACCTCCGCTTTCATAAGTCACCCTATGCTTCTGTTTCTTTTCGAAGAAAGTATTCACCACAGCCATTTCCATCCTTTTTGCAAAATCGATCAACATCTGTCTTTCTGTGTTCCTGTCCTGGATACCAAACCTGCCCATCACTTCCTCGTCCCCTCTGTTGCCTGCACCAACATGTCCATTGAAGTCTGCACCAACTGCACTCTTTCACCTCTGGGGGTACTCTGCATCACTTCATCTAACTCACTCCAGAATCTCTCCTTCTCTTCTACCTCACATCCTGCCTGTGGGGCATAATCACTAACAACATTGACCATCACGCCTTCAATTTCTAACTTGAGACTCATCACTCTGTCTGACACTCTTTTCACTTCTAGAACATTCCTGACAAACCCCTCCTTCAAGATGACTCCTACTCCATTTCTCTTCCCATCCACACCATGATAAAACAGCTTAAACCCTGCTCCTAAGCTTTTAGCTTTGCTCCCTTTCCACCTGGTCTCCTGAACACACAGTATGTCCACCTTTCTCCTCTACATCATGTCAGCCAGCTCTCTGCATTCTCCTTGCATAGTTCCAACATTCAAAGTCCCAACTCTCAGTCCTAAGCTCACGCCTTTCCTCTTCTCTCTCTGCCTACGGACACGCCTCCCGCCTCTCCTTCTTCGACGTCTTCGACCAACAGTAGTCCAATTTCCATCAGCACCCTGTTGGTTGACAGCACTGATGGCAGTCGTTGTTAACCCAGGCCTCGACCGATCCGGCATGAATTTTGTTTTGACCATTTGCATTTTTAATGTGGCAGAAGTTTTACGCCAGATGTCCTTCCTGTCGCAACCCTCTGCATTTATCCGGGCTTGGGACCGGCATAAGGGGGAGAGACACTCATACATACGTACATACACATATATACAGTGGTATGAAAAATTATCTGAACCTTTTGGAATTGCTCACATTTCTGCATAAAATCACCATCAAATGTGATCTGATCTTTGTCAAAATCACACAGATGAAAAAACAGTGTATGCTTTAACTAAAACCACCCAAACATTTATAAGTTTTCATATTTTAATGAGGATAGCATGCAAACAATGACAGAAGGGGGAGGAATAAGTAACTGAACCATCACATTTAATATTTTGTGGTCCCCCCTTTGGCAGCATTAACTTCAACCAGACGCTTCCTGTAGCTGCAGATCAGTCTGGCACATCGATCAGGACTAATCTTGGCCCATTCTTCTTTACAAAACTGCTTTAGTTCAGTCAGATTCCTGGGATGTCTGGCATGAATCGCTGTCTTGAGGTCATGCCACAGCATCTCAATGGAGTTCAAGTCTGGACTTTGACTTGGCCACTCCAGAACATGTATTTTGTTCTTCTGAAACCATTCTGAAGTTGATTTACTTCTGTGTTTTGGATCATTGTCTTGTTGCAGTATTCATCCTCTTTTTAGCTTCAACTGTCTAGCAGACAGCCTCAGGTTTTCCTGCAAAACATCCTGATAAACTTTTGAATTCATGTTTCCATTAATGATTGAGGGGCAGTGGTGGTCTAGCGGTATAAGGCACTGGATCGCTGATCCAAAGGTTGGGGGTTCGAGTCCCACTCTCTACAAGGTTGTCACTGTCCCCCCCAGTGCAGCTAACTGGGTTATCAAAGGCCGGCCATGTCTCTCACTGTCTATGGTGTGAGGCATGTAAAAGAACCATTGCTGACTTTCGACAAGAGTAGGCTGCAAAGCCGTCAGCGTGTTTCCGCCCTGCGATGGCCTGGCGAGCTGTCCAGGGTGTACTCTGCCCTCGCCCTGAGTTGGCTGGGATGGGCACCAGCCTCCCCGCGACCCTAATTAGGATGAAGCGGTTACAGAAAATGAACTGAACTGAACATTAATGATTGCAAGTTGTCCAGCCCCAAACCATGATACACCCTCCACCATGATTTACAGTGGGGATGAGGTGTTGATGTTGGTGAGCTGTTCCATTTTTCTCCACACATGACGTTGTGTGTTCCTCCCAAACAATTCAACTTTGGTTTCATCAGTCCACAAAATATTTTGCCAAAACTTCTGTGAAGTGTCCAAGTTCCTTTTTGCAAACATTAAACGAGCAACAATGTTTTTTTTAGACAGCAGTGGCTTTTTCCTTGGAGTCCTCCCAGGAACACCATTCTTGGCCATTGTTTTACATATAGTTGATGTGTGCACAGAGATATTGGACTGTGCCAATGATTTCTGTAAGTCTTTAGCAGACACTCTAGGTTTTTTTTACCTCTCTGAGTATTCTGCGCTGAACTCTTGGCGTCATCTTTGGTGGACGGCCACTCCTTCGGAGAGAAGCAACAGTGCCAAACTCTCTCCATTTGTAGACGACTTCTCTGACTGTCGATTGATGAACATCCAGACTTTTAGAGATGGTTTTGTATCCTTTCCCAGCTTTATACAAATCAACAATTCATGATCGCAGGTCTTCAGACAGCTCTTTCAAGTGAGCAATGGTGCACATCAGACAATGCTTCTCATCAAGACAGTTCTTACCAGGTATGTGTTTTATAGTGGGCAGGGCAGCTTTAAGCCACTCATCAGTGATTGGGCACACACCTGACTTAAATTGTTTGGTAAAAATTGGTTTCAATTGCTCTTTAAGTCCCCTTGGGCAGAGGGTTCGGTTACTTATTCCTCCCCCTTCTGTCATTGTTTGCATGCTATCCTCATTAAAATATGAAAGCCTATAAATGTTTGGGTGGTTTTAGTTAAAGCAGACACTGTTTTTTCATCTGTATGATTTTGACAAAGATCAGATCACATTTGATGGTGATTTTATGCAGAAATGTGAGCAATTCCAAAAGGTTCAGATACTTTTTCATACCACTCTATCTATCTATCTATCTATCTATCTATCTATCTATCTATCTATCTATCTATCTATCTATCTATCTATCTATCTATCTATCTATCTATCTATCTATCTATCCATTCATCCATCCTTCCATCCATCCATCCATCCATCCATCCATCCATCCCTCCCCCCAGTAGTCTGAACAACCATTTGGGGCAGCACTATTGAGCTGCCAACCAGCTCCCGACATCTTCCTTGGCTCTCGGACTCCCTCACAGCATCGCTTAGCTTTAGGCCTGTCCATTCTGGTATGTTGTCTTCCCATCTCTTCCTTTGCTTGCCTGTCTTCCTTCATAATTGCACTGTGCTTTGCACAACTGCCTTGGAAAGCCCTGATGATTGTGTGACATGTCTGAACCACTTGAGCTTGCGTTTTTTTCACCATAGTCAATAACGTTTTGGGGCTTGCGTAATTCTGTTCCATACTGCTTCGTTTGTGATGTGATCTTTGTAAGAGATGCCGAGGAGTCGCCAAAAGCATCTCATCTCCATGGCCTGGATCCTTCTCTTGAGATCGGTTGTTAATGTCCATGATTCACAGGCATACAGAAAAATGGACGTGACCAGGGAACGCATCAGTCTAATCTTTGAACTGACGGCAATGTTTCTGTCACTCCAGATGATTTTGAATTTTGTAAGCACTAAGGTGGTCTGTGCAATCCTGGCCAGTATTTTGGGCTTGGATCCTTGGTCTGTGATGATTGCTTCTAGGTATTCGATGCTCCTAGATATTTGAAGCTTGTGACTGTCTCCAGCTTCTCACCGCTGATCCTGATGTCAGTGTTGATGCCATTTCTGTTGTTTATCATTTGCCTTGTCTTCTCAGCACTGATCTGCATGCCATAGGCTGCAAAGGTCATGTCAAGACGCTTAATTAGGTTCACTAGTTCCTCTTCCTTTCCTGCAAGGCCGTCAATGTCATCAGGAAAGCATAAGTTTGTGATTGTCTTGCCACCGATGCTGACTGTTCCCTCATGTTCCTCTAGAGCGTCAGTCATGATCTTCTTTAGGAGGATGTTGAAGAGAGTGGGGGAGAGTAAACAGCTCCTGTGCTGTTGTTGAAGTATACAGTGCTAGTGACTTTGTCATAAAGGTGTTTAATCACTCTGATCAGGTTAGTGTTGATGTTGTACAATCTCATGGTAGCCCACAGAGCTGCATGCCAAACCCTGTTGAATGCCTTCTTGAAGTCCACAAAGACGTGGTAGATGTCCTGCTGCTGTTGGAGGTACTTCTCGCACAGTATCCTGCGGTTGAAAATCTGCTCTATTGTGCTGCGCCCTGGTCTGAAGCCTGAATGCTCTTCAACAATAATCTTCTCAGCTTCTGGCTGCAGTCAGTTTAGAATGATTTTTAACATGATTTTACATGGATGACTGATAAAGCTGATGGTGCGATATTTCTGGCATTGCTGTATGTTGCCTTTCTTGGGCAGGGTGATGATGAGAGATTCGGTCCACAGTGTGGGTCATTCCACTGTTTGCCAAATCTTGTTCCAGATGGTCAATAGAGTGTCAATCATGGCTTCTCCCCCTGTCCGAACTAGTTCACCTGGGATGTTGTCTACTCCAGCTGATTTTCCCTACTTGAACAATTTCACTGCTGTTTCCCCTTCTTCACGAAGGATAGGGTAGTTGTCTTTGTTGGTTTCCGGAGTGACATTCAGTACTTCTCGGTCTCCTGTGGCACTGTAGCTGTACAATTCCGAGCAGTATTCCGTCCATCATTTTTCATCTTTGTCTTGAATTGTGCTGGTTTTCCCTTGCTTGATGCTGGTCAAATTTTTCGCTAGTTGATATGCTATCTTACTGTTGTTTTTCTTTAGATTTTCTTTTAGTGTTCTGACCTTGTTCTTCGATCCAGGTTTTTTTCCACCTTTCTCGTGCTTTTCTTGATTTCTCGGTTGACCTTCTTATATTCCTTTGCACCTTCTGTGTTTTTCTTCCTCCTCTTTAGATCTCTCTATTTATCGCACAGATCAAGGACATCAGCTGTGACCCAGGGCTTCTTGACAGGACGGTGTTTGCCAAGTACTTTATTCGCTGTTTCATTCACTGCTGTGTTGAAGATATCGACCAAAGTGTCCATGTCTGTGTTGCCGGCGTCAAGTAGTGTGAGCACTGCAAATTTCCCTCCAACCATTGCTTGAAAGGTTTTTGCCACCTTTGGGTCCCTTAGCTTTCCGAGGTCAAGTCTTAACCTAGTGGGGCCCTGTTATTTAATCCTCTTCAGGTACAACTTGAATGTCATCATGACAAGTTCATGGTCACTCCCAATGTCTGCTCCTCCATGTCTTGGTGATGTTCACACTGGAGCAGAAGCTTTTCTTCACCATGATATAGTCGATTTGATTGTGGTGTTCTCCATTTGGGCTGTGCCATATACATAAATCTTCTGGATACCTTGTGGGGACCAAATGTGTTTGTCACAATGAGATTCTTAGAGCTGGTAAATTCCAGGAGCCTCAAGCCCCTTTCATTTGACTTGGTGTTACAGTAACGATCGCATGTTCCTTTACAGTTTGCATACGCCTCTGCACCAATTTTGGTGTTCCAGTCACCTTGGACCACTAGAATGTCTTTCTTAGGAGTTTGAAATATGATCTCTTGTAGTTGCTTT
Organism: Plotosus lineatus; assembly: GCA_024760905.1. Classification (NCBI taxonomy): domain Eukaryota; kingdom Metazoa; phylum Chordata; class Actinopteri; order Siluriformes; family Plotosidae; genus Plotosus; species Plotosus lineatus. The sequence continues at coordinate 36,548,547 of CM045732.1, read as the reverse complement.
TAGAAAACTTCCATGTCTCCGTTCTTGTAATCTGAAGATGGGGCGTATGCCTGGATGATGGTGATGTTGAAGGGAGTAGCCTTCCAATGGAGGTAATGAGCTGACTGCAGATTGGCCGACATTCTATGACACATTTCACAGTGAATGAGAAACCCAACTCCATGTTCATTCTTGTCGTTGTGGCTGCTGAAGTACAGCTTGTGGCCTTCATGGGTTGTTGTCTCTCCAAAGTTTTTCCATCATACTTCACAGACTCTCGGGATGTTCCAGTGATATCTACTCATCTTGTGGGTGAGTTCTTCTATTTTTCCTTCTTCTCTTGGAGTTCTCATATTCCAGGTACCAACGAAGATGTTGTTTCTTGGAGTTCTCATATTCCAGGTACCAACGAAAATGTTGTTTCTGGTATGGATGACTGTTTAGTGTTTCACACCAGTTGCAAACTTTCCACCTCTGTCCTGATGTGTAACGGAAGGCACGGCCCTTGTTAACCTGGGTGACAGCCGAGCCGGTATGGATTGAGCAATGGTTGTCATCATCATAAGGTGTGTCTGGGGCAAGCGTCGCATGGCAAAGCCCATCCCTTTCCATGCCACCACAGTTGTCGACAGTGGGCGTAGCCTTTTCTGAAAAGACATGACCTGCAAGGTAGCAGGTGATTTATACTCAGTGTTTTGCCATCTCCTAGCCTTTGCCTGAACAGGCATACCCTACATGGCAGCAGGGGGATTTCATATCAGAGTTAACTTCTTTTATCCTGTATGCTGGCAAGGCTTATGGGCAGACAGGAAGCAGGCCATACAGCTAGCTAGGTGGACCAGGTCTACCAGTAGGGACATGATCCTCAGCCAAAGAGTATCCTTACCCTATCCTCTGCATCTTCTACTCTTATTCCAACTACCTTCATATCCTCCTTCACCACATACATAAATCTTCTCTTTGGTCTTCCTCTAGGCCTTCTGCCTGGTAGTTCCAACCTCAGCATCCTACTACCAATATATTCACTATCCCTCCTCTGTACATGTCCAAACCATCTCAATCTAGCCTCTCTGACTTTATCTCCAAAACCTCTTACATGTGCTGTCCCAATGATGTACTCATTCCTGATCCTATCCATCCTCATTACTCCCAAAGAGAACCTCAACATTTTCATCTCTGCTATCTCCAGCTCTGCCTCCTGTCTTTTCCCCAGGGCCACTGTTTCTAAACCGTACAACATTGCTGGCCTCAACACCATCTTGTACACTTTTCCTTTCATTCTTGCCGATACCCTAATATCACACATCACACCGGACACTTTTCTCCAACCATTCCAACCTGCCTGAACACGCTTCTTCGCCTCTTTTCCACACTCTCCATTGCTCTGGATTGTTGAGCCTAAGTATTTAAAATCCTCCACCTTCTTTAGCTCTGCTCTCTGTAACCTCACCGTTCCACTTGGGTCCTTGTTGTTCACACACATGTATTCGGTTTTACTGAGGCTAATCTTTATTCCTTTCCTCTCCAGTGCATACCTCCACTTTTCTAGATTTTCCTGCACTTGTTCTCTGCTCTCACTACAGATCACAATGTCATCTGCAAACATCATAGTCCATGGAGATTCTTGTCTAACCTCATCTGTCAGCCTGTCCATCACTATAGCAAACAAGAAGGGGCTCAGAGCTGACCCTTGATGCAGTCCTACCTCCACCTTGAACTCTTCTGTCACACTGACAGCACACCTCACCACTGTCTCTCATACATGTCCTGCACCACTCTAACTACTTTCTGCTCCTCAACAGTCACCTCTTCTCTCAAACAAGAAGGGGCTCAGAGCTGACCCTTGATGCAGTCCCAGCTCCACCTTGAACTCATCTGTCACACCGCCAGCACACCTCACTACTGTCTTACATGTCTCATACATGTCCTGCACCACTCTAACATACTTCTCTGCCACTCCAGACTTCCTCATGCAATACCACAGTTCTTCTCCCGGAACCCTGTCAAATGCTTTCTCCAGATCCACAAAGGCACAATGCAGCTTCATCTGACCTTCTCTGTACTTCTCTATTAACATCCTCAAGGCAAACACTGCATCTGTGGTGCTCTTTCTTGGCATGAAACCAAACTGTTGTTCACAAATGCTGACCTCTGCCCTTAGTCTAGCTTCCACTATTTTTTCCCATAGCTTCATTGTATGGCCCATCAACAATCGGCTCTCGGTCCCAATTAACTGGGGAAAGTGAGGGATCCCTGCATATATCAGTTGCGGGCCATGCATTTCACACCTAGGCCTTCAGCAGTGCTCCATCTGAATCAATCCTTCAATAACTATTTTATGGTTATAAATCTTTTACTGCAGCTACAGCTGCGACACACAAGAGCTCCAGAGTTGCCCGACGTTTCTTAACGATGTCCAGCTTTTCTTGAAAAGTCCGCCTTCAAAATGGCTTTGATAGTAAATCTGCAACCAAATCTATTTCTTCTCCTCCTTCAGCCATTGTGGGTTGACAAAACTGCTATTAATTCAACACAACAATATATTTGCTTGTGCAGCTCGCTACAGATGCAGTTTGCTAGCTCTGGCTAGTACACTCTCTCATTATCCAGTCATAGGGTGTGAAAACGCTCACGTTTCCGTACGCCTGCTCGAAGGCCTTGATGTCGCCAACTCTAAATCTGATTGGTTAAAGCAACAGTTTTCTCGACACTTATTTTATGCTACAGGGCTCACAGAACTGATTATGAAGGCCTCCAGGTAGATTTCTGACCCTGGCAACAAATAATGGCGGAAATGTGATTGGGTAAATGCTTAAATATAAAAACACACATCTGGAAGCAGCACAACAAGGGGAAAAGCAATGAAAGGAAGCTGACAAGACAATTTGGAATTATTTAATAAGTATTCATGGACAAAATATAATTAACATCAGTCTATAATCCAGATATTTTTTAGGCCAGCAGAGAAGGCCTTGCAGGCCCTGACGGCCCACCACTGATTCTATATATATATATATATATATATATATATATATATATATATATATATATATATATATATATATATATATATATATATATATATAAAATCAATAAAATGTGATAGGGCAGTAAATGTCATCCTAAAATTCCACAGCTCACACAATGCAGTCAAGTTGCATGACCTAACACATGAGCATTACATTTGAAATCAGAAAACAGTTTTTAGTATTTATTTTGTGTGTCAGGGTGCTTGGGTTCTGCTTCCCCATTTAACAGAAAAGAACTTGATTGCTTCTGGCCCAGCTGCTGCAAACACCAAAATGATGTTTCTTCCCCTTTGTGATATCATTTCAAGCAACAGTTCAGTGAATTTTAGTTTCGGCAGGGTGGTAAATCAAACTGAGGGACGCACACAAATTATAACATTTAAAAAAAATAATGTTTTTATTTTGAATAAATATATCTTATCAGTGTCAGGTTGTGCATTTGGTGCCTGGTCTTCAGTGGGCTTAATGGACTTAATCCACCTCTGAATATCACCACTATCAAGTCGCAATTGTATAAACCACCAATCTTCTTCTTCTTCTTCTTCTTATTCTTCTTTCCTTTCAGCTGTTCCCTTCAGGGGTCGCCACAGCAAATCATCCGCCTCCATCTCACCCTTTCCTCTGCATCTTCTCCTATGTCAACAACCTTTATGTCCTCCTTCACCACATCCATAAATCTCCTCTTTGGTCTTCATCTAGGCCTTCTGCCTGGTAGTTCCAACCTCAGCATCTTCCTATTTTTCTTTACTTCCCATTTTCATGATCTCTACTCTGTACATATCCAAATCATCTCAATCTAGCCTCTCTGGCTTTGTCTCCAAAAACCTCTTACATGTGCTGTCCCTCTGATGTACTCATTCCTAATCCTATCCATCCTTGTTACTCCCAAAGAGAACCTCAACATTTTAATCTCTGCTACCTCCAGCTCTGCCTCCTGTGTTTTCTTCAGTGCCACTGTTTCTAAGCCATACCACATCGCCTCTTCACTGTCTTGTACACTTCCTTGCATTCTTGCCAATACCCTCCTATCACACGTCACACCGGATACTTTTCTCAAACCATTCCAACCTGCCTTGACCTCTTTTCCACACTCTCCATTGCTCTGGATTGTTGAGCCTAAGTACTAAAAATCGTCGACCTTCTTTATCTCTGCTCCGTGTACCCTCTTGGGTCCTTCTCATTCGCACACATCTATTCTGTCTTACTGAGGCTAACCTTCATTCCTCTCCTTTCCAGGGCATACCGCTACCTCTCTAAATTTTCCTGCACTTGTTCTCTGTTCTCACTGATCACAATGTCATCTGCAAACATTATAGTCCATGGAGATTCTTGTGTAACCTCGTCTGTCAGCCTGTGCATCACCAGAGCAAATAAGAAGGGGCTCAGAGCTGATCTCCTCAGAGCTGAATTCAGAGCTGAATTGTACAAACCACCAATAACACACAAAAACACAATATAACAAGGCGTGGCACTGCAGAGAGAGCGGCATCTCACACATTGAGGGTGAATATCAGTTAACCCTTTATCTCCAAAGCACTGGTCTTGAGGTGGCCAAAAAACCCTTTTCTGGGCTGACACAAGCTAGCTTCGGGGTTGGCCGTCCTCTCCTTACAATGTCGAGCTTTTCTGGGAAAAGTCCGCCTTGAAAATGGATTTTCAAGAATGCCTCACATCAAATTAATTTCTCTTTCTTCATCAGCCATTGTGGGGGTAAAAATCTTAAATGTATCGTGTTCAGATCGCTACAGACTGTTCAGCTAGTTTTGCTCTGAACAACCAATCAGAGCATGGAAAAGTGCTGACGTTATTCTAATCCCACTAGCTGGCCCTGTGAGGCGAATCTAAAATCTGATTGGTTAAATAACAGCCTCATTGCTAATATAATGTAAATGACCTCGGCCTACGCTACAGATTCTGAAGGCTTCGGGGAAGATTAGATTGACATGGCAGCACATAGAAGCTGAAATCTGATTGAACAAAAGAAATCCTAACATTCACATCTACATACTGGAAGCACTGCAACAAAGAGACGCTATTAAAAACAAAGAGAATAACTGCTGGGAAATGCAGCCATGAGGGGGGGCGGGAGGGGGGGGGGGGCACAAGCCAGTTTTCACCCTCACGCTGGTCCCAAGCCCGGATAAATGCAGAGGGTTGCAACAGGAAGGGCATCCGGCGTAAAACTTCTGCCAAAATTCTCATGCAAATGATCAAAACGAAATTCATACCGGATCGGTCGAGGCCCGGGTTAACAACGACCACCATCAGGATTAACCAACAGGGTGCTGGTAGAAATTGGACTACTGTTGGTCGAAGACGTCAAAAAAGGAGAGGCGGGAGGCGTGTCTGTAGGCAGAGAGAGAAGAGGAAAGGCATGAGTATAGGACTGAGAGTAGGGACTTTGAATGTTGGAGCTATGAAAGAAAAAGCTAGAGAGCTGGCTGACATGATGTAGAGGAGAAAGGTGGACATACTGTGTGTTCAGGAGACCAGGTGGAAAGGTAGCAAGGCTAGAAGCTTAGGAGCAGGGTTTAAGTTGTTTTATCATGGTGTGGATGGGAAGAGAAATGGAGTAGGAGTCATCTTAAAGGAGGGGTTGGTCAGGAATGTTCTAGAAGTGAAAAGAGTGTCAGACAGAGTGATGAGTCTCAAGTTATATATTGAAGGTGTGATGTTCAATGTTGTTAGTGCTTATGCCCCACAGGCAGGATGTAAACTAGAAGAGAAGGAGAGATTCTGGAATGAGTTAGATGAAGTGATGCAGAGTACCCCCAGAGGTGAAAGAGTGGCCATTGGTGCAGACTTCAATGGACATGTTGGTGCAGGCAACAGAGGGGACAAGGAAGTGATGAGCAGGTTTGGTATCCAGGACAGGAACACAGGACAGATGTTGATAGATTTTGCAAAAAGGATGGAAATGGCTGTGGTGAATACTTTCTTCCAGAAGAGACTGGATGTAATTTGAAGGAAGTCAGTGACTGCAAAGTAGTAGTGGGTGAGAGTGTTGCCAACCAGCATAGGATGGTGATGTGCAGGATGAGGCTGATGGTGAGTAAGGTGAAGAAGACAAAGGCAGAGCAGAAGACAAAGTGGTGGAAGCTGAAAAAAGGAAGAGTGTCGGGTTGTCTTCAAGGAGGAGTTGGAACAGGATTTGGGTGGTCAGGAAGTGCTTCCAGATGACTGGACAACCACAACCAATGTGATCAGGGAGACAGGTAGGATGATCCTTGGTGTGTCCTATGGAAGAACAGTAGATAAGGAGACTTGGTGGTGGAATGAGGAAGTGCAGGGATGTGTACAAAAGAAGAGATTAGCTAAGAAGAAGTGGGGCATAGAGAGGACCGAAGAGAGTAAACAAGACTACAAGGAGACACAGCGTAAGGCCAAGGTGGCGGTGTCAAAGGCCAAACAGAGGAAGTATGATGACTTGTATGGACAGTAAGGAAGGAGAAAATGATCTATACAGGTTGGCATAGCAGAGGGATAGAGATGGGAAGGACGTGCAGCAAATTAGATTGATAAAGGACAAAGAGGGAAATGTATTGACTGATGACAGAAGTGGGCAGGGAAGATGGAAAGAGTACTTTGAAGAGCTGATGAATGAGGAAAATGAGTGAGAAAAAAGAGGAGAAGAGGTGACCGTTGAGGACTAGGAAGTAGCAAAGATTAGTAAGAGTGAAGTGAGGAGGGCCTTGAAGAGTGGAAAGGCAGTTGGTCCTGATGACATACCGGTGGAGGTATGGCAGTGTCTAGGGGAGGTAGAAGTAGATTTTCTGACAAGAATATTCAACAAGGTATTAGAAAGTGAGCAGATGCCGGAGGAATGGAGGAGAAGTATGCTGGTGCCCATTTTTAAGAACAAGGGAGATGTGCAGAGTTGTGGCAACTACAGAGGGATGAAGTTGATGAGCCATATGATGAAGTTATGGGAAAGAAAAGTGGAAGCTAGACTAAGGGCAGAGGTCAGCATTTGTGAATAACAGTTTGGTTTCATGCCAAGAAAGAGCACCACAGATGCAGTGCTTGCTTTGAGGATGTTAATAGAGATGTACAGAGAAGGTCAGAAGGAGCTGCATTGTGCCTTTGTGGATCTGCAGAAAGCAGATGACAGGGTGCTGAGAGAAGAACTGTGGTATTGCATGAGGAAGTCTGGAGTGGCAGAGAAGTATGTTACAGTGGTGCAGGACATGTATGAGAGATGTAAGACAGTGGTGAGGTGTGCTGTCAGTGTGACAGACGAGTTCAAGGTGGAGGTGGGACTGCATCAAGGGTCAGCTCTCAGCCCCTTCTTGTTTGCTGTGGTGATGGACAGGCTGACAGACGAGGTTACACAAGAATCTCCATGGACTATTATGTTTGCAGATGACATTGTGATCTGTAGTGAGAGCAGAGAACAAGTGCAGGAAAATCTAGAGAGATGGAGGTATGCCCTGGAAAGGAGAGGAATGAAGGTTAGCCTCAGTTAGACAGAATACATGTGTGTGAACGAGAAGGACCCAAGACGAACGGTGAAGTTACAGAGGGCAGAGATGAATATTTTCAGTACTTAGGCTCAACAATCCAGAGCAATGGAGAGTGTGGAAAAGAGGTGAAGAAGTGTGTGCAAACAGGTTGGAATGGATGGAGAAAAGTCTCCGATGTGATGTGTGATAGGAGAGTATCGGCGAGAATAAAGGGAAAAGTTTCCAAGACGGTGATGAGGCCAGCGATGTTGTATGGTTTAGAAACAGTGGCCCTGGGGAAAAGACAGGAGGCAGAGCTGGAGGTAGCAGAGATGAAAATGTTGAGGATCTCTTTGGGAGCAAGGAGGTTGGATAGGATCAGGAATGAGTACATCAGAGGGACAGCACATGTAAGATGTTTTGGAGACAAAGTCAGAGAGGCTAAATTGAGATGGTTTGGACATGTACAGAGGAGGGATAGTGAATATATTAGTAGTATTAGTATTAGGTAGTAGAATGCTGAGGTTGGAACTCCCAGGTAGGTACCCAGGTACTACCCAGAGGAAGACCAAAGAGAAGATTTATGGATGTGGTGAAGGAGGACATGAAGGTAGTTTGAGTAAGAGTAGAAGATGTAGAGGATAGGGTGAGATGGAGGCAGATCGTTTGCTGTGGCGACCCCTGAAGGGAACAGCCGAAAGGAAAAGAAGCAGAAGAAGAAGAAGAACTGCTGGGAATAAGTTTATACAGTTTAAAATCGAACAAACACTATAATTTAAGCTGTAAATATAGGGTAATGATTCTGATAGTCTTTGGGCGGCAGAGAAGGCTTTACTGGCACTGACAGCCCAACACAACATTCTGTGTAAATAGGGACGCACATGAAAATAATAAAATATTACTTGGTAATTGTTTTACATGCAAATATTATTTTAGTCAATGGTTACACATGAAAATGATCATGTACTGATGAAAATTGTGAAACGTTGCTCTTTAAGAACAGTGTGTACTGATATATCATGTTAATGGAAGTTCGGTATTAATGGGACAGCAGAAAAAAGGCAATACTGTATCTATATATATATATATATATGTATATATATGTATATATACTGTATATACATGAGGGTGTGTCAACAAGTAATGAAATTTCTTTTATTATAAGAGACACAAAACACAATCAAACATATTATACACCAATATATACCATATCTCTTCATTACATGTTCACATCCTGAGTTATCAACATAGTCACACCCTTTTTCAATGGCAGTGTTCCACCTACGAATTTGGTCATGTGTATCTCAGTTTGATAGAACTCAGCTGGCTGCTGATGGAACTGATATCAGCGTTTTTTTCTTCATCATCATCATCATCATCATCATGTTTGTCCGTCGGTGCATCTTTCATTGGACCAAAGGGATGAAAAAATAAAAACCAGAAACAGAGTATTAACATTGTCAAAGAGCAGCTTTAAATAGTAAAATCAATTTGGTGAATAATTTAATCTTATGATTTTAAACAGTTTGCTAAAAACACCACACATCCCTAATGAACAAACCTGTGGTGACGGTGGAAAGAAAAAAAACAAACAAACAAAAAAAACCTCCCTCAGTTGAGGGGAATAGATGATAGAGAAAACACCCTTAGATTTGGACCTGAACCATTTGGTTTGATATCTCTCAGCTAATGTTACTGATACATAACAAACAGTGAACACTGGTTGAGGAGGTACATGGAATAGAGGTTTAATGAAAATATGGGACAAGTGGACACAGGGAGATTAATGAATAACAAGTTTTCCAGCTTTTAAAAAGTAGTAGATGTTTTACTCTTCAATCTTATATTATGAGCAGCCATGACTGAAGGGTGAGTACAACAAGAAAAGCTTATGAAAACACTTATCCTTCACAGTGACCACATCCAACTACTCCACCTACAAGTGTCCTCTCAAAATACAATGTGAAATGGGAATATATATCACATCCAACTACTCCACCTACAAGTGTCCTCTCAAAATACAATGTGAAATGGGAATATATATATATATATATATATATATATATATATATATATATATATTATTCATATTCAAAATACATTTCACATTGTATTTTGAGAGGACACTTGTAGGTGGAGTAGTTGGATGTGGTCACTGTGAAGGATAAGTGTTTTCATAAGCTTTTCTTGTTGTACTCACCCTTCAGTCATATATATAAATGAATGAATATATATATAAATGAATGAATAAATGAATATATATATATATATATATATATATATATATATATATATATATATATATATATATATATATATATATACATATGTGTGTATGTGTGTGTGTGTATTTGTGTGTGTGTGTGTTTTAGATGGTTGAGCTTCTCTTTGGGAGTAACAAGGATGGATAGGATCAGGAATGAGTTCATGAGCGGGTCAGAGGGACAACAAGTGCAAGATGTTTTGGAGACAAAGTCAGAGAGGCTAGATTGAGATGGTTTGGACATGTAGAGATGAGGGATAGTGAATATATTGGTAGTAGAATGCTAGGTTGGAACTACCAGGTGCAAGGCCTAGAGGAAGACCAAAGAGAAGATTTATGGATGTGGTGAAGGAGGACATGAAGATATTTGTTATAAGAGAAGAAGATGCAGAGGACAGGGTGAGATGGAGGCAGATGATTCCCTGAAGGGAACAGCCGAAAGGAAAAAAGATGTTTTAGATGGATACAGTTGTATTGTATTTTGAGTGAATTTTGTATTTTTTGACTAATTTTTCAGAATAATTCACTTCTTGGTCCGATGCTGTTCAAGTACAAATTTCACAAAGTCCGAAAACAAAGCCAGACCTTATTTGGAGTTTTGAAATTTGCATCAAGATTTTTCGCGGTCCCACATGAAATTTAGCATTTTGTGGTTTAAAGATGTATATCATGTGAAAGTCCTGAAAACGTTGTCCATCAATTTGAGATTAGTTTCCGGATGTTTGGTGAAAAAAAGGTTTCTGTTCTGAAACCATTTGCCTTTTATTTGTGTAACACAAACAAAATGTGAATAAAGTATCAATGTTGACAAAATATACAGAATATAGCGTATGCCAGGAAGTCTCCATCTTGACAAAAAACAAAAAATTAAGCAAAAAAAAAAAAAAAAAAAAAAGGGCAACTTTGTGACCTTCTCACATGTGCGGACTGTTTGAAAGGAGTTTGTGAGTACTCCACGTCAAAACCTCTTTTTGAAACATTCAGAGAAATGTCAAATGTGAGTAATTTTGTGATGAGTTCATAAACCAGGCAATCAAAATGTGATGCCACAAATGTTGCAAGACAAATTTGAAAACATTGTGAGAGTGAAAAGTGACAGCAGTGAATTGCCATTTGTGCCACTTGCTTTTCTATCACATCTCTTGTGCCACCAACTAAATAGCAGCATGATTTTGAAGGGAAAAGCGGTGATCAGGAAATCTGTTAAGCAGATTTACTGAAGGTGTGCATGACCAAAATGATTCTGTTATTATGATCTATATTAATGTCTTTCTGATCTGTACTGATGTTTTTCTGATGTGTTTCCAATATTTTACTAAAAACACAGTCTTATCTGAAAAATGACCAGAATGAGACTCAATGTTGTCGTCGTCCCCCCAAATTTTACACTGATCATCATCAATGTGTTTTGGTCCTAGGATTTTCTGATATACTCAGAGCACACGCTTTTTTAAAAAAAAAAAGAATCATTGCTGACTTTCAACAAGAGTCGCTGCAAAGCTGTCAGCGTGTTTCCGCCCTGTGAAGGCCTCACGAGCTGTCCAGGGTGTACTCTGCCCTTGCCCAGAGTCGGTTGGGACGGCTGGGGTGACAGCCTCCCTGTAACCCTAATTAGGATTAAGCAGTCAAAGAAAATGAACGATGAAGAAAAATCAAAATATGATTAACATCATGTGAGCACACCTTTAGAAACAAATCCTAAAATGTATTAACGGTTTAGGAGCGAGTGCCCTAATTAGCATTAGATTAACTCTAACATTTTCTGCACGGTCTCAGAATAATAGGTTCGAGGTTCTAGAGCAGTACCTTAAGTGTATGTTGCATTTTAATCCTTTGTACTCCTTTATTTGTAAAGAGAAATACAGATTAAAATTTATAAGCTAAAGCTGCAAGTATACACCACTATATATGCACCTTATAAAATAAATACAAATGAAAGTAAAAGATTGGTTTCAATTCTTCATACGGTGCAGTCTACAACTCCATAATTACATGCACTAACATTTGCAAATATACCTCATAATGTATACAAAGCAAATAGCAAACACATTTTCTAACTTTGCATTTGATTTACAATGCAGTCAGACAGGTATTACGGTACAGATCAGCAAAACACAAAGTGCTGTACAATGTCAATAAGCGATAAAAGTTAGAGCTCCTCCAGATCTTGTACAGAAAACTTACTAATTGACAATATTTAATGCATGAGGTCAGATGAAGTCACAAAGGAAACAAAGTTCCTTGTATATATATATATATATATATATATATATATATATATATATATATATATATATATATATATATATGCATGTGCCATGAGTTTTCTTGTAGAAACCATCATATCTAAAAACCATGTCTGTGTGATAAGCTTGATTCTATAAATAACAGTTTTACCTCTTCTTACACCATACTCTTTTTTTGGGGGGATGCAGGTTGGAAAATTAGGACCCAATAATGTTCCGAAAAAAAAAGAAGAGACCAGAAATTTCTGCACCAAAGAACTTCGAACACAGAGTCCATACCTCTTACGACACAAAGCTTGGGATCTTTGTGGGTTTACCAACACAATGGCAGAGCCTTATAGAGAATCTGCGAAGACCCAAACCCATGGTGGACCCCTCCAGAATAACACCAGTGGAGTTAAAACCAAAGAAGGCAGGTATCAAGATAAAAAAAAAATCAACAAAAAAACTGAAACAAATTCAAATGCATAGATTTGGCAGAGACTTTCTGCCCATGATTTCAAGGCCACTACAGCATTGTGCTGCCCCGATTTTGAAACTAATTTATTATTATATTATTCCTGCTTTTATAGATCATTGCCCTGGATTCTAGGATCTGTGTTAAAACATCATTTGAATATGTAAACTTCTTCAACAACATTATCATCATAATATCCTTTCTCCGCTTAATCCGGAGTTGAGTCGCAGGACAGCAGCTAAAGCAGTAAAGTCCAGACATCCCTCTCCCCAACCACTTCCTCCAGTTAGGCGTTCCCAGGCCAGTCAAGAGAAATAATCCCTTCAGAATGTTCTAAGTTGAACCCGGGATCTCTGTCCGGTTGGACATGCCAGAAACACCACACCAGGGAGTTTGGGAGGAGCCACCTCAACTGGCTTATCTCAATGCGGAGGAGCTACTTCGAGCTCCTCCTGGAGGGCTGAGCTTCTTACCCCATCTCTAATAGAGATGCCACAATGCAAAGGAAGCTCATTTCAGCCACTTGTAGACATAATCCTGTTCTTTCTGTCACAATCCAAAGCTTATGACCACAGGTGAGGGTTGGAACATAGATCAACTGGTAAATTGAAAGTTTTGCCTTGCGGCTCAGCTCGCTTTTCACCACGACAGACAGGGACAAGCTCCATACAAAGTTGTTGAAAATCAGCTTCATACAGTAAAAGTAGGAATTTACAAAGTATAAAAGAATTTCAACATTTTCGACAACCTCTACACATCCCTAATAGTTGTTAAGGTTTAATGACGATACTGTCAATGCTTTATTCCCAAATTCCAATTAGTATTTATATATGAATACTTTCTTCCGTGATGAATACTTTCTTCCAGAATAGACAGGAGCATAGGGTGACTTATAAAAGCGGAGGTAGGAGCACACAGGTAGACTACATCTTGTGTAGGCGATGTAATTTGAAGGAAGTCAGTGACTGCAAAGTAGTAGTGGGTGAGAGTGTTGTCAAACAGCGTAGGATGGTGGTGTGCAGGATGATACTGATGGTGAGAAAGGTGAAGAAGACAAAGGCAGAGCAGAAGACAAAGTGGTGGAAGCTGAAAAAGCATTTTGTCATTAAGGAGGAGTTGAAACAGGCTTTGGGTGGTCAGGAAGTGCTTCCAGATGACTGGACAACCACAGCTAATGTGATCAGGGAGACAGGTAGAAGAGTTCTTGGTGTGTCCTCTTGAAGGACAGTAGATAAGGAGACTTGGTGGTGGAATGAGGAAGTGCAGGAGTGTGCAAAAAGGAAGAGATTAGCTAAGAAGAAGTGGAACATAAAAAGGACCAAAGACAGTAAACAGGAGTACAGGGAGGCACAGCATAAGGCGAAGGTAACGGTGTCAAAGGCCAAACAGAGGGTGGATGATGACTTGTATGATAGGCTGGACAGTAAAGAGGGAGAAAATGATTTATACAATTGGCACAGCAGAGAAATAGAGATGGGAAGGAAGTGCAGCAAGTTAGAGTGATTAAGGACAGAGAGGGAAATGTATTGGCTGATGACAGAAGTGTGCTGGGAAGATGGAAAGAGTACTTTGAAGAGCTGATGAATGAGGAAAATGAGAGAGAAAAAAGATTACAAGAGGTGACTGTTGAGGACCAGGAAGTAGCAAAGATTAGTAAGGGTGAAGTGAGGAGGGCATTGAAAAGGATGGAGAGTGGAAAGGCAGTTGGTCCTGATGACATACCGTACATACTGATGATACACAACCATTCACACAAATGCAGCCGTTAGGGAGGGGCAAAAACCAGTGTCTCTCCCTCACGCTGGTCCCAAGCCCGGATAAATGCAGAGGGTTGCTTCAGGAAGGGCAGCCGGCGTAAAACAAATGCCAAATAAAAAAATGCGAGTCACAACAAAGAATGCCATACCGGATCGGTCGAGGCCCGGGTTAATAACGACCGCCATCAGTGCTGTTAACCAACAGGGTGCTGGTGGAAATTGGACTACTGTTGGTCGAAGACGTCAAAGAAGGAGAGGCGGGAGGCGTGTCCGTAGGCAGAGAGAGAAGAGGAAAGGCATGAGTCTAGGACTGCAAGTAGGGACTTTACATGTTGGAACTATGGCAGGAAAAGCTAGAGAGCTGGCTGACATGATGCAGAGGAGAAAGGTGGACATACTGTGTGTTCTGGAGACCAGGTGGAAAGGTAGCAAGGCTAGAGGCCTAGCGAGAGCAGGGTTTAAGCTGTTTTTTCATGGTGTGGATGGGAAGAGAAATGGAGTAGGAGTCATCTTGAAGGAGGAGTTTGTCAGGAATGTTCTAGAAGTAAAAAGTGTGCAAGACAGAGTGATGAGTCTCAAGTTAGAATTGAAGGCGTGATGTTCAATGTTGTTAGAGCTTATGCCCCACAGGTAGGATGTGAGCTAGAAGAGAAGGAGAGATTCTGGAGTGACTTTGATGAAGTGATGTAGAGTATCTCCAGAGGTGAAAGAGTGATCATTGGGAGAGACTTCAATGGACATGTTGGTGCAGGAAACAGAAGGGACGAGGAAGTGATGGGCAGGTTTGGTATCCAGGACAGTAACGCAGAAGGACAGATGTTGGTAGATTTTGCAAAAAGGATGGAAATGGCTGTGGTAAATACGTTCTTCCAGAAGAGACAGGAGCATATGGTGACTTATAAAAGCGGAGGTAGGAGCACACAGGTAGACTATATCTTGTGCAGGCGATGTAATTTATAGGAAGTCAGTGACTGCAAAGTAGTAGTGGGTGAGAGTGTTGCCAAACAGCATAGGATGGTGGTGTGCAGGATGACGCTAATGGTGAGGAATGTGAAGAAGACAAAGGCAGAGCAGAAGACACAGTGGTGGAAGCTGATAAAGGAAGAGTGTCGGGTTGTCTTCAAGCAGGAGCTGAAACAGGCTTTGGGTAGTCAGGAAGTGCTTCCTGATGACTGGACAACTACAGCTAATGTGATCAGGGAGAGAGGTAGGAGAGTACTTGTATGTCATCTGGAAGGAGAGTAGATAAGGAGACTTTGTGGTGGAATGAGGAAGTGCAGAAGTGTGTACAAAAGAAGAGGTTAGCTAAGAAGAAGTGGGACATTGAGAGGATCGAAGAGAGTAAACAGGACTACAGGGAGACACAGCGTAAGGCAAAGGTAGCAGTGTCAAAGGCCAAACAGATGGCGTATGATGACTTGTATGCTTGGTTGGAAAGTAAAGAGAGAGAAAATGATTTATACAGGTTGGAAGCAGAGAAATAGAGATGGAAAGGACGTGCAGCAAGTTAGAGTGAGTTAAGGACAGAAAGGGAAATGTATTGACTGATGACAGAAGTGTGCTGGGACAGTCATCTCATTACCTTTGCGTCCGGTGTCCTAGACGCACGATTTTTCCTCCAGACGCACAGTTTCAAACAATGTGCGTTTTTGGGACGCAAGCAATTTTCTCCCGATGGCAAAAAAAAATTACACGGCAGACAAATTATTAATAACATAAACATCGCCGTTCGCTGCGCTTGACAATCGTCGCCATCTTTGTTTTGATCTCGCGACTAAACCTCGCGTGACGAGACCGGCTGATAGCAGACGAAATTTTTCTCACGAGACGAGAGCGACCTTCACCTTGTGGTAAGCAGACGATTTAATAAGTATTAATTAAATAAGTATAAAAAAAGTATTAAATTTAATAAGTATAATAAGGCCGAATATTCCAACGTTATGTCTCAGAAAAAGAAACAAAACCTGGATAGTTTTTTCCTCTGTCAAAAGCAGTGTAAATAACAAGCGAAAGGCTTCGGATAAAACGGACGAACCTGAAGTGAAACGACATTTCAGAAGCATTGGCTGGGATTGTTCGCGTGGTTGCGATACGACGAGGAAGGAGATTTTATGTATTGTTCGGCATGCACGGACAACAAACAAGTTAATGGTATGATTCAAGCAGCAAAATGCACAAATTTCCAAAAAAGCACCCTGGATAGACACGTGCAGATCCCAGGACATAAACTCGCGCTGGAAATTCCTACATTACACAATAACAAGAGAAAAATCGAGTACAACTGGATGTCTGTGGAGGATTTGCCATTCAGTAAATTCAGCAGCATGATTCACTTAATGCATGAACTTGGTGTTTCTGACCTGGATATTTTGAAGAAATACAAACTGAACTACGACTCTTATTTCACTGCCCATGATATGTTGGATAGCATAGCTAAAGTAATCGAGGATGAAAAACAAATGCTATTACAAAATTCCCCTGTGATGACTATTCTAGCAGATGACTCTACAGACTCATCAAATACCAAACGTCTCGTTCTGTATGCACAAATCCTCGACGATGCCATGCAACCTTCCACTCACTACATCTCAAATGTGGAATGTACAGATTCAACTGGAAAAGGAATTGCCACATCCATAAAGAAAGAACTTGAGGCAAGAAATGTTCCAATGGATAAGGTTATGAGCTTTGGGAGCGATGGTGCATCAGTCATGACTGGCCACAAAAATGGCGTTGCTGCAATCCTGAAGAGAGATCGCCCCCACATGATCAACGTACACTGCATCGCACATAAAATTTCTCTCTGCACCTCTCAAGCTGCTGAAAATATCCCGGCATTAAAAAAACACCAAGAAACACTGACAGATCTCTTCTACTATTTCAAAGGAAGCAGTGAAAGACAATCATCCTTGCAGGTCATCCAAATGATCATTGATGATCCTGTGCTCAAGATCAAGGAAGTACATTCTGTTAGATGGTTGAGCTACTTTAATGCTCTCACATCAGTCTATAGGACTCTTGAGAGTTTGCTGATTTATTTCAGGGATATTGACTACACAAAGGATCCAAAGGCTGAAGGACTTAGAAGAAAAATTGCAACAGAGAAATTTGTTGCACTGACTTATGTTATGATGGATGCTATGGCACCCATTACTGCTCTTTCTCAGTTTTTCCAGACAGAGAACATAGATCTAGTGCTAGATGGGGTGAAACTGGAACAGTGCATCAGTGACCTGGAACAAATCAAGGAGATGGAAAGTCCACACCTCATGAAGCTGAAAGAAGATATGGTGTGTTCAAAGAATATCACAATCTCTCCAAATCACAATTCACACTGAACAAAACCATCAATGACTTTATTGACGAAGTGATTGGAAACATTAAAAAGCGCTTCCCTCAAGATAGTATCCTCCATGCCTTCTCTGTTCTGGGGATGAGACCACTGTCTTTCTTCCAAACCAAAGATGTTGAAGAGTATGGCAAAGATGAAATTGAAATGCTGTGCACACATTTTGGCTCTTCAAAGACTTCATCATGGGTGGAGGATGATGACAGCAGTAAGTCAAAGACATCTGAAGCAATCATCTCACCAGCAGCAACAAAGAAAGAGTGGAGACTATTGAAGAAGGTGGTTCTTGCAGAAAGATACCCAAGAGACAAGCTGAGCCATCTCTGGGGCCTGATCAACCAGTATCATAAGGCAGAGTTTCCAAATCTGATCAGATTAGCACAACTTGCCTTGACATCAGCAGTGCACACAGCAGGATGTGGGAGGGGATTCTCAACACAAAACAAAATCCTCACAAAAAAAAGAAACAGGCTGCAAGTCCAAACACAACACAAACTTATGACTGTGCAGTTGGCAGCAAGTGTAGATTTTGAAAAAGCACTGAATGTTTGGAAGGAAACCAAACAGAGGAGACTGTAAGAACTCAAAGATTAACTTACCTTTATATTTTATATGTGTATCTATGAACTTTTCATATATTTTTTTTTCAATTTAATACATACGACTGTCAACATGCATGGAGTACACTTTGTCAATTGTGAAATAAAGGCGTTAAATGTAAATTATGGTTATTGTTGTCATATGCACTTTCAGTTTTGATAAAGAATTTTTTCAGATTATGTTTCACGACATATTGCATGCATCATGGGACTCACACTTTTTTGACAAGGGAGTCCCATGGACTTGCAGAGGATGAATTGTAAAATTATCACTGCTGGGAAGATGGAAAGAGTACTTTGAAGAGTTGATGAATGAGGAAAATCTTCTTCTTTCTTCTTCTTTTTCTTTCGGCTGTTCCCTTCAGGGGTCGCCACAGCAAATGATCTGCCTCCATCTCTCCCTATCCTCTGCATCTTCTACTCTTACTCCAACGACCTTCATGTCCGCCTTCACCACATCCATAAATCTTCTCTTTGGTCTTCCTCTGGGCCTTCTGCCTGGTAGTTCCAACCTCAGCATCCGACTACCAATATACTCACTATCCCTCCTCTGTACATGTCCAAACCATCTCAATCTAGCCTCTCTGACTTTGTCTCCAAAATATCTAACATGTACTGTCCCTCTGATGTACTCGTTTCTGATCCTATCCATCCTCATTACTCCCAAAGAGAACCTCAACATTTTCATCTCTGCTACCAACAACTCTGACTCCTGTCTTTTCCCCAGGGCCATCTAAACCAATCTCTAACCCAATCAACATCGCTGGCCTCATCACTGTCTTGTACACTTTTCCCTTCATTCTTTCCAATACTCTCCTATCACACATTACACCGGACACTTTTCTCCATCCATTCCAAACTGCCTGCATGCGCTTCTTCACCTCTTTTCCACACATTGCTCTGGATTGTTGAGCCAAAGTACTTAAAATTCTCCACCTTCTTTATCTCTGCCCCCTGTAACCTCACCGTTCCTCTTGGGTCCTTGTTGAGTGAATTAGGAAAATGAGAGAGAAAAAAGATTCGAAGAGGTGACCGTTGAGGACCAGGAAGTAGCAAAGATTAATAAGGGTGAAGTGAGGAGGGCATTGAAAAGGATGAAGAATGGAAAGGCAATTGGTCCTGATGACATACCGGTGGAGGTATGGAAGTGTCCAGGAGAGGTAGCAGTAGATTTCCTGACAAGAACATTCAACAAGGTCTTAGAGAGTGAGAGGATGCCAGAGGAATGGAGAAGAAGTGTGATGGTGCCCATTTTTAAGAACAAGGGAGATGTGCAGAGTTGTGGCGACTACAGAGGGATAAGTGTGTAAGTTGATGAGCCATACGATGAAGTTATGGGAAAGAATAGTGGAAGCTAGACTAAGGGCAGAGGTCAGCATTTGTGAACAACAGTTTGGTATCATGCTACGAACCACAGATGCAGTGTTTGCTTTGAGGATGTTAATAGAGAAGTACAGAGAAGGTCAGACGGAGCTGCATTGTGCCTTTGTGGATTTGGAGAAAGTATATGACAGGGTGCTGAGAGAGGAATTGTGGTATTGCATGAGGAAGCCTGGAGTGGCAGAGAAGTATGTTAGAGTGGTGCAGGACATGTATGAGAGATGTAAGACAGTGGTGAGGTGTCCTGTCAGTGTGACAGAAGAGTTCAATGTGGAGGTGGGACTGCATCATGGGTCAGCTCTGAGCCCCTTCTTGTTTGCTATGACGAGGTTAGACAATAATCTCCATGGACTATTATGTTTGCAGATGACATTGTGATCTGTAGTGAGAGCAGAGAACAAGTGCTGGAAAATCTAGAGAGGTGGAGGTATGCCCTGGAAAGGAGGGGAATGAAGGTTAGCCTCAGTAAGACAGAATACATGTGTATGAATGACAAGGACCCAAGAGGAACAGTGAGGTTACAGGGAGCAGAGATAAGGAAGGTGGAGGATTTTAAGTGTTTAGGCTCAACAATCCATAGCAGTGGAGAGTGTGGAAAAGAGGTGAAGAAGCATGTTCAGGCAGGTTGAAATGGTTGGAGAAAAGTGTCAGGTGTGATGTGTGATAGGAGGGTATTGGCAAGAATGAAAGGAAAAGTGTTCAAGACGGTGTTGAGGCCAGGGGTGTTGTAGGGTTTGGCACTAGGGTAAAGACAGGAGGCAGAGCTGGAGATAGCAGAGATGAAAATGTTGAGGTTCTCTTTGGGAGTAACGAGGATGGATAGGATCAGGAATGAGTACATCAGAGGGACAGCACATCTAAGACGTTTTGAAGACAGAGAGGCTAGATTGAGATGGTTTGGACATGTACAGAGGAGGGATGGTGAGTATATTGGTAGTGGATGCTGAGGTTTGAACTACCAGGCAGAAGGCCTAGAGGAAGACCAAAGTGACCATTCATGGATGTAGTGAAGGAGGACATGAAGGTAGTTGGTGTAAGACAAGAAGATGCAAAGGATAGGGTGAGATGGAGGCAGATGATTTGCTGTGGCGACCACTGAAGGGAAAAGCCGAAAGGAAAAGAAGAATAAGAAGACACAACCATTCACATCACTCTTAGGCCAAGGGGCAATTTGAAACAGCCAATTATTTTAGTGTGCATGTTCGTGTATTATGGGAGAAAATGGGAGAACCTGTGTGAAACCCACACCAGCATGGGGAGACCATGCAAACTCCATACAAAAATGTCCATGATGAACGCAGGACTCAAACCCTGGACCTTCTGTGAGGCAATTGGGCTAACTATTACAACACTGTGCTGCCCTGAAATTACACTTTTTATGGGTCATGTTGGACTGTAATGTTTCTTCTACCGTAAATTACTTGAGGACTGAACAGTGTATACAGATGGTCCCCGACTTACGTTCATCCGTTTTACGTTTTTTTTTTTTTTTAAGTCAAATTTTGAGTTTAGACGTACAAACGTAGTATGCTGACGTCTTGACACTGCATTCATTGTTTACAAACTATAGATTGAGTGTGTGTGTGTGTGTGTGTGTGTGTGTGTGTGTGTATATATATATATATATATATATTGATTGACTGTGGGTCAAATGGGTGTTGTGATGCGCAAAGTGTGGTAGTTGTGGTCGTAGTAGTAGTGCTTGTCACCTCTCGCGTTCAAATAACACCGCTGGCTAGCAGCTTTCCTGTGAAAAGGGGAGCTGTGTGAGTAAGTCTCTCCCTGCCAGTACATAGCCTCTCCACCATCAAGCCCCATGTAGTGCCTCCTCGCGGCGACACATGGTAACTGAGTACCTTGCAGACTCAGGCTGAACTACAGGGGACTCGGAGGAGGTTTGGCCGGTGTGTGGACACGCCCTGATGCCCATGACCCAAACCCCCAACTATGGGTTGAATAGTCCCACTGCCTTGTGGATTCCCTTGGTTGGGAGAAGGCTAAGGAGTAAACCCTACAGAAATCCGGAGTGGAGCCCCTAAGGTAGTTGGTCTGAGGATTCCCCTACCTTCTGGCAACTCCTGCAGCTGCGCTGGTACCAAATTGAACTGGATCTTACTTTCCTTTGGATGCTATCAGCAAGACCGAGAGGGGGGACTTGACGTCTGGGCAGCCCAAGTTCTCCATAGTTCCCGCCCAGGCTCGTAGCGCACTGGAGAGGACACTGGAGGAGACACTCCAGTGTTGATGCAAGACATCGGCTCAACACGGGAAGTAGCAGTTACCGGTTAAAAGCTCATTCCGATTGGTGTCGGATACAAGCGCCTGGGGCTACTTCCGACAGTGGGAGAGACCATCATGTCTCACTGGACAGCTACCGCCCGCTCCAAGCTGGGCAGCCCCCAGCCAGTAAGGTGCTGTTCCGCCACAGCTCACCTGCCTTGCTGGGTGCGTAGGGCTTAGGGAGTGACCATCCCGACAAGCAAGCTGTAATTTGCACCAGGCAGACAAAAACCGTTAAATACGAAGACTCCAGCTCTTCGAATAGCAAGCTGGAACGTACGGACTATGTGTCCTGGACTGACGAGTGATCTTCAGCAAATTGACGATGCCCGCAAGACTGCAGTCATCGACCATGAACTGACACGTCTGAATATCGACATTGCTTGTCTACAGGAAACACGCTTGGCTGACAGTGGTACTATCAAAGAGGCCAACTACACCTTCTACTGGCAGGGCCTGCCACAAGATGACCCGAGACTGCATGGTGTAGGTTTCGCTGTGAAGAACTCGCTGACTACGGCTATTGAACCTCCTACCAGAGGATCAGAGAGAATCCTCGCTTTACGCCTCTCTACAACTGCAGGCTTTGTAAATCTCCTCAGCATCTATGCACCAACACTCAGTTCCACCCCAGAGGCCAAGAACCAGTTTTACAAGGCTCTGGATGATGCAATTTCCAGGACCCCCAGCACTGAAGGACTTTACCTACTAGGAGACTTCAATGCTAGAGTGGGCGCCGACTGTGACACCTGGCCTTCCTGCCTTGGTCACCACGGCATAGGCAGGATGAATGAGAATGGACAGAGGTTGTTGGAACTGTGCTGCCATCATGGCCTGTGTGTAACAAATACATACTTCAAGTGCAAAGACCGCCACAAAGTATCCTGGAGACACCCCAGATCTTGCCACTGGCACCAGCTAGACCTTATCCTCACCAGGTGGACGGATCTGAGCAGCGTTCTCCACACTAGAAGTTTCCATTGCGCAGACTGCGACACAGACCACACCCTCGTTGGAAGCAGGATCAGGCTAACAACAAAGAGGATCCATCACTCCAAAACTAAAGGCCTCCCACGCATCAACACCTGCTCCTCAAGGGATCCCCAGCGAATCCAACTGTTTCATGACACAGTCAAGGAGAAGTTGGCTTTGCAGACTCCTGGCAAAGACATCAACAGCAAGTGGAGCTTCCTGAGAGATACTATCTACACAACAGCCCTCATCGCATTTGGGGAAAAAGGAGCGTCGGAGTGTAGACTGGTACGACGCCCACTGGGAGGAGATGCAGCCTGTAACAGAAGCCAAGAGGGAAGCCCTCCTAGCATACAAGCAAAACCCCAGCACCAGTACTCGGGACACCCTCAAAGCTGCATGAAACAAGGCCCAGCAGACAGCCCGCAGCTGTGCAAACGACTTCTGGCTGAACCTCTGCAGCAAGATCCAGATGGAAGCTGACACTGGCAATGCAATGGCCATGTACAATGGCATCAAGACAGTTACTGGCCCAATTACAATTAAGACTGCACCCCTCAAGACCAAGACCGGGGAGGTGATCACGGACCAATGCAAGCAGCTTGAACGCTGGGTGGAACATTACCTGGAGCTGTACGCAACCAAGAATGTGGTGACAGATGCAGCATTAAATGCCCTACCAAACTTACCTGTCATGGAGGATCTGGCTTACCTGCCTTCAGTGGACAAACTGGGCAAAGCCATTGATTGTCTGGCCTGTAGAAAAGCCCCTGGAAAGGATGGCATCCCCCCTGAAGTCTTGAGGAGTGGCAAGCCAGCACTCCTGCAGCACCTCCATGAGCTGCTGTGCTTATGCTGGAAGGAAGGGTCCATCCCCCAGGACATGCGCGATGCAAATATTGTAACCCTCAACAAAAACAAGGATGACCGCAGTGACTGTAACAGCTACCGTGGCATCTCCTTCCTTAGCATCATAGGGAAAGTCTTTGCTCGTGTTGTCCTTACTTGCCTTCAGATTCTTGCTTCCCGGGTGTACCCAGAATGGCAGTGTGGTTTCAGGGCAAGCCGATCCACAGTCGATATGATCTTCTCACTTCATCAACTGCAAGAGAAGTGTCGGGAGCAGCAGAAGCCCCTGTACATTGCTTTCATAGACCTGACTAAAGCATTCGACCTTGTCAGCAGAAGCGGACTCTTCAGCCTCCTGCAGAAGATTGGATGTCCTCAAAGGTTACTCTAAATCATGACCTCCTTTCACGAGGACATGCACAGCACAGTCTGATTCAATGGTGGGACTTCTGAAGCCTTCCCAGTGAGCAGTGGTGTGAAGCAAGGTTGCGTCCTAGCGCCGGCACTCTTTGGGATATTCTTCTCGATGCTTCTTCAGTATGCCTTCTCTGACAGTGAGGAAGGGATCCATATCCACACCAGATCAGATGGAAAATTGTTTACCATAGCTCGACTACGTGCTAAGACGAAAGTGACGCAGGTCCTCATTTGCGAGATGCTGTTCGCGGATGACACTGCACTGATGTCCCACACTGAGGCTGGTCTTCAAGAGCTAGTCAATCACCTGTCCCATGCCTGCAATGAATTCGGACTGACCATCAGCCTGAAGAAGACAAACATCCTGGCCCAGGGCACAAACAGTCCCAAACATCAACATAAATAACACGCAGCTTGAGGTCGTGGACTCCTTTACCTACCTGGGATTCACTATCACCAACACTCTCTCCCTTGACACAGAGATCTCATGCAGAATCGGGAAAGCCACCGCAGTGATGTCCAAACTGAACAAGCATGTAGTATGGAATAACACCCAGCTAACGGAGAACACCAAGCTACGTGTCTACCAGGCCTGTGTACTCAGCACACTCCTTTATGGCAGTGAGGCCTGGTCCACGTACACTGGTCAGGAAAAGCGGCTCAACAGCTTCCACCTCCGCTGTCTCAGGCGTCTGCTCCATATAAAATGGCAAGACAAAGTAACCAACACCGAGGTACTACAGTGTGCTGGCATGCCAAGTCTGCTCGCACTGCTGAGCCAGAGACGACTTAGGTGGTTGGGTCATGTACGGCGAATGGACAAGTGGCGCATCCCTAAAGACATGTTGTATGGAGAGCTTAGTGAGGGCTACTGCCGCACAGGAAGACCACAGCTTCGGTACAAGGACGTGTGCAAGTGGGACATGAAATTATCTGCCATCGACATCAACACCTGGGAAAAGACTGCCGAAACATGCCAGCTCTGGAAGACCACTGTCAACGAGGGGGTCAACAAAGCTGAAAATAACAAAATAAACAAGCTAGCTGAGAAAAGAGCAAAGAGGAAAGAAGGGGCAGCCCCCATGGCACCTCAAAGCCCTTTTGTATTCAGTAATTGTTGAAGAAACTGTCACTCCCGCAAATGCCCACCATAGCGCTACACCATCATCTCTCGATATGTACGGCTGCCGCCGCCGCCGCCGACGATATTGATTGACTGTTTTAAGTTTCATGACTTACTTGAAATTAGTGTTGATATTATTTGATATATTTGATATTATTTTACAATGTTATGTTTATAATAATTGATTTAGGGGTGTTTTATGAGGTACTGTAATGGTATTTATGGATGTATAGTGCAGTATGAGCGTCATATGTCACACGTCATACATCATACTGTAACAACTTACGTTCACTTTCAACTTACGTTCGGCCGTCCAGAACCAATTAAAAACGTAAGTCAGGGAGCGTCTGTATTGCTTTTCTTGGCTTTTCAAGTCACCCCACCCCCAGTGCAGTTAAATGGGTTAACGAAGGCTGGCTATATTACTCGCTGTATGTGATGAGAGGAACATGTAAAAGAACCATTGTTATTATTTGTAAAGAGGAGGCCATTAAGTTGCTATCATTGTGTTTCTGCCCTATGATGGCCTGGTGACTTTACCCTCATCTGAGATAGGTGCCAACTTGCCCGCAGCCCTAATTAGGATCAACCAGTTCAGAAAATGAATGAATGAATGAATGAATGAATGAATGGTTTCTCTTCCCTTTACTGTAGCTTAATTCCCATCATATTTGAATAACAGGTCACTGGCCTTTCTTGTCTGGGTCCTTGAACTGCACTGGTACTGCGAGTCATAGCTACTGTGGGGTATATTTATTTCCCATCAAGGACTGAAGCACATAGCAGCTGACATTACATGTAGCCAAAATCTCTGCCATCAGGCTCTCATATCAATGACAACATCAGCTTTGAGAGAAAAATAGGTGGGAAGGTGTATGAGATGCGATTGCCAGTCACATTACTTTTAAAAAAAAATTTTTATAATGTTCTTGTGTTTTTGCCAAAAGAAAATATTCAAGCAAAATTTGCAAAATGACTAGGAAACCTGCAGGTACATAAGGGATTACATCCTGTATCCCAAAATAGCCCTGATTTAAGGAAGCATAGAGCAAGTTGAATCCTTACAACTCTACTCACATAATATCTTGCTGTGTTGTCTCTATCTTTTCCTCAGACAATTGTACGTGGGACCTTTGTCGGTCATGGAGACTACATCTCAGCCATGCTGTCAGATATGAGTCGCCTGTCAGTGACCAGCTCCAACTCATTGCGTAAAAGCAGCCCTTCGACTCGTAAGAGAGCTCAGTCTTTGGGCCGTCTTGGTGAGGTGATGGAGAGTGATGTCTACCAGTATGAGGACCTAGAGAACACTAATTTCCACTCAGATTCTGAGAGCCACTGGGTAGACCAGATACGGAAAATCCACAGTGAGAGTGGAACTCCATTCATGGGTATGAAGAAGAGTGTCACCCTGGAGCCCAACGGCATCCTTCCAAGAGCTAAGTCTACTTATGATGTTAACTTAGTAGAGGACTGTCCTTCTCCTCCTGTCTTAACCATTCCTCCACCACCACCACCACCATCAATTCCTGTACCACCCAGGCCAGTGTATGTGAGTGGAGACTTGGGTAGCCCTAATGAAAGACTGATGATGAGGAGGGAGTTTCCTATAGTGTTGTCTCACAACCCAAGGCCCATCACCTGCTTTTTTAGTCCAACTATGCCCATGCAGCAAGGGCATGGAGAGAGTGGAGGGTTTAACACAGATATAAGGACTGTTGACAGGCTACATGTTCATCCACAGAACAGCCCTGGGAGACCATATTCTTCTCATGATCTAAAGGTAAGCAACATTTCAAACATTAAGCCTGCTTCACGCTGCAGAAACAGTGAAGGGCAACAGCAAGACATAGTATGTATGCTCACAATTAGTCATACGTGCACCATATTGTCATGTTACTTGTGCTACCAAGTTAGTAGATTCACTGAGCCATACTAATTAATCTATACATGGCAAATTAATAGACTGTCATGAGTTGAACTGGGTGTGTAAGTAATGTACAGGACACAGGCTAATTCAGTACCAAAAGTTCTGAACAGATGTAATAAGCAACATCTACTATAGAAGCTACTATACTGTCATTACTCATTACAGTAAATGTACATGAATGTGAGAATGTATACAAATGTCAGCAATAGTCACAGGCACAGAAACATACATATAAACAATCAAGGGGAGAAACCCTGAGCTACCACAACTTCCATAATGCTACAGTTAAGTTTTTATTTTGTTTTATAGCAATATGCTGCTAGACTGCAGATATACCAAATGCTTATATGAATGCTCTCACTTTACTGTGAATCTCTTTTCCATTTTACACTTGCATCAATAACAATCGATTATCAAAGACTTCAACATTCACACACACACACACACACACACACACACACACACACACACACACACACACACGCACACACACACACACACACACTCTTAGCATACTTGGCTGTAGCAGTTGAACCAAGGGTGTAAAGGGTGGGGCCAGTACTGCGCACACTGAAATTCAACTAAAAGCTCCATTGGGCAGGCTAGAGGGACACGTCCATGTCTCCGCTGTTACAAACTCTGGAGTCCTGTAGCGATGGGAGAGGGGCAAAAATGGCAGGTGGGAGATGTCATTGGAATCCGCAGCTCCAATCCTGCAAGCAGGCGTTTCAGGATATTGGTTGTCTGATGTTGACCTGAGACGACAGCATCACCTAGCTGCACCCTGAATGATCAAGCAGCCCTCTTCAGAGACAGGACTGCTTGCTCCACACAGAGAGAGGCCTAGAAAAGGTGGCCTAAACAAAGCTCATGTGACCCCCGATTGGCTTGCTGCGGTCAACTGGCATCTTCTCTTAGGATGCAAAAACTTTGAAACTCACATACTGGAACATCAGAGCCACGCTCGATGAAGCTGACAATAACTGTCTTGAATGTCACTTAATTTTGATAGTGCACGAACTGTCCAGACTAAATGTTGACATTGCTGCCCTTAGCAAAGTCCACTTCCCAGAAGAAGGCAGCCTCCATGAGCATATGCCCTCTTCTGGTCAGGGAAACCTGTAACAGAAAGGCGTCTTCCGGGTGTTGGCTTCAGGGTCAGAACCTCCATTGCTTCCAAGCTGGACAACTTGTCAACCGGTCACTCTGACCGCATCATGTCCATGTGCCTCCCTTTGGAGAACAAGCAGTATGCCACATTTTTCTTCAAGATTCAAGAATCTTCAAGCTGAACCTACAGAAAAAAATAAGTTCTACTTGGAACTCCGCAGTCATCTACAAAGCAACCCTATAAGCAACAAGGTGGTAATCCTTGGTGAGTTCAATGCCAGAGTGGGCTGGGATGGTGATACCTGTAAAAGAGTACTTGGCAGACATGGCATTAGTAACAGCAATGAAAACGAATGTCTTCTGCTGAAGATTTGCACTGAGCAATTTGTCATCACCAATACCCTCTTTCAGCAAAAGGACAGTCTTAAAACAACCTGGATGCATCCTTGATTGAAACATTGGCATCTTATAGATTATGTTCTAGTGCGCCAACAAGACCTCACTGACCATCGCCTAGTGCACTGCAAACTCAGGTTGCACTTCAAATCCAAACCAAGGAGGGGGCGTCCAGCAAAGAAAACATTCAAGCTCAGCAAGCGTCAGACGACTGAAGTGAAAGCTGACTTTCAAGCAAGCTTACAGTCAAAGCTTGTCAACAACGACTACCCAGAATACCCTTCTTCTGAAACGCTCTGGAGACGACTGAAGACTGCCATCCTACAGACATCTGGAGCAGTTCTGGGGTTCACTACAAGGAAGAACAAAGACTGGTTTGACGAAAACAACCAGGAGATCCAGGAACTTCTTGCGAGAAAGAGGCTGCCTTCAGTAACATCTTCAGCAATCTCCAGCGCAAGCTTCATGAGATCCAGAACGAGTGGTGGACAAATCTTGCAGAGAGAACTCAACAATGTGCGGATGCCATTGACACTTCTTTTCCTTTCGGCTGTTCCCTTCAGGTGTCACCACAGTGAATCACCTGCCTCCATCTCACCCTGCATCTTCTACTCTTACACCAACTACCTTAATGTCCTCCTTCACCACATCCATGAATCTTCTCTTTGGTCTTCCTCTAGGCCTTCTGCCTGGTAGTTCCAACCTCAGCTTCCTACTACCAATATACTCACTATCCCTCCTCTGTACATGTCCAAACCATCTCAATCTAGCCTCTCTGACTTTGTCTCCAAAACCTCTTACATGTGCTGTACTCTGATGTACCCATTCCTGATCCTATCCATCCTCGTTACTCCCAAAGAGAACCTCAGCATTTTCATCTCTGCTACCTCCAGCTCTGCCTCCTGTCTTTTCTTCAGGGCCACTGTTTCTAAACCATACAACATCGCTGGCCTCATCACCGTCTTGTACACTTTTCCTTTCATTCTTGCCGATACCGTCCTATCACACATCACACCGAACATTTTTCTCCAACCATTCCAACCTGCCTGCACACGCTTCTTCTGCACATGCTTCTTCTGCGGATGCCGGTGACTATAGAGGCTTTTATGAAGCCATCACTGTGTACTTCAGATGGCCAGGCACTCTTTACAGGCATGGCTTCCATCCCGAGCTATTGCTCTGAGCACTTTTCAGTGCTGACAGAGTCGTCCAGGACTCAGCAGTCCTGTGCATTTCTCAGCAACCAATCAAAGAGGAACTCGATGAACTACCCTCCATGGAAGAACTCACTAAAGCCATAGAGCAGCTGAAAAATGGCAAAGCAGCAGGAGTTGATGGTGTTACATCAGAGGTCTGGAAAGATGGCGGACCAGCATCACACAGCAAGGTGGGAACAGGGCAAACTTCTGAGTGACTTCCATGATGCAGTCATCATTACCTTGTACACAAAAAGGGAGAAAAGTCAGATTGCTCCAACTACCAGGGGATAACCCTGCTCTCCATCGCAGGAAAAATCTTTGCTTGAGTGCTCCTAAACAGATTAGTACTTAAGATCATCTCCCCCTGAGCCCAGTGCGGCTTCAGAGCCAACAGATTACCACAGACATGGTGTTCGTCTTCGGCCGCTACAAGAAAAGTGTCGGGAGCAGAACAAAGGACTGTATGTCATGTTTGTGGACCTGTCAAAAGCATTTGACAGTAAGTAGGAAAGGATTGTGAAAGATCATGGAGCGCCTTGGCTGTCCCCCAAAGCTCCTCAGTATGATCATTCAGCTGCATGAAGACCAGCATGGCCAACTCAGGCAATATCATAAACTTTCTGAACCCTTTCCCATTGTCAGCAGTGTGAAATGGTTGTGTCCTGGCACCAACCTTGTTTCAGCATCTTCTTTAGCACGGTGCTTAAGCAGTCCTTTGAAGACCTTGACACTAAAGACGCTGTGTACCAACTCGATGGCGATCTGTTCAACATTAGGAGACTACAGGCTCACTCAAAAACTCTTGAGCAGTTGTTTCGTGAGTTCTTCTTTGCTGATGATGCAGCCCTTGTCGTTCACAGCGAAAGAGCCTTGAGTGTAGCGCTTCACATCCTGCTTTGCAGAGGTTGCTAAGCTCGAGGCAATCTTGAAGAAGACAGAGGTCCTCAACCAGCCTGCTTCCCGGGATGAGCACTGCACCTAACATCTTTATTGCCGAGATTGAATTGAATATTATTCACGAGTTCACTTATCTAAGTTGTACCATCACACAAGATGCTAAGATCAATATGGAAGTTGACAACAGACTGGCCAAAGCAAACACTGCCTTTGGCAGACTTCACAAGCGAGTCTGAGGAAATAAATATCTGAAGAAAGGCACCAAGGTCAATGTATACAGAGCCGTAGTACTCACCAGCCTGCTCTGAGTCATGGGCAACCTTCTGTCACCACCTTCGATTGCTTGAGCGCTTCCACCAATGCTGTCTCTGTACTATCCTCAATATCCACTGGAGCAATTACATTTTACCAACATCGAGGTTCTTGAACAGGTGGAGTCAGCATCATCAGCATCGAGGACATGCTGCTCAAGTCGCAGCTGCGCTGGGCAGGGCACATCTCCAGAATGGAGGACCATTGTATACCCAAGATAACCCTGTACGGCAAACTTTCCACTGGTCGCCGTGATAGAGGGACGCCAAAAAAAAAGCTACAAGGACTCTCTCAAAAAGTCTCTCAGAGCCTGTATCATTGACTGCCGCCAGTACTCGGCACTTGCTGCTGACCGCCAGGCCTGGCACTACATCACACACCAGACCATCTCCTCTTTTGAGGACTTTTGCAGGGCCAACATGAAGGAGAAACGCCGTAGGAAAAAGAACTGAGGAGCATCAACCGATATACTAGACCAGACTTTGAACTGCAGCCACTGTGGCCGGATTTGTCTGTCCCGCATCGGCCTTGTCAGCCACCAGTGTGCCTGCAATCTATGTGGACAGCCCCTCTATAAATCTTTGTTCACGAAGCAAAAGAAAGCTTTAAAGAAAATAAATATATACATAAATAAATGTGTACCAGACTTAACAAAATTCGACTTATGAAAATTTTGCTTTCAAAGTACATGTTTACTATATTCTTCATTTCTTTGTTATTTCACACAATGCTTCAAAAGAATTATGCAAAGTCACAAAATGGCTCGGTATTTATAGGTAGTTGACTAAATTAAATAAAGCTCTAGGGTCCACTTAATCTTAATGATAACATTCCATTTAACCTGCGGTGATAAAGGTACTGAAATTATTTAATCAAGAAAAAAATACAATTATTCATCTTACCTTATTTATTTCAAAATGTTCACTTTTCTTTAAAATGTTTAAATATACTATGTATTTATAATAATTAGAATAAGAATGATGAGACAAAAGGTTGAATGAATAAGTATCTCGTTTTACCAAATTTTGAACATTGGGAAAATAACTAGGGCTATCTCACATTTTTATTCTTAATTTCTCAAATGTTAGCTAACATTAAAAACAACACTGCTGATACAAGCTATTTGAATATTATTATTTAGTTCAATACACAAAGAAAAAACGAAGTCTCTGTAGAAACATAGATTGCAGAGATAGGTTTACTTTATGCCATCCTTAATTTGCCAGCATATCGTGGTGGAGGGATTTGCATGTCCTAATGATCCTAGGAGTTAAATTGTCGGGGGTCCTAAGTGAAGGTCCAGACTAAGTGCAGTTCGGAAGACCCCTAGGATAAAAAGAATATAAGAACACAGTTTCTCTTGGCCAGACACTGGGGTCCCCCCTGGAGCTAAGTCTGGGGACGGGGTTCAAAGGTGAGCACTTGTTGCTCGAGCTTTTGCCCATGGAGCCTAGTCGGGCCCAGCTTGAAAAGGAGAAATGGGTCTGAGCTCCTATGGACCCAACACCTGCGGATAGCGCTATAGAGGTCAGGTGCACTGTGAGATAGGTGGCAGCTGAAGGCATGGGTTCTATTTGACTGATTGCTTGCTACTGACTTTGACTCTTGAGACATGGAATGTCACAACTTTGTTGGGAAAGGAGCCTGAGCAGGTGGGTGAGGTTAAGCGATAATGATTAGATATAGTTGGAATCACCTCAAGACATAGCTTGGGGTACGGAACCACACATATCGAGGCAGCTGGATCGTAGACGATTCAGGAGTTGCTCATGGGGAGAGGCAGTGAGCCGGTGTGGACATCCTTGTTGCCTGCAGTGTCACTGCCCACATGTTGGGGTTCTCCCCAGTTGACAAAAACGTAGCTTCCCTCTGCCTTCGGTTAGGGGGAGGAAATGTGCCTCCTCATTGACATGCAATACAAGCCACTGGCCTCTTTACAAACTGCTGTGGATGCGTATTTGGGAACGGGCTCAGAGCGCTATTTACTTTGTACGACTGAGCTCACAGATACCCATAATTGACTTATGATCGCTGTGAGTGGCAGGGAAGTGAGTGTATGCCATCCCTCCCTCCCATGAATGCTTGGCCAATTAGCTCTCATTGACTCCTGGTCATGGATGGCTGCGTCATTCAACCAGACTCAAATTTGCAATCTCTACCTTTTTTTTTTTCCAAGTTACTCAGGGTGGTGGTGGGGGTGGGGTGGGGTTTGCAGTACACCCCCTGGGGATTCCCTTGTTGTCCTAGGTGACTTCAACACCCATGTGAGTAATGACAGTGTGACCAAGAAGGGTGTGATCTCAAGGTATAGCTTCTCCAATCTGATCCCGCATGGCGTTTCATTGTTGGACTTCTGTACCTGTCATGTTTTGTTCATCACAAACACCATATTCGAACAGAACTTGCCCATTAGTACATATGGCTCAAGGACACCCTAGCCTGCAGTCTGATGGTCAGTTTTGTAGTGATGTCACTGGACTTGCAGTTGGATGTTCTGGGCACTTGGGTGAAGAGAGGAGCGCAGCTGTCAACCGATCACCACCTGGTGGTGAGCTGGCTCTGATTGTTGTGGAGGCCACCCTTCAGACCTGGCAGACCATAGTAAGTAGTTAGGATCTCCTGAAAATGTTTTGTGACACCAGAAACATTCAGTCGGACCCAAAAATCCAGGACACAGAGTATGATGAAACGGATGAGGTCTATTGTACACAGGGAAAGCATTAGAGTAGAGGGAAAATTGTGGTCACCATAGAGGTGAGGGGTAACACAAAAACGAGAAACTATGAATGGAAACTTCAGAGCGGGAACTGGTTGAGCACGGAGCTGAGAGCCAGGAGCCAGAGAGATCACGGGGAAATGGGATTGCGAAGAGAGATAATCTTCCAGTGCTGGGAGGAGCGTGCCACTCCTCTTTATAGCCCAGTACCTGCAGTACATAAAGAGAGGGAGAGAGAGTAAAAAGCCATCAAATTCAGAGCCTCTCCCAATACAGACCCAACACAGTATCCCCCCTCTAAGTGGCGCCACCTGGTACCCGACCTGGCTTGTCTGGGAACCAAAGATAGAACTCTGCCAGCAAGTCTGGGTACAGGATTAGGGACCAAGGGATCCAGGAATGTTCCTTGGGCCCATACCCCTTCCAGTCCATCAGTTACTCAAACCCTTCACCCCACCTGTGCATATTGAGAATACGATTAACAGTGTATGCTGGATGTCCATCAACCAGCAAGGGGTGGGGGTGGGGGTGGTAGGGGGATGGAGGGGACTTTCCACCATGGGCTTGACCAGGGATACATGGAACACCGGGTGCACCTTGAGCGCAGCTGGGAGCTTCAGTCGAATAGCTCTGGGGTTTATGATAAGCTCAATGACATACGGCCGGATGTATCTGGGAGCCATCTTCCTGGAGTCAATATGCAGGGGCAGGTCCCTGGAGGAGAGCCAAACTCATTTCCCGACTGTGTAGGGTGGCGCCGGGGTCCGGTGGCAATCGGTGAGATGCTGGTTTCGGGCTACTGACTGCTCCAGGGCGGCACGAGCTTCCTTCCAGACCTGGCATGCTCTGTGAAAGTGGACCTGGTGGACTGCCACTTCAACCTCCTGGTTGGGGAACATGGGAGGCTGAAACCTGTTGATCAGCATGAAGGGGAACATCCCTGTGGCAGCACAGACCAGGGAGTTATGTGAGTACTTGAGCCATGGGAGGTGTGTGAACCAGGAAGCTGGAGACGGGAGGTGACACAGCACAGGGAGAATTCAAGGCTCTGATTCGTTTGCTCTGCTTGCTCGTTAGATTGGGGGTGGTAGCCGGAGGTCAGTCTGCAAGAAGCTCCCAGGGTGTCGCAGAACACCTTCAAACTCTAAATGCACACTGGGGGCCCCAAACTGAAACGACGTCCTGGGGGATTCCATGAAGATGGAACACATGTTGGCCCAGCAGGCCAGCTGTTTCCATCGCTGAAGGGAGCTTGGGTAGTGGGATGAAATGGACTGTCTTAGAGAAGTGGTCTACAATCGTCAGGATGACCATGTTGCCCTCAGACATAGGTAAACCAGTGATGAAGTCTACGGCAATGTGCGATCAGGGGCGATGAGGTATGGGTAAGGGTTGGAGGAGGCCTGAGGGTGCACAGTGGGAAGACTTGCTCTGGGCACAGGTGGCACAAGCTCTGACAAACTCCCTGGTGTCGGCTGTTATGGTTGATCCCCAGAAACATTGTTGGAGGAGAAAGATGGTTCGGTGGACTCCAGGGTGGCAAACCAATTTGGAGGAGTGACCCCACTGGAGCACTGGGGTTCTGACTGGTGGAGGAACATATAACTGACTTTGGGGGCAACTGACAGGCTCTGGTTCCTGCTCAGAGTAAAATTGAATCTCCCCAGGTAGAGGGACCATCGTGCCTCTTGGCTCTACTGAGGTAGGACATATTTTTATGGTCAGTCCAGACAATGGAGGGATGGGCTGCCCCTTTCAGCCAGTGCCACCACTCTTGGAGCACCAGGACCACTGCCAGATGCTCACGGTTCCCCACATCACACAGTAGTTTTGTTCCGCTGGGGTCAAGCGACGGGAGAAGAAGGTGCACAGGTGCAATTTCTGATCTGTCGGGGAGCGCTGGGAGAGGACAGCCCCCACCCCTGAGTCCGAGGCATCCACCTCCACCACGAACTGCAGCAAGGGGTCCAGATGGATCAGCACAGGTGCGTTGACGAATTTATACTTTAGCCTGTCAAACGCTGTCTGCGCACTAGGGGACCACTTGAAGGGCACCTTGAGCGATGTCAGCTGTGTGAGGGAGGCTGCTTGGTGGCTATAGTCCCATATGAATCTTCAATAGAAGTTGGTGAACCGCAGGAACCTCTGCAGCTGTTTTTGTGTCTCCGTAGCTGGCCACTCTGCCACCACCTTCACCTTCCCCGGATATAGTCTTATCCGCCCCTCCTCCACGATGTACCCTAGGAAAGAGACTGAGGAGACATGAAACTCGCACTTCACAGCTTTAACAAATAATCTGTTTTTTTAGGAGCCTAATTAAAACCATTATCACATGACAGAGATGCTCGTCGTGGTCCTTGGAGAAGATCAAGATGTCGTCCAGGTAAACGAACACAAACTGGTTCAACATGTCCCTGAGTACATCGCTGACCAAGGCTTGGAAAACCGCTGGGGCATTGTTTAGACCAAACGGCAAAGTGACCCAGAAGTGTGTTAAAACCCGTCTTCCACTCGTCCCCCTCCCGAATCCGGACTAAGTGGTAAGCATTTCTGAGGTTCAGCTTATAGAAAATGGTGGCGTTGTGGAACGGTTTGAAAACAGAGTCAATGAGAGGGAAGGGGTACTTATTCTTTACAGTGATACTGTTCAGGCCCATGTAATCAATGCAGGGTCTCAAGGTTTTGTCCTTCTTCTCCACAAAGAAAAACCGAACACCTAATGAGGACGATGAGGGCCGGATAAGACCTGCAGCCAGTGACTCGGTCTCCATGGCTTCCTTCTCATTCTTCGACAGATTATAGAGTCCCTGAGAAGGGAACGTGGAACCTCGGAACAATTCAATGACGCAATCATATTGTCAGTGCGGTGGTAGCGAACGTCCCAGTCCTCACTGAATGTCTCTTTTAAATCGTGGTATTCTTTTGGGATGCCAGTCAAATCCATATCCCCAGCTTGATTGGGGTTTGTGAAACTTGGGGAGGTACTGCAGCCAGTAGGCAATGCTGGAAGCAGTAGTCACTCGTATGGTGAGTTTGTGCCAGTCAATGTGGGGGTTGTGAGTCTGCAGCCACAGCCACCCCAACACCAGAAGGGTGAAAGGGGCAGAGAGGACAAGCAGTTCCAAACACTCATGATGATTCCCGGACAAATTGTGTTTGATAGGCTTCGTCTTGTGAGTGACATAAGCAGTGAGTCAGCCATCAATGGCTACCATCGCCTTCGGGGTTTCAAGTTCGTGTACGGGTAGGTCGTGGAGCTCAATCGCCCCAGAGTCAATTAAGTTGGTGTCAGTGCCTGAGTCGATGAATATGTTGATTGAGTGGGGGATGTTGTGCCCTGAACCTGTAGGTGCTTACTGGGTGTCTTGGAGGGTCCTCTCACTGCTGCTCCTCTCCTGGCTGTCGCACCTAGCCGTGCTGGGCACTGGACAAGGTAATGTCCCTTTTCCGTGCAGTAAATGCAGAGACTAACCAGCCGCCAATGCCTTTCCTCTGGCGTCAGCCTGGTGCGGCCCAGCTGCATGGGCTTATGGGAGTCCTCTTCCATCGGAGGGGAGAAGTGCAAGGAGGTTCGAAGTGAGACAGCGTTGGGCCTCACAGGGGCGCTTGGGCGGGACGACAGTGCTAAACCACTTTTCCCGGGATCTTTCTCTCTCTCTTAGCCTGTTGTCCAACCTCGTAGCCAAGGAGATCAGATTCTCAAGCGTCGCTGTCTGATCTCGTGCCGCTAGCTTATCCTTCAGTCTCTCATTCAGCCCCTACAGGAAAGCCCTCAGCTGCTCTCTACCATGAGGATCCGGAATCCGATAGCATATTCAGACACTGACTGTGAGCCTTGTTTGATCTGCAACAGCTGGTTGCTCGACTCCTCCCCTTTCGCCAGATGATCAAAGATGATCTCTTCATCTCCAGCATGAACAGATTGTAGTGTGAGCATAACTGCTAGCGCCTAGGACGAGGCCTGATCTGTGAGCAGGCTCATCACAAATGCAGTTTTGGCTTGGTCGGTGGTGTACGTGAGTGGCTGTTGCCTGAAGACCAGCAAGCACTGGTGGAGGAACTGAGCACATGTGCCAATCGTGCCTGAATACCTTGCTGGTGTGGGAATCAGCGGCTCTTGGTGTTGGGTGGCGATGGCATCCATCCTTCCGTCGAGCTGCACCATGCTGGTCGTCAATCTCTGGAGGCTGTCCACAATTTGGTACAGATGTGGAATCATGCTGTCCCAACAGGAGTCCCTGGTGGGAGAATGCACTGCTGGAGTTTGGTGGTTTCTGCCGGGTCCATTTTATCAGCTACAAGATTCTGTGTCACCAGGAACATTCAGTTGCATCCAAAAATCCAGGAGACAGAGTATGATGAACCGGATGAGATTTATTGTACACAGGGAAGGCACTAGAGTACAGGAAAATTGTGGTCACCGTAGAGGTGAGGGGAAACACAAAAACCAAAAACTACTAAGGGAAACTTCAGAGTGGGAACTTGTCAAGCACAGGAGCCAAAGAGATCACCGGGATCAGGATCATGAAGACAGGCAATCTTCTAGCGCTGGGAGGAGCGCACTGCTGATCTTTATAGCCTGGTGATGGCTGAGTGGAATCAGGTGTGTGTTCCAGACTCCTCCCATGTGTGACAGCCACACCCCTCACCAGCACCTGCAGTACATAAAGAGAGGGAGAGAGAGTTAAAAGCCACCAAATTCAGAGCTTCTCCCAACACAGACCAGAACACGTTTGACAGAGTCTCCTGTCAGAAGGACCTTTAACTCCTTCCTCCAGCAGAATTATAACCATATCCCAAAGAAAGCAGGGGTCATTGAATCCGAATGGGTTATGCATCCTACCTCTATTATTATAAGTGGTCTTCAGTGCCTGTTGTGACAGTAATCTCCAAGTCTGGTGGTGAATACTTGGGGTGAAGGGTGCCATCCAGTTGATAAAGGAGGCCTATTGGATTGTCTTGGCCTATAAGACTCCCGAGGCAGCAGCTAAACATGTTGAAGCTCTGGCTAACAGCCAATGAAAAATATCAGGTGTGGAGGGAGTTCAGTGAAGGCCAGGAAAGCAAATTATTGGTTAGTTTCAAAAAGGTTCTGAACCACCACCCGACATCTCAGGGGCACTGGAGAGTGTGTTCTAATTATCGTGGAATCACACTCCTCAGCCGAGGCATGGGCTATTATGTCTCTGTATCACTGGAGCCAGAGCATGGTCCACATTGGTAATAACAAGTCGAATTCATTTCCATTAAGAGTTGGAGTCTGCCAAGGCTTTTCTTTGTCTATGATTCTGTTCATAATTTTTATGGATAGAATTTCTAGGTGCAGCCAAGGCATTGATGGTTCTTGTTTGGTGGCCATAGGATCTTATCACTGTTTTTTTTTTGATGATATCATCCTTTTGACTTCATCAAACTGAGACCTCCAGCTCTTATTGGAGTGATACACAGTTGAGTGTGAAGCAGCTAGGATCAGAATCAATGCCTCCAAGTAAGAGGCTATGGTTCTCAGTTGGAAAAGGGTGGAATGCATTCTCTGGGTCTGGAGTGAGGTAACAACCCAAGTGCAGGAGTCTAAGTATGTTGCAAAAGTGAGGGAAGGATAGAACGGGAGATTGAGATATGGATCGCTAAAGCCTCTGCTGGAAAAGCCGAGCTTGTACCGATCCGTTATGGTCAAAAGGGAGCAGAGCTGCAAAACAAAGCTCCCAATTTACCAGTTGATCTACATTCTAACTCTCACCTATGGTCACAAGCTTTGGGTAGAGACCAAAAGAACAAGATTGTGGATATAGGCAACTGAAATGAGTTTCATTCGCAGGGTAGCAGGGCTCTCCCTTAGAGATGAAGTAGCTCAGCCACACTGGAGGAGCTCAGTGTAGAACCGCTGCTCCTCCACATTGAGAGGAGCCATTTAAGGTGCCACGGACATCTACTTAGAATGCCTCCCGAATACCTCTCTGGTGTGGTGTTTTGGGCATGTTTAAATTCTTTAATACCGGATCGGTTAAGGCCCGGGTTAACAACAACCACCATCAGTGCTGTTAACCAGCAGGGTGCTGGTGGAAATTTGACTACTATAGGTCGAAGAGGTCGAAAAAGGAGAGGCGGGAGGCGTGCGCCTAGTCAGAGAGAGAAGAGGAAAGGCATGAGTCTAGGACTGAGAGTAGGGATTTTGAATGTTGGAACGATGACAGGAAAAGCTAGAGAGCTGGCTGACATGATGCAGAGGAGGAAGGTGGACATACTGTGTGTTCAGGAGACCAGGTGGAAAGGTAGCAAGGCTAGAAGCTTAGGAGCAGGGTTTAAGCTGTTTTATCATGGTGTGGATGGGAAGAGAAATGGAGTAGGAGTCATCTTGAAGGTAGGGGTTTGTCAGGAAGGTTCTAGAAGTGAAAAGAGTGTCAGACAGAGTGATGAGTCTCAAGTTAGAAATTGAAGGTGTGATGTTCAATGTTGTTAGTACTTATGCCCCACAGGCAGGATGTGAGCTAAAAGAGAAGGAGAGATTCTGGAGTGAGTTAGATGAAGTGATGCAGAGTACCCCCAGAGGTGAAAGAGTGGTCATTGGAGCAGACTTCAATGGGCATGTTGGTGCAGGCAACAGAGGTGAAGAGGAAGTGATGGGAAGGTTTGGTATCCTGGACAGGAACACAGAAGGACAAATGTTGATTGATTTTGCAAAAAAAATATGTAAATGGTTGTGGTGAATAATTTTTTCCAGAAGAAACAGGAGCATAGGATGACTTATAAAAGTGGAGGTAGGAGCACACAGGTGGACTTCCATCTTGTGTAGGCAATGTAATTTGAAGGAAGTCAGTGACTGCAAAGTAGTAGTGGGTGAGAGTGTTGCCAAAAAAGCATGGGATGGTGGTGTGCAGAATGACACTGATGGTGAGGAAGGTGTTGAACGCAAAGGCTGAGCAGAAGACAAAGTGGTGGAAGCTGAAAAAGGAAGTGTCATGTTGTCTTCAAGGAGGAGTTGAAATAGGCTTTGGGTGGTCCGGAAGTTCTACCAGATGACTGGACAACTACAGCTAATGTGATCAGGGAGACAGATAGGAGAGTACTTGGTGTGTCCTCTGGAAGGAAAGTAGATAAGGAGACTTGGTGGTGGAATGAGGAAGTGCAGGAGTGTGTACAAAGGAAGAGGTTAGCTAAGAAGTGGGACAGTGAGAGGACAGAAGAGAGTAAACAGGAGTGCAGGGAGACACAGCATAAGGTGAAGATAGCGGTGTCAAAGGCCAAACAGAGGGTGTATGATGACTTGTATGCTAGGTTGGACAGTAAGGAGGGAGAAATGATTTATAGGCGTGCAGCAAGTTAGAGTGATTAAGGACAGAGAGAATACCTGTCATGTATTGACTGATGACAGAAGTGTGCTGGGAAGATGGAAAGAGTACTTTGAAGAGCTGAAGAATGAGGGATGTGGGACAGAAAAAGAGTAGAAGAGGTGACAGTTGAGGACCAGGAAGTAGCAAAGATTAGTAAGGGTGAAGTGAAGAAGGCATGGAAGAGGATGAAGAGTGGAAAGGCAGTTGGTCCTGATGGCATGCCGGTGGAGGTATGGAAGTGTCTAGGAGAGGTAGCAGTAGATTTTCTGATGAGAACATTCAACAAGGTCTTAGAGAGTGAGAAGATGCTGGAGGAATGGAGGAGAAATGTGCTAGTGCCCATTTTTAAGAACAAGGGAGACATGCAGAGTTCTGGCACCTAGAGAGGGATAAAATTGATGAGCCATATGCTGAAGTTATGGGAAGGAATAGTGGAAGCTAGACTAAGGGCAGAGGTCAGCATTTTTTGAACAACATTTTGGTTTCATGCTAAGAAAGAGCACCACAGATGCAGTGTTTGCTTTGAGTATCTTAATGGAGAAGTACAGAGACGATCAGAGGGAGCTTCATTCTGCCTTTGTGGATCCGGAGAAAGCATATGATAGGGTGCTGAGAGAGGAACTGTGGTATTGTATTAGGAAGTCTGGAGTGGCAGAGAAGTATGTCAGAGTGGTGCAGGACATGTATGAAAGATGTAAGACAGTGGTGAGGTGTGCTACCTCACTTAATATACTGTGTTTTATGATCTGATCCCATCCTTGACTAATTCAAACAATGTGTAACCACAACTTAGCAATTACAGACAAACAATCATAATTTATAAATATAAATTAAATTTTATATTTTTCTTGAACATACACATTGCATGTTCATAGTACTAATGGACAAAGGAAAAGTATTTCATAACCTAATTCAATCTCTTTGGGACTAATAACAACAAGCAAATGCCTCTGGTAGCTGTGGAACATACCTGTGCAATGTTTTGAAGGGATTTTAAACCATTCTTCCTCACAGAACTTTTTCACTGAAGCTATATTCCTAGCATATCTGGCGACTTTATATTGGATTGGGTCTGAGGCATCACCGAGTCTCCACAAAGAAATTTTCTTTAGTTTTCAACACATTCTGATGACAATCTATCCTGGCTCTGTGGCAGAAAAACAGGTTCAAATCATGATGCACATTTGGAGTAATTTATCAGATGTTTTATCAATCCATGAAAACCTTTCCCAGTGGTGTCATGGACTGTTGGGGTGTTCTTGGCCAAACTTAATTTCAAAGCCTATATTTCAAGTCTTTAAATTGGTAATCAAGGGCTCTTCATTTTCTTATTGATTATTCTCTGTTGAGCTTTGGAGTAATCTTTGCTGGCTGTCCTGTTGTAGGTAGATTAGTCACAGTACTATGTCATGTCAGATGTCTAACTGTGGACTGTCGAATGTCTAAAATTTTATAATTGCTTTGTTATCTTGTCCAGATTCATGCAAGTCAAACAAATTCTTGATATTAGTCTTTGGAGACATTTATTTATGAGGCATGGTTCAGCACAGCTATGTCACACATTTCCGAGATCCTTTTATTGACTTCAGTTTAGCTAATTTCAAACTACAATTAGCATTTTGTTTTAAAAAAAGTCAATAAAAAATAAAGCAAACAAATAAATAAATAAATAAATAAAACTGACCTAAAGGTTCAGGTAGTGTTTTCTACAAACACTGTTGAATGTATAGATAAAACCACAATAATGTATTTAAGTTTGTGTTCTTTATTGTAACTTGGATGAAGAATAGATCATATTTTAAGACAAAAATTTTCATGAATACATGTAATTTACAAAGAGTTCAATCATTTTTTCTTGCCACTATATATTATTAAATATGGATTTCACATTGCTGACATGCATTATAATTACGTCATAAAAAAGTGACACGAAGCACAATCAGTATAGCTTTGCCAGAGATTTTGTACTGTTTTGACAAACACTATAAAACACTGATATATGTATTTGCATCTTGTTTTCCACAGAGATTCCCCCTGTACAGTTTTATTTGGTTCTAATAGTGCATTCTAACGTATTTTCCCAAAGCACTGAATGATTTTAGATTGTGGGTAAAACTTGGACTGTAACTGACTACTATTACTCCTATTATTACTCGTACTATTACTCCTATTATTACTCCTACAACATAATTTCCTCCGGAATCACTAAAGTATTCTGACTGATTCTGATTCTCCTGGTGAAGACGTGTTAAAAGCCTTAAAATAAATTACATTTTTATTGCAGAAGCTGATTTCACACTGAAAACTGTAGACAAATTGAATCTTCAACTCAAGTGAATTTTAATGGGAGAAAAAAATCCCTGACTAAGATTTTTTTTCATAAAATCAACTGTTCTACAATTATTGGCACCCCCTAATAATTCCTAGGAAATAAATGTAATTGTAATTCTGTCATTTCTACAATAGTTTACAAAGTTGATCAGAGTATCGAAGAGAATTTAATTAGTAATTCATCTCTTCCTGTTTCCCTGGGTAATAAATATGATGTGATATAGAGGCCATTTCTCTGATCCACTCAAACATGGGAAATACAAAGGTACAAACCATTGAAGTAAGGCAGATGTGTGTTGACCTTCACAAGTCAGGCAACGACTACAAGAAGATCACCCCTCAC
The DNA here is from genome assembly GCA_024760905.1 of Plotosus lineatus. Classification (NCBI taxonomy): domain Eukaryota; kingdom Metazoa; phylum Chordata; class Actinopteri; order Siluriformes; family Plotosidae; genus Plotosus; species Plotosus lineatus. The sequence goes on along the minus strand of CM045732.1, from coordinate 36,504,840 downwards.
CTGCATATGTACACATCTACTGTCAGAGGAATCATTACGACATTTCATGCCCACTGTGAATTCTAGGAGAAGATCAGTAATGCTGTGGCCTGTTTCTGTTCCAGAGACCTTGGGAATATCGTTAGGATATGAATGCTTTGAAATACCAGGACATTTCAAATCAAAATCTGGTGGCCTCTGCCTGAAACCTGAAGATGGGTCGTCACTGGGTATTTCAGTGAGATAATGACCCCGAGGGTACATGTGGCCAAATCTACACAGAAATAGTTCACCATAGACAGAATCAAGCACCTCCCATGGCCAGACCTCAACCCCATTGAAAACCTGTGGCGTGAGCTAATAAGGAGAGAGCAGAGGAGAGGAGCAGGTTGTTGAATGATTTAGAGAGATTGTGCAGCGATGTAATATTCCAAGATCCTGTTTCTGACCATTCTTCCTCATTCTTTAAATAGAATGGAAGAATAGAAGAAGCACATCATGGCCTTATGCGACTCATGACACAGAGAGCACTGAACTGAACCTCTTTCTGTATTCTCTCATCTTGTGAAACATTATAGGAGAAGATTGGGTCTGTTTTGCTGGTAAAAGGTGGTTGTACACGGTATTAACATCAGGGGCTAATAATTGTGACACACATGGTTTGATGTAAAATAATTATTTGTTAATGTGGGATTTTTCTCCCCAGATAAATGCACTTGAATCCTAGGTTGGATGTCCTCTTTTTTCACTGTGATCCTAAATTACTAAAAAATATTTAATATATTTGAAGCTAAAGAACATTTGAAGATAGAGTGTATAATTGGCTATTACGGCCAAGCGCAAGACGCAAGCTTCTTCAACCAGCAAATATTCATTCACACCACAGTGTGGATTTAATTCATTTTTAACATTTTCATTTGTGTTACATTTTTTCATAGGTGCCACAGTGGTTTGTTGTTGTCTCTTCAGATTAAGTGCATTGGCACACTTTCAAATCTATGAAGCCTGTTCATTGAACTTTAATGATTTCTCAAGGTGAGGAAAATGACATAAAGCACTTAGAACTGCGAATTTGTTAAGGTAGAGGGATGCTATTTTTAGAGGCGCTGTGAAAAACTGTGCTAAACACAAATTTAACAGAAAACATAAGATAGCATGACTGAAAGGATGATGCAGTTTCATGGAACAACAATAATGCACCAACATCAGGTTTTAATTAGCATTTGAACACTTTGCTTTTGTGAATTCAGCCAAACAGCCTTTTTAATTTTCAAGTTACAGGCAGATACTCTGCTGAGACCTCAGCCAGGCTTCTTCCACAGCGGCGCTAGTAGTCCCCTAGTGAGCAACACAAGACTTCACAGGACTGTGCGCTCAACTTCCAGTTACACAATCGGCCTCTCTCCCAACATCACTTTTCGACCCTCAGGCCCTGATTCTTTTCTGAGGCACTCAGGCTGCCCCAATCCAGGCCTTTACACCAGACAAGATAGCCCATCCCAGCCACGACCTTCACCCACTGGCTCTCTGGCTACGAGTCCAGCCGGGACTTGTTCTCCAGCCTTCAGACCACAGCAGCACCCATCCCCACGGCCTCCACCTGACCCACTCAAAGTCACCCATGAGCAGTTCAAGGCAGCTCTACAGATGGTAGTGGACAAGGGTGACCCACGCTCTTACCTGGAGAACTTTGTAAAGATTGGTGAGGGCTCCACTGGGGTGGTGTGCATTGCACGAGAAAAGCACAGTGGCCGTTTGGTGGCTGTAAAGATGATGGACCTAAGGACGCAGCAGAGACGGGAGCTCCTGTTCAATGAGGTTTGATATTCTTACTAAAAACAGTTTGATACCATATTACTACAGTGGTTGAAGTGCCGAGGAAATGGCTTGAGAGCCGAGCATTGATATTACAAGTTTATGTTTTTTAGAAGTAGGAAATCAGAGAAAGTATTAAGGGGTTCCACTGATTTCAAAAACATGTAATTTTGTTTAAAATACAATACACCACATACGAACTATATAACACTACCGAGTTTCACTACAATGTGGTTGTGTGAATTGGGTTGATTCTTTCCTGTGGATCATTTGTTACTGGAATGCAGAACTTTTTATTCCCAAAGTAACAGGAAAATTATTCACATAAAACACAAGTACATGTGTATATAAATTAAGAGGTATGTTCTAGCCAAGCCATCACAGGGCGAACACATGCATAACCATTCACACAGAGATCTTTTAAGTGTGCTTTGTTTTGTTTTTTTAACTTCTGTTTCCATATAATAATCACTAAAACAATTATGGTATGAGGGTGGCACAGTGGTGTATTGATGAGGATCTCTGCTTCCATGCGAGAAGGTTTTGGGCTCGTGTTCTGGGCTTGGTGAAGGTATTTCTGTGTGGAGTTTGCATCTTTTCCACATCTTAGGGTGCGTTTTCTCTGGGAACTCTGGCCGCCCTTTCACAGTCCAAAGACATGCACATTAGGTTAATTGTCTCTTTCAAATTGCTCCTCGTCATGAGTGTGAATGGTTATACATATGTTGGCCCTGTCATGGTCTGGCTATCAGTTCATGGTGTACCTTGCATCCACCCAGAGCTGGCTGAGATAGTCTTTAGCTTCCCAGTGACCCTAGCATGATTATGCAGTTTGGCAAATGAGCGGGTGAGTGAATTGTACTAGATTAAATAAACAGCAGTATATTTTGTTTATAGTTGTTTCTTCACTTCTTCTTCTTCTTTTCCTTTCGGCTGTTCCCTTCAGGGGTCACCACAGCAAATGATCTGCCTCCATCTCACCCTATCCTCTGCATGTTCCTCTCTTACACCAACTACCTTCGTGTCCTCCTTCACCACATCCATAAATCTTCTCTTTGGTCTTCCTCTAGGCCAGCGGTCGGCAACCTTTGCCATTCAAAGAGCCATTTGGACCAGTTTTCCACATTAAAGAAAACACTGGGAGCCACAAATCCTTTTTTGACATTTTAAATAAAATCACACTGCATATAATGTTTTTCCCCTTTTTCCTTCATGTTAATATAAAATAACGATATGTTACATTGATTTAAACGACTGCAGAGACCATTAAATTACAATTCTGCTTGCAACAAAAACATTTAGATTAAAAAAAAATCGCCAGCCTCCCCGCGACCCGAATTAGAATTAAGCGGTTCAGAAAATGAATGAATGTGTTCGAATGCTTCTTGTGTTTTTAGAAAGAAGAAGAATATCCATCCCACGAAGCGCGGGACGGGCTGCAGCCAGATGTGTAACGGGTTGGGTTGCCAACCTCACCAATCACGCCCTTCGTGAGATCTTCTTTTCTTTATTCGTTATATTAATGTTGTTTTGTCATAGTTTTAATTTACAAAAATTACAACAACACAGAAAAGTATTTGAAGACTTATTTTAAGAAGGAGCCTGCTCAACATTCTTTTAAATAATATTAATGCTTAATGCTGTACTGACCAACTCATTCTCAGAGTGGAGACTGAACCACACCCAGTCTTTTATTTTGTCACTGAGACGACAGTTATTTAATCTGGAGATTGCTTTGTATAAACAAATCTCATCCACATCTCTTCCTTCAGCTGTGATTTCTGTTCCTGAATTACAAACCCCGGTGGCAGAAAAAAATCTCTCTCTCACCGCGCTGCTGCTTGCCATGAGCTCTTTTAGGGCTCTTTTATATTTATTTGGTGTGGGCGGGGTGATTTTGTGTGTGTTCTTGTGTTCTTGTGGACACACACAAAATCACCCCGCCCACACCAAATAAATATCCGCCCACATCTGTGACTCTTAATTTTCATCTATGAAACCTTTGTACACACTCCTGCACGTCCTCATTCCACCACCAAGTCTCCTTATCTACTTTCCTTCCAGAGGACACACTAAGTTGTCTCCTACCTGTCTCCCTGATCACATTTGATGTAGTTATCCAGTCATTTGGAAGCACTTCCGGACCACCCAAAGCCTGTTTCAACTCCTCCTTGAAGACAACACGACACTCTTACTTTTTCAGCTTCCACCACTTTGTGGCTTCAAAAGGCTTTACCAGCTTCCACTGCTCTGCCTTTGCCTTCAACGCCTTCCTCACCATCAGCGTCATCCTGCACACCACCATCCTATGCTGTTTCGCAACACTCTCACCCACTCCTACTTAGTAGTCACTGACTTCCTTCAAACTGCATCGTCTGCACAAGATGTAATCTACCTGTGTGCTCCTAACTCCACATTTAAAAGTCACCCTATGCTCCTGTCACTTATGGAAGAAAGTATTCACCACAGCCATTTCCATCCTTTTTGCAAAATCTATCAACATCTGTCCTTCTGTGTTCTTGTCCTGGATACCAAACTGCCCATCACTTCCTCGTCCCCTCTGTTGTCTGCACCAACATGTCCATTGAAGTCTCCACCAATGACCACTCTTTCACCTCTGGGGGTACTCTGCATCACTTCATCTAAGTCACTCCAGAATCTCTCCTCTTCTAGCTCACATCCTGCCTGTGGGGCATAAGCACTAACAACATTGAACATCACACTTTCAATTTCTAACTTGAGACTCATCACTCTGTCTTACACTTTTTTCACTTCTTGAACATTCCTAACAAACCCATCTTTCAAGATGACTCCTACTCCATTTCTCTTCCCATCCACACCATGATTAAACACCTTAAACCCTGATCCTAAGCTTCTAGCCTTGCTACCTTTCCAAATGGTCTCCTAGACAAACAGTATGTCCACTTTCCTCCTCTGTATCATGTCAGCCAGCTCTCTATCTTTTCCTTTCATAGTGCCAACATTCAAAGTCCCTACTCTCAGTCCTAGACTCATGCCTTTCCTCTTCTCTCTCTGCCTACAGACACGCCTCCTGCCTCTCCTTCTTTTATTTATAGTTCTTTACAAAGCAAAATTAATTCCATAAAGAAATAAAATATATGGAAAAAGAAGTGTTCAATGAGTGTTTATAGAAATGTTACCTTTAATGTGAGAAGCCAGTGTGAAGTTCAGAGTAAAGCTGATTTCGAAATAAACTGAACAACAAGTCCTTATTTTATCATAGCCAGTATGAAATTCACTATATAAATGAGATTTCATTTTGGCTTTCTCCCTTTATCACCACAGCGAATGATTCGCACATTTGATTTGGCATAGGTTTTTACGCTGGATGCCCTTCCTGACACAACCCTTTAGCAAGGGACAGAAATACGCTGATGGCTTTACAGCTCCTCTTTACGAAAGTCAGCAATGGTTCTCTTAGATGCCTCACACCATAGACAGCGAGAGACATGGCCTGCCATTGATAACCCAGTTAGCTGCACTCGGGGAGAGCCTTATGGAGAGTGGGACTCGAACCCCCAACCTTAGGATCAGCAATCCAGCGCCCTATACCACTAGACCACCACTGCCCCCAAAAAAGTCACGATATAAACAATATAAAATGCAGAACTACGCTCATTTTCAAAGAATTAAATGTTGAGAAAACCAGCAGAACACTGACCACAAACAATTTTCCAGGTAGCGGCGAACAGCATTTTTAGTGTGACAGAAAAATTCAGAGCTGTTTTGGTGACAAAAAAGATCCAAGAACTACGGCACAGCACAGATGCTTTCCTCAAGTCATAGAATGTATGAGTATGAGAGTACTAAGTGCGGGGAATACTGTGCAACATCTACCTGTCTGTAGTCAATAATTGTTAAATTTCTCTGAGGAGCAAGATCATTAAATTCAGCACGTTTTTTTTAGTACAGTACAGTATATACTAATGAACACCACAAAAATAGAGCTCACAAACTCAAGAACTCATTCAATAATTTTCTGAACAGCATAATCCTAAGTAGGGTTGCGGGCAGACTGGTGCCCATCTCAGCTAACTCTGGTTGAGTGTGGGGTACATCCTGTACAGCTCACCAGGCCATTGCAGGCTCAAGAAAATTCTTCAGCCAATTAAAAAAATTTAAAGTAAGCAAAAAAATTTCTTGTTTTAAATGTCTTTTATATGTTTTTGTGCAGTGTATATGAAATGTATTATTCACCTCAGCAATAACACTGTACAGATCCCTCAATCATATAATAATGCACCTCATCTTCAGTAAATAAGTGTGTGTGTGTGTGTGTGTGTGTGTGTGTGTGTGTGTGTGTGTGTGTGTGTGTGTGTGTGTGTGTGTGTGTGCGCGTGTGTAGGTTGTGATTATGCGGGACTACCAGCACAGGAATGTGGTGGAGATGTTTAAGAGTGCGCTGGTGGAGGAAGAGCTCTGGGTTATTATGGAGTATCTCCAGGGAGGAGCACTCACTAACATAGTTTCTGAAACCAGGTAGGTCATCATAGTGATATGATGTTTGTTCTCTTTGTTCTTCTTTGTAAGCATTGCACCATTTGATTTGAATTGCACCAGATGTGTGATTATTTATTGGTGCCTTGAGTTCAAGTATCCCAGGGTTTTATTCACGACTGAGGGAAGGATGGAGCAAGAGATTGACAGGCGGATCGCTGCAGGCTCTTCTGTAAAGTGAAACCTGTACTGGTCCGTCGTGGGGAAAAGGGAGCTGAGCCGCAAGGCTAAGCTCTTAATTCATCAGTTGATCTACTTTCCAACCCTCACCTATGGTTATGAGATTTGGGTAGTGACCCAAAGAACAAGATCACAGTTATACGTGGCTGAAAGGAGCTTCCTTTGATGGGTGGTGGGGCTCTCCCTTAAAGATATCTGGTTAGAATGCCTCCCGGACGCCTCCCTGGTGGTTTGTGGTTCTGGTCTGTCCAAACGGGAAGAGGCTAAAGGGTTGAAGCACAACAGGGTGTTGGTCTGGGAATGTCTGGGTGCCCCCTGGAAGAGTTGGAGAAAGTGGCTGGGGAGAGGGACATCTGGACCTCACTGCTTAGGCTGCTACCTGTGACCTGACCCCGTAACAAGTTGATGATGATGATGATGATAGTGAAATTCTTTTTTAACTTTTTCTTGAATAGAACATACTAGTTCCAGTTTGATTATTTACCCCAGACCCCGACTACCAAGGAGCTTTTTGACTACCACGGTGACCTCCACTCCAGTAATGGGCAGACCCCCGCCCAAACCTCCTGGGTCTTCCTCCTCCACGGAGGGCATGTTGGTGGGATTGAGGGGGTCCTCAAAGTATTCCCTCCACCTCCCAATGGCATCTCCATTCGAGGTGAGTAGATCCCCCCTTCACTGTAAACAGTGTTTCTGGAGAACTGCTTTCCCCTCCTGAGACGCCGGATGGTGGTCTACAACCTTTTTGAGGCCAACCGATAATCACACTCCAGGCCCTCACCGAACTCCTCCCACACCCAAGATATTGCATCTGCAACAGCTTTTGGCTGCAGCACATTTGGTCTGCCAGTGCCTGTCTGCTGCCTCAGGAGTCCCACAGGCCAATAAGACCCGATAAGCTTCCTTTTTCAGCTGGATGGCCCCCATTACCACATGTGTCCAGTGATGAGGTGTGCTGTCAGTGTGACAGAAGAGTTCAAGGTGGAGGTGGGACTGCATGAAGGGTCAGCTCTGAGCCCCTTCTTGTTTGCTATGGTGATTGGACAGGCTGACAGACGAGGTTAGACAAGAATCCCCATGGACTATGATGTTTGCAGATGACATTGTGATGTGTAGTGAGAGCAGAGAACAAGTGCCAGAAAATCTAGAGAAATGAAGGTTAGCCTCAGTAGGACAGAATACATGTGTGTGAACGACGAGGACCCAAAAGGAAGGGTGAGGTTACAGGGAGCAGAGATAAAGGTGGAGGATTTTAAATACTTAGGCTCAACAATCCAGAGCAATGGAGACTGTGGAAAAGAGGTGAAGAAGCATGTGCAGGCAGGTTGGAATGGTTGGAGAAAAGTGTCTGGTGTGATGTGTGATAGGAAGGTATCAGCAAGAATGAAAGGAAAAATGTACAAGACGGTGATGAGGCCAGCGATGTTGTCTGGTTTAGAAACAGTGGTACTAATAGAACATACTAGTTCCAGTTTGATTATTTATAGACCTACAAGGTTTTAATTTGTTGAGATTTAAACAAACAAACAAATAAACTAACAAACAGAGCATACCTGCTTATTGCATATTCCTTTCTGAGTCCTGTGGTTTGTCCTGGTGTGGTAGTATGGGCTGGACTTCTTATCTTGGAAGCCCCTCCTTCCTGCTGATGGAGATCTAAGTGGACCGAGATGTGCAACAACAGACTGTGAATATGACTTTTTACTGCTGGTATATGACTTTGTACTGCTGATATTAGCTCTCTTCCCCACAATTAATTCGGACTTACAGTTGTACACTTTTTGGACTGTATTGGAGTTTCTCATATATGGTTTCTCATATATGGTTTGTATCTTTATGGTTCTACCCAAATGAGGATGGGTTTCCCTTTTGGATCTGGTTCCTCTCAAGGTTTTTTCCTCACGTCTACTGAGGGAGTTTTTCGTACTTAATAACTGCTTTAAAACAATTAACTCAAAATAGTTGATTAATAATAATAATAATAATAATAATAATAAAACTTCAGCAAGGTCTTAGTGTAGTAGGTGCATCAGATTAGAACACTTTACTAAAAAGGATCTGCTGACCAGTTTGACAGAGTTGTTTGTTTCCCTCCGTTTTATGTATGCAGCTGAAAGAACCTGGACTGATCTGCGCAGTGATGTCATGTTACAGACTTTGCTTAAGATCTCCCATCACGTTATCAGGTTTTTATGTTGTACCACTTAGTGTAACCCATAAGAGGGCAGGAGACAATCACCGTAGCTGATAATCAGGCTGTGAACAATATAAACATGCAATAAAATCCTCTAATGCTGCATCATACACCTCATGTGTGTCATTATCAGAGAAACTATAAGATATCTTCACAACTGCACAATCATGCAGTCCAAGGTTGCTGGCAGTTGTACAAAATATTAATATCAGGGGGCTAATAATTGTGGCACACATGATTTGATGTAAAATAATTATTTGTTAATAATAGTAATCATCATCATCATGATCTTCTTCTGCTTCTTCCGGGGTCGGGTCAGGAGAGCAGCAACCTAAGTAAAGAGGCCCAGACATCCCTCTCCCCAGCCACTTGCTCCAGCTCTTCTGGGGGTACACCAAGGCATTCCCAGACAAGCCGAGACACATAGTCCCTCTAGCATATTCTAGGTCAACCCCGGGGTCTCTTTCCAGTTGGACATGCCCAAAACACAACTCCAGGGAGGCGTTCGGGAGGCATTCTAACCAGATAATGAGCCACCTCAACTGGCCTCTCTCAATGCGGAGGAGCAGGAGATCTACTCCGAGCTCTCCCCGGATGGTAGAGCTTCTCGCCTTATCTCTAAGAGAGAGCCCCACCACCCGGCGAAGGAAGTTCATTTCAGTTGCTTGTATCCGTGATCTTGTTCTTTGAGTAACTACCCAAAGCTCATGACCATAGGTTAGGGTTGGAACATAGATCGACTGGTAAATTAAGAGCTTTCCCTTGCGGCTCAGCTCCTTCTTCACCACAACGGACCATATAGGCTTCGTTTAACAGCAGAGGCTACAGCAATTCGTCTGTCAATCTCCCGCTCCATCCTTCCCTCACTCATGAACAAGACCCCAAGATACTTAAACTCCTCCACTTGGGGCAAGACCTCATTCCGGATCCGGAGGGTGCATTCCACCCTTGTCCAACTGAGAACCATGGCCTTGAACTTGGAGGTGCTGATTTTCATTCTGACCGCTTCACACTTGACTGCGAATCTCTTCAATGAGAGAGCTGGAGGTCGCGGCTTTAAAAGGACAACACCATCCGCAAAAAACAGAGACGAGATCCGATGGCCACCAAACCAGAACCCTTCAGCGCCTCAGCTGCTTAAATTCTATCCATAAAAATTATGAACAGAATCGATAACAAAGGACAGTGTTGGCAGACTCCAACCCTCATTGCAAACACATTCGATCTGTTGTTACCAATATGGACCAAACTCTGGCTCCGGTGATACAGAGATCGAATGGCCCGTAACAACAAGTCCGGAACGCCATACTCTCAGAGCATGCGCCACAAGATAGCCCAAGGGACACTGTCAAAAGCCTTCTCCAAATCCACAAAACACATGTGGACAGATTGGGCAAACTCTCATGCCCCCTGCAAGATCCTGTGGAGGGTAGAATTAGTCAAGAGTGCTATGATCAGGACAAAAACCACATTGTTCCTCCTGAATTCGAGGTTCGATTATCGGCCGGATCCTCCTCTCCAGTACCCCTCCATATACTTTCCCGGGGAGGTTGAGGAGTGAGATTCCCCGATAATTGGAACACACCCTCCGGTCCCCCTTTTTTAAAAAAAGGGGGGATTACCACCCCGGTTTGAGAATCCACACGTACAGCACCTGATGACCATGCGATCTTGCAGACATGGGTCAACCAAGACAGTCCTACAGCATCCTGGGCCCTGAGATATACAGGGCGGATCTCATCCAACCCCAGACCCCGACTACCAAGGAGCTTTTTGACTACCACGGTGACCTCCACTCCAGTAATGGGCAGACCCCCGCCCAAACCTCCTGGGTCTTCCTCCTCCACGGAGGGCATGTTGGTGGGATTGAGGGGGTCCTCAAAGTATTCCCTCCACCTCCCAATGGCATCTCCATTCGAGGTGAGTAGATCCCCCCTTCACTGTAAACAGTGTTTCTGGAGAACTGCTTTCCCCTCCTGAGACGCCGGATGGTGGTCTACAACCTTTTTGAGGCCAACCGATAATCACACTCCAGGCCCTCACCGAACTCCTCCCACACCCAAGATATTGCATCTGCAACAGCTTTTGGCTGCAGCACATTTGGTCTGCCAGTGCCTGTCTGCTGCCTCAGGAGTCCCACAGGCCAATAAGACCCGATAAGCTTCCTTTTTCAGCTGGATGGCCCCCATTACCACATGTGTCCACTGGGTTCAAGGGTTACTGCCATGACAAGCACCTTCCAGTCCTTCCAGTCACGGCTATGGGCTGCCGCCTCAGCAATGGAGGCACAAAACATGGCCCATTTGAATTCCATGTCATGAATTCAGAATTCATTTTTTAATAATTTGGAAAAACAATGAAAAAAATAAGAAAATCCAACCTTTAATTCAAGTGCATTGATTCAGGGAGAAAAAAAAAAATCCCACATGGAATTATTTGTTAATGTGGGATTTTTCTCTCTCTGAATCAATGCACTTGAATTAAAGGTTGGATTTTCCTCTTTTTTTTCCATTGTCCCAAAAAAAAGAAAAACTAACAAACTGAATTCGTTATAAACTAAAGAACATATCTTAATCGGGGTGCCATTAATTATGGAGGGCAGTGCATGCCCCTTCAGTGCATGAGCTCCTGTCTGGTATTTAGTTTAAACATAAATTGTGAAACATTATTTATGAATATGTATTTAACTCTGAATAAATAATGCAGCCATGGGGGGGGGGGGGGGGGGGCACAAACCAGTGTCTACCCCTCACGCCGGTCCCAAGCCCGGATAAATGCAGAGGGTTGAGACAGGAAGGGCATCCGGCATAAAACTTCTGCCACATTTCTCATGCAAATGATCAGAACGAAATTCATACCAGATCGGTCGAGGCCCGGGTTAACAACGACCGCCATCAGTGCTGTTAACTGGGTGCTGGTGAAAATTGGACCACTGTTGGTCAAAGACGTCGAAGAAGGAGAGGCGGGAGGCGTGTCCGTAGGCAGAAGAGAGTAAACAGGAGTACAGGGAGACACAGCGTAAGGCGAAGGTAGGGGTGTCAAAGGCCAAACAGAGGGCGTATGGTGACTTATATGATAGATTGGACAGTAAGGAGGGAGAAAATGATTTATACAGGTTGGCACAACAGAGAAATAGAGATGGGAAAGACGTGCAGCAAGTTAGAGTGATAAAGGACAGAGAAAGAAATGTATTGACTGATGACAGAAGTGTGCTGGGAAGATGGGAAGAGTACTCTGAAGAGCTGATTAATGAGGAAAATGAGAGAGAGAAAAAAGAGTAGAGGGGTGACCGTCGAGGACCAGGAAGTAGCAAAGATTAGTAAGGGTGGAGTGAGGAGGGCATTGAAGAGGACAAAGAGTGGAAAGGCAGTTGGTCCTGTGGAGGTATGGAAGTGTCTAGGGGAGGTAGCAGTAGATTTTCTGACAAGAATATTCAACATGGTCTTAGAAAGTGAGCAGATGCCGGAGGAATCGAGGAGACGTGTGCTTGTGCCCATTTTTAAGAACAAGGGAGACGTGCAGAGTTGTGGCAACTACAGAGGGATAAAGTTGATGAGCCATACAATGAAGTTATGGGAAAGAATAGTGGAAGCTAGACTAAGGGCAGAGGTCAGCATTTGTGAACCACAGTTTGGTTTCATGCCAAGAAAGAGCACCACAGATGCAGTGTGTGCTTTGAGGATGTTAATGGAGAAGTACAGAGAAGGTCAGAAGGAGCTGCATTGTGCCTTTGTGGATCTGGAGAAAGCAGATGACAGGGTGCTGAGAGAAGAACTGTGGTATTGTATGAGGAAGTCTGGAGTGGTAGAGAAGTATGTTAGAGTGGTGCAGGACATGTATGAGGGATGTAAGACAGTAGTGAGGTGTACTGTCGGTATGACAGAAGAGTTCAAGGTGGAGGGGGGACTGCATCAAGGGTCAGCTCTGAGCCCCTTCTTGTCTGCTATGGTGATGGACAGTCTGACAGACGAGGTTAGACAAGAATCTCTATGGACTATGATGTTTGCAGATGACATTGTGATCTGTAGTGAGAGCAGAGAACAAGTGCAGGAAAATCTAGAGAGGTTGAGGTATGCCCTGGAAAGGAGGGGAATGAAGGTTAGTCTTAGGAAGACAGAATACATGTGTGTGAACAACAAGAACCCCAGAGGAACGGTGAGGTTACAGGGGGCAGAGATAAAGAAGGTGGAGGATTTTAAGTATTTAGGCTCAACAATTCAGAGCAATGGAAAGTGTGGAAAAGAGGTGAAGAAGCGTGTGCAGGCAGGTTGGAATGGATGGAGAAAAGTGTCTGGTGTGATACGTGATAGGAGAGTATCGGCAAGAATGAAGGGAAAAGTGTACAAGACGGTGATGAGGCCAGAGATGTTGTATGGTTCAGAAACAGTGGCCCTGGGGAAAAGACAGGAGGCAGAGCTGGAGGTAGCAGAGATGAAAATGTTGAGGTTCTCTTTGGGAGTAACAAGGATGGATAGGATCAGGAATGAGTACATCAGAGGGACAGCACATGTTAGATGTTTTGGAGACAAAGTCAGAGAGGCTAGATTGAGATGGTTTGGACATGTACAGAGGAGGGATAGTGAGTATATTGGTAGTAGGATGCTGAGGTTGGAACTACCAGGCAGAAGGCCGAGAGGAAAACCAAAGAGAAGATTTATGGATGTGGTGAGGGCGGACATGAAGGTAGTTGGAGTAAGAGCAGAAGTTGCAGAGGTTAGGGTGAGATGGAGGCAGATCTTTTGCTGTGGAGACCCCTGAAGGGAACGGCCGAAAGGAAAAGAAGAAGATTTAACTCTAAATAAATAAAATGGTTGAAATGAGGATGATCAGTGTATTTTAGGTGCCATACCGAAATGATAGAAAGCCTTATTTTCAGATGTAATTGGTTCGGACAACTGAAACAATTATAATAATGAATAATATATGAATAATATATCTTTTTCCTTGGCAGCAGGGTGTTGTGATGATTACAGTCCTGGGTGGGGCATTTCTGTGCATGCTCTTTCTGTATTTGCCTGGGTTGCGAATGGTTTTATGTGATTTGGCTTGCAGTGGACTGGCATGCTGTTCAGAGAGTAGTACCCTGCCTTCACCCAGAGTCAGCTGAGATAGGCTAAACTCAGTGCAAGCAGTTCAACAAATGAATAATTGAATTTATGTGATAGTATGAAATAAATAATCCAATTCAATTTTGTTTTACTTGTGTGTTTTTTTTTTACAATTGACACTGTGGTCACGCTGCTTTACACAGTAAAAGTAGGGACTTACAAAGTATAAAATAATTTAGATACGGTGGTACCTTGACTCACGAGTGTACCTTATAATTCATTTTCCATGATACGTACAAGCTTTGATCCCACCAAAAATCTGCCCGATCCAACGAGCAAAATTTTGATTTACGAGCTGTGCTCGGGAAAAGGCTGTTCCAGGCAAATTAGCCTTATGTTCTTCCGCGTGTATTCCTTTGTGCTCCGAGAATGCCTTGTGCAGTGCTTCTCAATTATTTTCTGTGATGCCCCCTATAAGAAGAAGCAACAACCCCCAAACATTTCACACACCCCATCACCCAACAAGCAACTATAAATAGTGTTTACTGCACTTCATATCATTTCCTCAGTGCTTTTTCCCTGCATCATAGAGACAACAGTGAGTGCGCCACTGCCACCTACTCTAGTGGAAGCGCAATTATACTTAATTCTAGTACAGTATGGCAAAAAAACATGTTCCCCAGGGTTATATCTACCCCCGCCCCCTGTCCTCACACTGTGTGCCCCACTATTTAAGAAGCATTTGGCCTTGAAAGCACCACGTGCCTTTCCTTGCTGGCATTCGCAGCATGCACATGCACAACATTCTCCTCCTCCTCCTCTGTTACGCACCACCTCATGCCTACCGCAGTCGATAATTGGAAGGGTTAGTTGACTTATTGTTTATTCTTGTTTTATTCTTATTTAATATTAATTACTATTAATGTTAATGTACATGTATTATCATTGTTATGAAATAGTTATTGTTTTTACATGTTTATCTTTAATAATGTAAGATCAAATATATGTGTTTCTGGCAGGTTATGAGTTTGGAAGGGGGGGTGGAAAGGATTAATTGGATTTCTATTTTTCCAATGGGAATTTTTCTTTTATCTAATGAACATTTTGACTTACGAGCTGGTCCTCAGAACGGATTAATTTCGTAAATCAAGGTACCACTGTACAGTACAAACTGCCCCCTATAATTATTGGCACCCCATGGTTAAGATTTGTTAAAAACCTTAAAATAAATTACATTTTTATTTCAAAATCTCCTCTCACACTGAAAATTGTAGAAAATTGTAACCTTTACCATTTTTTAAATTAGATTTTTAAAGGGGGAACCCCCCCCCCCAACTTAAAATTTATTCATGAGTGAATTATGTTTTCATTCATTTGTTCATTTTCTAAGCTGCATACAGTTAGTCTCTTGTGCATAGGTTTTTTTTGTTTGTTTGTAAATATATTTAGGGGTCATGAAGAATAAATAAGTAGTTATGAAAGGACATAGAAAAGATCAGTGGATACTTTGGGATTGTGATTTGCTGTGCTGAATTTGTGCAGGTTGAATGAGGAGCAGATTGCAACAGTGTGTGAGGCTGTCCTGCAAGCACTGGCTTATCTCCACTCACAGGGCGTCATTCACCGCGACATCAAAAGTGACTCCATCCTGTTGTCCTTGGATGGAAGAGTAAGATCCACCTTATCTCACTTGTCTCTTCTCCTGGATTTTGCATTTCCTTTGTGCTGTAAATTTTACCCCATGACGAACTGTTTTATATATTTGTATGTTTTATATATACATACATATATATATATATATATATATATGTATGTATATATATATATATATATATATATATATATATATATATATATATATATATATATATATATATTATTATTTTTTTTTTTTTTTTCAGATTAAACTGTCTGACTTTGGCTTTTGTGCTCAAATCAGCAAAGATATTCCTAAGAGGAAATCACTGGTAGGGACACCATATTGGATGGCACCAGAAGTTATCTCAAAGTCACCTTATGGCACTGAGGTGAAGAACTGCAGTAAACAGTTAACAGAATACAATAATACCAGTGCAGCATACAGTTTTGAATCCTTATGTGAGTGTGTAATATTTTACATAAGAAGGATTTTTTTTTTTGCAGGGCAAATAAGCTATTCTTACAGAGAGGATCGATAGGGGCTGGCATGGCATCTGCCTCACAAGCAAGAAGGTCCTGGGTTTGGTTTCCAGGCACGGCAAAGATGTTTCTGTTTGGAGCGTGTGTAGATTTCCTACAGGTACTCAAGTTTCTTCCCACAGTAGAAAAATATGCAGATTAGGTGAACTGGCTGTTTCAAACACCCCCTAGGTGCAAGTATGAATATAAATGGCCCAATCATATCATAGTGTAATGGAGACACTAAGAGTCACATTTGAACAATGGAGTGACTGAATTTAAAACGGTTAAAAACTGCTTGTGTTATTAGCAGAGTATTCGTTTAATAGTGCAGCTTGTAAACACAGTACCATAGGCTTGGAACATGACTTGGATGGATGTCCCTGTGTCCTGTACATATGCAAAACCCAGTAAGACTGCTTCATCACCAAAATGATAGCCATAACATGAACTAATTAAACAGATACTTAAACTAACAGGACAGGTATAAATAATACAAGTGATCAGGTATTACCCACATTATCATGCTAAAGAGGAGAGACAAGAGAACAGTCTGGGATGCAGATGCTGTGCAGATCATTCAATATCCACATTAATAATAAACTGCTCTGGAAGCAAAAACCAGGACAGAAGCAGGGCTGCAATACATCTCAACAACATTAAGCGCATAATCGCTCAAGTAACAAAACTGAGGCCCAAAAACATTAATGACACAAACAGACTAGCAAGCAGGTAACAGTACTTACCTTCCGACGAGTTCTATAGGAGTCTTAAATTTTCTCAGTTATTGAGTACCTCCTTGTGGATGGGGTCCTCATAGCCAGGATATAACAAGAGGACTGGGAAGAAGCTCTGACAGGCAGTGAAGAGTAAACCCAGGATCAGACAGTATCGACATCTCTCTGGACCTCCGCTAGGCAATGCCTAAATATTCATTAATTCGTTCATTTTCTAAGCTGCTTAATCTTAATTAAGGTTGCAGGAAGGCTGGCACCCATCTCTGGGTGACGGTGAAGTACACTGAACAACTCACCAGCCACTGCAGAGCCAACAAACACGCAACAATTCACACTCACACCCAGAGAAAATTTGGAACAGGCAATCAGCCTACTGTGATTGGTTTTAGATTGTGAAAGGAAACCGAAGTACCTAAAGGAAACCCACGCAAGTATAGGGAGAACAAGCAAACTACACACAAAAATGACCCGAGCCCAAGAATCAAACCCATAACCTTCTTGCTGTGAGATGAACACACTAACCACTGTGACCATAGACATATAGACAGACACCCATATGTTATGTCTTTTGTGTGTTTGAAATAACTGTGGTGTGAACATAAATGTCAGGTGGATGTATGGTCTATGGGCATTATGGTGGTGGAAATGGTGGATGGAGAACCTCCGTACTTCAGTGAAACTCCAGTGGTGGCTATGAAGCGGTTAAGAGATGAGACACCACCCACTATACGAAACATTCAGCAGGTATCTACATTCAGCATTTCACTATTTAAAACAACCCAGGTCCTCCAATCATGGTTTACAAAATGTATAATATATTCAACAGCGTGTAAAATCAGAGCTTACTCATCCTGCTCTTGATACTACCCTTCCCAGGTCTCTCCAATGCTAAAAGACTTCTTGGACCGCATGTTAACCCGAGACCCGGTGGAGCGTGCTAGTGCCACGGACCTCCTTGAACACCCATTTCTTCTGCAGAGCAGCTCTCCACAGTGCCTCGTCCCACTCGTTGAACAGTACCGCAAACGCATGTCTCGCTGCTGAGTTCCCTATTCTTCCCGTTTCTCTCTTGTCTATATTTAACGCCACAGTAAGCTCTTGGCTAGAGGCTCAAAGGGCTCCAGGTTTGGATGTCCCACATAGGATGCAAAGATCTGAGCTGATGTATAACAGGTTGGCTATGGTTAATGCACCATAAGGTTTCTTTGTCCTGGAATGGTGCTGAACTAGTAGCCAAACCAGTAGGACTATGATCATGCTTTTAACATGTGTTCAACATCAATGAATGGAGAATCTTTCATGGTATCATGATGCTTGATGTCCAGTTTGGTCAGCATTTTGGCAGTATTTTTAGCACAGAAAGACAAGTGCGCCTTGTCCTCGATTTGCATGTCTGTGGCATTAGACTAAAGTAGACTAAATTTTAGCTAGAAATGAGTTGAAATAGTGCTCAGAACATTGTTACTGACTGTTGTTCAGCTACTGTTTTTAATTGAGTCATTGGCCACTTTTAATTGTACTGATTTAGCTATTAATTATCTTGTTTGTTTATTTTTTATTAAATAAACAAACTTATCTGCTTTTTGGAAGGAAGGTTCTGCATCAATTTCAAAATGGGTGCACTGTAAATATTGCTCACAGTTTAACTTTTAGAAAAGTAACTGAAAAGGAATAAAGTGTACATAGTACAGTCATGTTAAATTAATACTGTAGTATATTTACATTCTGAAAAAAACCCTCTGATTTTGATGTGACTGTTTACGGTGTGTGAGAGAATGAGGGGGACAGTGCGAGAGACTGAACGTGTAAAAGACTGAGAAACAGTGTATGTTTACACCTTGGGATGAAACGTTCATTTTAGCACTTTTGCATTCTGTTGTACTGTGATTTAGTTTTGTAATGGTTATTTATAGTGTGTGTGTGTGTGTGTGTGTGTGTGTGTGTGTGTGTGTGTGTGTATGTGTATAAGGATTTTGCTTTCTGTTATGTTTGTAGAAGTAAAGCACACTGGATGGAAAAATGCTGAAGGGTTTCTCACCAGCTCTGCATATTCTTAACATCATCTTTAAATTTCCTGAAGAATTCAGCTTGGATCGTTGTGATTTTATGTTAGTTGTTCATAGTGAGAGAAATTCAACAGTTTTTCTAAACAAATAAAGAATGCAATCTGAAAATATGGTGCAATCTCACTCTCTCTCGCTCGCTCACACACACACACACACACACACACACACACTTTTGTTAGATTTTCTTAAACTTTATTTAATGATTACAAGTAAATGGTATTCACAATATGCGTAGTGAACTGATACCACATTTAATGTTTGTTCAGTTTCATTTCACATGAACGATTTTATCTACACAAATTATATAAATATTGTATATATTCTACTTGTATTGCTTGTACATACACTCTAAAAAGCCTGCAATATCTGAGACACGAGCACATGTTTAACTGCCCAAAGTGTATATAAATTAAAACGTGCATAAATTAACGTGTATAGTGGTGGTCCAGTGGTATTGGGCTGGATCGCTGATCCTAAAGTTGGGGGTTCGAATCCCACTCTCCACCGGTTTGTCACAGTGCAGCTAACTGGGTGAGAGGCATATAAAATAACCATTGCTGACTTTCGTAAAGAGGAGGCTGCAAAGTCGTCAGCGTGTTTCTGTCCCTTTCTTAAAAGGGTTGTGTCAGGAAAGGCATCCGATGTAAAAACCTATGCCAATCAAACGTGCGAATCATTCGCTGTGGCGACCCCTGATGAAAGGAAATCTCTCTCATATACAAATGTGTATACAAATATATGAAAAACCGTGCATAAATTAAACAGTATATGGTGAGATATTTTAAATTAATTATGAAGCGCAATGATATAATTTGAGAAAACCCCGTGATCCCACGTGGCTCCTGAAATGCACAAGACTGTGTTATGGAGCTTTATCTTTAAAGATAAACTTGAAGCACTGTGGTTTATCTAGTTTTATTTACATCTGCGAGGACAGTTACACTGTGAGAACAGTATCAGTTATTTCTCTCTCTTTTCTTTAATGTTATTTATAAAGAGGTTTGATGATGCAGGTGCAAATTAAAATTCCTGCGGGTTTTGTGTTGGTTGCTCATTGCTCGCGAGACCTCAACTCTGTGATCCACTGCTTTTCATCAACCTCCAGGAAGCATAATAATAATAATAATAATAATAATAATAGAGATTAAACGCGCTCACCGGAGGACCCGCTTTTGCCTCGCACCTAATACAACCAACACTATGCTGATTATTCACAGGATCTCTCTCTCTCTCTATCTCTCTCTCTCTCTCTCGGACGGTCCGTCTCTCAGCAGCTCCATGAATTCCGGAGCGGTGAAACGCCGCAGTAACACCCTTCCGAACTCGTCCAAAGCCGGCGGGCGTGTTCTCATCCTTTCCCGCGGTACCAGGTCCCGACTGAAGTTGAGTTCATTTAATATTTGGTTCTCGTCAACACTGGAGCGTTTTATCGGGCTGTTCTTCCTGTCAGACATGTCGCTGTCCCGCACACAGTCGTCGCGCACCTGGTGTAAAGACACTCTATCCTCGTCGCTCTTGTTGGCGGAAGTGTTGTCATGGCAATCGAATTTCAGGGCGAGAGCGCTCACGTCTAGAAGAGAAGCCCGTTTTAACCGACTGGCAGGCTTTGTCACGTTTCGCGCTTCGCCCTGGTTCGTCTGGAGGTCCAGGTTAAATAATTTTCCTTTTCCCCACTGTGGAGGATGTTCCGTCGTGTCCTGCTGGTCTATTTTGTGGCGGTGTTCTGAGACAAAGTTGTTTATCCTCCCTAAGGCAACTCGTGTGGAGTCCTGAGACCGTTTCGCGTTGAGCAGGACATGCCGGTCCTTCTCGGGGACACGCCTCTCTGGAAACCCGGTTAAAGCCGAGTTTGCTGTTTCAGGGGAGCACTGCTGAATGAATTGTCTGTTTAGGTCGTTTTCATCACTGATCCACATCTGTCTTTGAAAGAAAGAAGGCAGTGTATCTTCATTCTTGTTACGAACCTGCTTTGAGAATTTTTCCAGAATTTGCTTCGGAAGTCGTTTCGGCAAGGGAGCAACTTTATATGACCCCTGATTTTGTGAGTTTTCTCAACACTGCTGAGCCACTGGAGCATTGGAGCGTTGAGCACCTGAACACAATGGGCATGTCCCAAATTTTGAGCTACCTGGATGGGACTGTGACCTGCATGATTAGTGTCATTAGTGTCATTAGTCCCAGCCTCTTGAAAGCACGAATGAGAAAATCTAGGACCTGGCTGTGTCCCCCGTAGGCAGCATATGCCAGGGCGCTATTACCACAGCTGTCAGTAAGCTCAGGGTCAGCGTTGAACTGCACTAAGAGCTTGACAGCATCTAGGTGGCCTTGCTCACAGGCCAAACTGAGGGCGGTCCGGCCATGCTCATCCTGGATGTTCACGTCGGCACCTTTCTCCAGGAGCAGCAGTGTGAACGTGTCCCTGGTGCTTTGCTCCTGCAGGCAAACCGCACACATAAGCGGGGTGCGACTGCTCTCATTCTTTGAGTTGATGATGCGGCAGTCCAGTGCATCAAGCACGAAACGGGCCAGGTGCACCTTGCCACTGTTCATAGCCTCCAAGATGGTTTTTGTTCCAGAGCCCTGACACAGGTCCTTTGGTTTCAGCATTGTAGCATGTCTCGTCTCGAGGAGATGATTTTCACAGGTACAGTAGTTAGTTAGTTAGTTAGTGTGTGTGTGTGTGTGTGTATAGCTCAACACTCTCAGAGTTCTAGATGGCGATGGCTTCAGAGTTTGTCTTAGTCAGGGACTGTCAGCTGTTTTATATTACTCTCTGTGTGCCCGCCCCACGTTGCCACGGCCACTGCCATTTGAGACCAAGCACTTGTAATAGCATTCATTCAGAATCTCATCATCTCCTCTTTGAGAAGCTTAATTGATGGAAACAGTCTTACTGCCTTGGGTTTTATAAACGTATACTTGATTTAACGACTAATGGATTCCCCATGTTGATGACGATGACATTTTAGTATAACATGAATTTACTACTGACTGAATTTTCCACTGAATTTTCCATTTGGAATGGCAGGATTTTTTTTTTTTTAATTTCAAGGATTCAGAATTAGTGCCCACTGCAAACCATGAGTTTTATTTGCCATTTGGACTCTAGAACAGTTTGTGAAGTTTTGTATGATCTTTGACATTTTTTCTGGATTTCTTTTACTTGTAAGAAGAGATTTTTATTTTTGTATAAGACCTGCTTCCTTCAATATCTCACCCAGGTCACTTTGATCAGCCAAACCAGGCCTGCCACTGGTTGAAGAATTTTAAAGTCATTAATGAACATTTGCTTTCCAAGATAAGATATATGTATGCTTTTTTTGAATCTCCAGATGTCACCTCGGATAAATATCTGGAGTAATCTCCCTTCATTTATATACTTATTTGTAATTTGTATACTTTGTATACTTTGCTTTGTATACTTTGTAATTTGTATCATTTGTATACTTTGCTTTCTGCCTGGGTAGCTTTCGATATGAGGTGTTTCTCAAGAAGGGTTAGCACTCTTAGCATACAGTGCCTTGCAAAAGTATAACCACCTTTGCATTTTTAATGTTTTGTTGCCTCACAACCTGGAATTCGACCTCCCTATTCCATCCTATCGGGACTACGTGAGAGATGCGCATGTGCAGAATTTAAGTGTGAGTGAGTCGAAGATCAGTGTTCAATATACTTTTTTTTTTTTATTTCTCTCGTTAGAAGTGGAAGTTCGAAGAACCTTTTGAGGAGTGAGTGTGATTCGTTGTTTTAAAAATCACTTTCGGAGACTTTTAGCTGGTGCGCTTGAAAGACAGCTGGGAATTTGACCAAAACGGCCACTGGTTGTGGTCAGCCTAAAGGGCTAGAACAGTGGCGACACAAAGGGTGTCCAGCAACAACGTTTTTGAAATTTCTCTTGTTAGAAATGGAAGTTGTAAAAGTGCATCATATTATCATGTTCTCTGGTGCAAATACTGCTTTATATAACTGTATAATGGTGCTTTATTTTTCTGTGTTTTGCTATACTTAAATGCTTGCTGAGAATAATCAAATGATAGGCTTAATGGGCCATTCTGCATGTCCATTGTAAAAGTGCATGCTGAGACACCTGTGACACACTAAGCTGTCTGTGTGACCTTCAACAGTTCCTACTTCGGTGGTTTCCTTACTTCCTCATGTTTTCCTCACTTCCTCACTTCCCAGACAGAGCCCAGACTCATCGCATCCTGTTGAGACAACAACGCATCGTAGACCCAGTCACAAACCAGGAAGAAGGAACCTGCTCTGAAACCCTTAAAAGCACTCACCCGCGAGACTTGAATCAGACCTCAGATCTTAACTAGCGTGTCTTTATGTATGTACTGTTGGTCTCCGTCCTTTGCAAATGACGCAATAAAGCTTCTCATATTCAACTCAAAACCAGTCTCCAGTCGTCTTCTTTCCACATTCAACGGACTCAACAGTTTTGGGGGCTCGTCCGGGATGTGGTAGAAGAACGAGAGTTGAGGAAATTCGACCCAAATTTTTTCCTCGTGAACCAAGGAGAAGGACACAGGCCGGCAACCACTAAAAGGTAAGCAGAACCTGTTTAAATCAAACTCTGCATATTGACTAAACTAAAAACTGTGTCCTCTCCGGACGTTTGAAGGAAAATTATTTAAAAAGTTGTATGAGAACCTATTTTAAGATTAAAAGTAAAATAAGAGAGTAGAGAAATTTAAGCGTGAACATAGATGCGCCTTGGTGGTGGCGTACCCTCCCGGTTTCTGACGAGGGGCCATGGTAAAGGCTGGGTTGGAGTCCCGGGGATTGAGGCTCCCCAAAGTACCACGTGAGTGATATAAAACTGCACGTTGTAGTCGGATGAAAGGCCCTCAACGGATTAGCCGTTGAAAGCATGCGTCTATGCGGGTGAAAGGCCCCCAGTACGCTGAGGTATTGAAGCATTAGTAATTGGGTGAAAGGCCCCCAATACGCTGAGGTATTGGAAGCATTAGTAATTGGGTGAAAGGCCCCCAACACGCGAAGGTGTTGGAAGCATTAAAGAGACAAATAGAGGGTGATATTAATCGTGTTGTTTTCTATTTTATGTATGTGTTGTGTTGTCACATGTGTGACATTAATCGTGTTGTATTCTATTTCATGCATGTATTGTATTGCAACGTGTGTGACGTTAATCGTATTGTTTTCTATTTCATGTATGTATTGTGTTGCAACGGGTGTTAGGTGTTAGGGAAAGTGGGAAGTGGGAAGAATAAAATTCAGAGGTGTCGAGAGGGACGCTGACGTTTTGACAGTGTCTTAACTGGGCAGAGAAACAGACAGAGGAAACCTAGCGGTGTTAACATAATCTGTCTGTGTGGTGGAAACCTAACGGTGACAACACAAGCCGCCTTCCGTGGTTAATTGGGTCATTCGCTCAGCTTAGCACTGACGGACTGACTGGCTGTGAACGTCTAAACAGTCCCAATCCGGGAGAGTGAACAGGTGTACCCCCGCTCTCTGGCCTCTGAGTTAAGACAAATGGAGGGTGAATTTGATAAAGAAATAAAGAATGGAGGCTAGGGGATGAACCCCTGAAGCCATTATATGCACAGATTGAGAACACATTGAAATCAGTGGAGCTGAAGAGCCCACTGAAACAGAAAAATAAAGCTGTAGATGAAGCCAGACGAAAGCTGTTGTAGTCACGACATCTAAAAACAAACAGTTGGGGGACAGTGGCCACTTGGGATCCTGGTTATGGGAAAAGGTTAGAGAATATTCAGAAAAAGTCAGAGAAGCGAGAGAGCAGGGAGAGAAGGCGAATCTAATGTCTAGATCTAAGCTGAAAAAGAAGGTAGAGGAAATGGAGAACGCCCAACAGGGGTGGACGGATCTCGCGGTCTGCTGGCAGAGTGTCTCGCATCTTCACCATTCCCAGTTGAAGGAGACGACCCCGAAAGTCATAGGAGCGGTAACAGCACCTGACACTGAACCTATGCACCCCCCACCATACGCACCCCCCGACACCCAGCGTTAACAGTGTATATCCCACTCTGTATATCACCTCAGGGTCTCTACGAACTGAGGGCGGCGAGACTTGCGAGCGCCCGCGTGTACCATCCCCGCCGTTTGCAGATATACCCACCCCCGGTCATGCACATACACCGACCGTCCACCGAGAGGGGGGAACAGTCATGGATACACCACACAACAAGCCTGAACCATTCGCCACGCATCAAGTTAGAGCTGAAATAAAGAGACAGGTAGGTGGTGACGGAGGACATCATGAGGGAAGGTTGGCAGGTAGGGAGACGGACAGTAACGTCAGGGATGAATTCCCGGGGAGTGCCTCTAGAGGACCAAATCCCAGACCCAAACATAACGTTTATGCCCCTGGGAAGACGACATTAAAGATAAGTGGGGTATGGGAGAGTGACAAAGAAGTAGAGGAGGAAAATAGTGACGAGGGTCAGACAGAGTTGAACGAGCCGGAGGGCAACTTAGAAGAGTATGCAGACATGTTGAACGAGGATTTAATTAAGACAGCAAACCTTTCGTTGGGTTTGGTCAGGGAGGTGGAAGGACTACTAGCACAAAAGTCGGTACCTCGACGGTCCGAGCGACTCAGACAGAAAAAACACCTGACAGGGTCGGAACACACCACACAGTTTCCCTTGACCATCATACCGGGCATGAGGCCGAAGTACAAACCTTTTGGGGTGGGAGATATACAGGCCATAGTGGACAAACCGCCACCAGTAGTAGACGGCGGGAACATGTGGCTGGCTAAATTGGACGCACTTACAGCCGGACACACTTTAGCGATCAGAGATTTCAGGGCCATAGGAGCACGGTGCATGGCCCCCACCGATTTTAGAGACATCAAGGTAGACGCAAACACCACAATAGTTCCCGACAGCACACCATTCACCGCACACAGCACCGAGATAGGTCAGGCAATGAGGATTAAATTCCCACTGCCCCGGTCTACGGTCATGCCAAAACTAAAGTGGAACCCCGATCAGAACCCGAGAGAGAACCCAATCCACGGAGATGTGGACTAAGTTGACGGGTTGCCACCCAGGCAATCAGGGCCTACAGATGGAATGGTTCCGCCAGGCCGTACTTAATGGGGTGCCCGAGGAGGTGAAAAATCTAATGATAAACAACCTGGACATGGCTGGAGCAGACTCCCATGACTGGGACAAACATTTGGTGCACCACCTGACCCAGGCGCAGGACAAGAACCACAGTGATGAATCAGAAATAAAAGAGCTGCAGTCACAGCTCCTAAAACTCCAATTAAACAAAGCTAGGCAAGAAGCGAATGACAAAAAACAGAAACCTCGCGAACAACATAAACAAATGATAGCTGAAGCCTTCGATCCGTACCCCGTCCCTGCTTGGGAGCCACCCCAACCGCAGCAACCACCTCAATATACAACATATCCTCCACCCCAACCGCAGCAACCACCTAAATATACAACATATCCTCCACCCCAACCGCAGCAACCACCACAACACACAACATATCCTCCACACCAACCGCAGTACAGAAGCAGAGGCAGGGGCATGCAGAGGAGAGGCTACAGGGGAGTACCTGGGGGGGGGTACGGGAACAACCAGGGTTGCTTTGTCTGTGGTGATCCAAACCACTGGGCCCAGGATTGTCCGGCCCGCGTACAAAGAGGGGATTACGGCCAACGAGGGAGAGGCCGAGGAACAGGAAGCTCGACACCACAACTCCCGCCGCCAGCTGGTCAACCCACTCAGTTTCCCATGTGGGGAGACTACGACCACCAACAATAACACACCCCACAGAGACACCCCGACGAGCAGGTGACGGCAGAGCCTGTATTGTCGGTCACAGTTGAAAACAGATCAATGACTTTTTTGGTAGACACAGGCGCCACTTTGTCCTCCATTTGCACCATGTCCAAGAGACATTGTTTAACACAGCACTCGATTACTGTAATGGGTTTCTCTGGGGTACCAACCACGCTGCCTACAACCGTACCTTTGGACACTCGTATAGGCCTCCAAAGACTGTTGCATTTGTATGTATATTCCCCTAACACACCAACCAACTTACCTGCTGGTTTCCCTAGGAGCTACCATCATGTGCGACCCAGATGGACTGACTGTCTCGTTTCCAGACGGCACCAAGTTGTCATGCGGCCACTCGCCCTATACGGTCACAGGACAGTACATAATGCAGCCTCTCGTTGAAC
The DNA here is from genome assembly GCA_024760905.1 of Plotosus lineatus. Taxonomy (NCBI): domain Eukaryota; kingdom Metazoa; phylum Chordata; class Actinopteri; order Siluriformes; family Plotosidae; genus Plotosus; species Plotosus lineatus. The sequence goes on along the minus strand of CM045732.1, from coordinate 36,477,951 downwards.
CACATGCCGACATCTACTGGGGTGTACTACAGCCAGAAACACAGGCACACCAGGGGGTTCTCTCCAGCCGGAGTCACAAAACTTATTCAAAAAACGGCACACATCGTCATGAACCACCCCTTACATGTGCTGACCACATATAGTGTTGTGGCGTACGTGAACTCACAGACCTTCACACTAACACCACTCAGACAAAGAAGAATATGCAGGGTGCTAGAAGCTCCAAATTTACACTTCACACACGAGGGCGTCAACATGGCAGACCAGATGGGGTTAGGGGAGCCGCATGAATGCGCAGAGAAAGTGACTCAGATGACCACGGTCAGCGAAGGACTGTACTCAGACCCCATACCAGATGCTAGGAACCTATATATGGACGGGTGCTGTTACAGACACGATAAACATGGACTCATAGCAGCGTACGCGGTAGTAGAACAGACACCACAAGGGATGGTAACAGTGGAAGCTAAGAAACTGGTAGGGCAACAGTCAGCTCAGAGAGCGGAAATATTAGGAGTGGTAGCAGCGCTCCGACTAGGCAAAGGACAGGAAGTTAATGTTTTTACCGACTCAGCATACGCCGCAAACGCAGTACACATCGAACTAGGACAATGGCTTAGAGCAGGCTTCCGAACCGCGTCAAATAAACCGATCAAACACGAGGAAGACATGAAGCAACTCGCGGATAGTCTGCTGCTTCCCAGCAAGGTGGCAGTAATCAAGTGCAAAGGACACGAGAAAACATACTCACTCACCAAGGTGGGAAATGACGCAGCACACGCAGCTGCAAAACAGGCAGCGGGCTACACACCCACTATGTACACAATATGCGCGGAACAAGAGGCGGTAAGAGACAGACACACACAAGTACTGATTCATGAACAAGATCTCGCGTCACCACAAGAAAAAAAACGCTCTGGAAAGCAAGGGAGTGTACATGCATGGAGGGCCTTTGGAGAGGACCGGATGGCAGGGTGATTCTGCCACCGGGTCTTAGAACCAGTACATTCACAGAGGCGCATGGTGTGGGGCATGTGGGGACAGTGCAGATGATGAAGAATCTGAATAATTGTTGGCATCCATTTTTGAAGGATATGATTAAACATTTTGTACAAACATGTGAAGTGTGCACTCAATATAACCCCAGACCAACGGTGAAACTGCCTCCGGGACATTTTCCATTGCTAACGAAGCCAGGGAAAGAGATAATCCTCAATTATACTGACATGAACATCATGGTTAAGGGGTATCGATACTTACTGGTTTGCGTAGATAGCTACTCGGGGTGGCCCGAAGCATGGCCCACCAGAAAGGAGGACAAATGTGTGGTTAACCACTACATCCCTCGACATGGGTTTCCTGAAAGGGTAAGATCAGACAATGGGACTCATTTTAAAAATAAAGACCTCCAACAGGTGGAAACCGTGTTGGGGCTGACCCACAAATTTGGCTCCGTATACCACCCACAGTCACAAGGTAAGGTCGAGAGAATGAACAGAACCATCAAGGACAAATTGGCTAAAATCTGTGCACAGACCAAAATGACATGGCTAGATGCCTTACCATTAGCTTTACTATCTATCCGGAGCTCCGTCAACCAAAGCACACATTTGACTCCACACGAACTACAGACCGGTAGACCATTTCCTGGACCACACACAGCACTGGACACTGACCCACAAAACCTAATCCATAAACAATATTATCGTGAATTGAAAAGTCTCGTTGCAGCTTTTTCAGATCAAGTGAGGGAGCAGTACCAGGCGTCTACCGGCACCCCTCCAGACACGGAGTGGGTCCTCCTGAAAGTCCTCAAGCGAAAGTGAATGGAGCCAAGGTGGACAGGACCCTACAAGGTCAAAGAGCGCACCTCGCACGCCGTCCGGGTGGAAAGCAAGGGCGACACCTGGTATCACTGGAGCCAGTGTGCAGCGGCAGAAGCTCCCTCCAGATCACTCGTCAACACACACAGGGACCTGTGTGAAGCAGTAACCTCATCACCGGCCGGTGACAAAGAAAAGACCACCAACAGCGCAGGGCAGAATAATCCCTGGGTGGAAAACGGGGTGAGGTGGTCTAACCCTTTCCCTCACGGCAAGGCGGAGGAACAACGCGCCTCTGCAACAAGTAGTGTGCCAAGCTACCAATGCAAGTTTTGAAGAGTGTTATTCCAATTATATCGTTTTAACTATTTTGTAATGTGCTTTTGCTTTGAGTTGTGTGACAAAGAGTATTGAAGGTCGTAAGCTCTTTAAGGTGTAGCGCGTGACCCTCCCTAGAATACAGTGAAGAATTCACTCTGTCATATTGAAGGTTTAGCTTGCTAATTTCTACATGGAAGGTAAAGCCAGATGGGGTCTCTCCTCGGGTCCACTAATGTGTATTTCTTTTTTAGTCTCCTCCCATCCTGTGGGTACTTGACCCGCCCCTTACTTCCTCGCAGAACGTCACAACCGACACAGCCCACAGCCGACACCGACGATTCGTCTCGTACACAGGAGACGACTCGTTCAGGTTGGACAACTGCCTGGCCAAATATGGTGGTATAGAAATTAAGTACGTCAAAGGCACCAAAGCCACATTTACTTTTGACCTTTGTGCCGTCATAAACTGCGCAGGTAAGAACACCACGTGGCAGGGATATGACCGCTATCTCTGTGCGGCCTTGAGTTATGCGGCGTATGTCCGATGGTGCCCCTCCTGGGGGAACGTTATAGCGTACACCGGGACATGGACACCGGACGGCCATACCGCCGGGATATTACAAGGACGAGTTACGATACAGCGCGACTTTCACATAAGCCAGAATCCTATCTCCCTGTCCATCAATAACATGTACATATGTCTCGGGGGACGAGCGGCTCAGTGGGGCCTCCGGGGTTGCATTGGGGGCGAATGCATCATCACTCTAGGAGTATTGATATCTGGATCCGACCCTTTGGGCCTCATCAAAATTACTCTGGTGGACCCTCCCAAAGTCACAACTTTGAAATCACATTCACCCAAGTACCCAGCAATTAATGCCACCCTTCCCCCTCAAATGGACGGCGTAAAAGTTCATGATTTTTCAAAAGATTCCCCGTTACAGATTATCCGGAAGGCTACTGGGTTTACGGACAAAAACTTGTGGCTGGTTATGATGCAGGGCCTGGTCAAGTCATACACTAACGACAGCTGTGTGATCTGTTCCACGGCCCGCCCTGTGCTGATCACCTCGCCCTCTCCATTCACCACTTATCCCTACTCCTTTCACTGTATATTAGAACTACACATGCTGGACAACCCCACACAACCTTGTCAGGTTTGGGAGACAGCCTTTCCACTGACCCCTGGTTCACCCGATCCCCCAATGTTCCAACCAGTGCGCTACGCCCATTCCTGTATCACCAGGCCAGGCAACTCCTCGTCCTCTAGGGTAGGAACTATCTCCCCGGACTGGTGCAATTCCACCACTAACGTGTTGGATTGGTCCAATTCCACCACCCTCACCAAAGCCCATGCGGATATTTGGTGGTACTGCGGAGGGGCGGTTCTACATCCCACGCTCCCTCCTAACTGGTCAGGCACCTGCACCCTGATCACCTTACTCATGCCTATCTCCACTGTACCAGCCTCAGCATCCGACCTATTAGGTGTCCTCTCACGCACTCATATAAAGTCCATCTCCTCATTCGATATTAAGCGCACGCGCCGGTCGATTCCCGCGCTCGGGAAACAAGGCTTTCAAGGGACTCCCACTTATATCGATGCAATCAGTGTTCCTTGCGGCATACCCGACGAATACAAATTAGTGGACCAGATTGCAGGTGGGTTTGAATCTTCCATTTGCTGGTGGTGCACTATCAACAAGAATGTCGACAGAATCAATTATATCCATTATAATGTTCAACGCTTGACCAATCTTACCAGGGATGCTGTGGAAGAGCTGGCAGCCGAGCTCAGGGCCAATTCACTTATGACATATCAAAACCGCATGGCTATAGATTTTTTACTCAGTGCCCATGGTGGCGTCTGCTCCATGTTCGGGGAAGAGTGCTGCACCTTCATACCCAATAACACTGCGCCAGACGGGTCAGTCACGAAGGCCTTGGACGAGCTGCGGACTCTGGCCACCGAACTGAAGGAACACTCGGGCGTTGATAATGTCATGCTTAATTGGCTGGACAGACACTTTGGTAAGTGGAAAGGTTTGATCGTTTCAGTTGTGATATCCATCATCTCGGTGGCCGGACTCCTCGCCCTATGTGGCTGCTGCTGTATCCCTTGCATTCGTTCCCTATGTATCAGGTGCATCTCTTCCACCCTGGAAAAAGGGGGTCCTCTTCCTCCCCCTCCATATCAATTTCCTCAGATGCTAGCCGAGTCGGAAGCTCTCATTTCGCCGGGGTCCCTGGTAGATCAAGTCGCACTCAGACCCCAGTTCTGATTAGATTTTACTATGGGCAATTTTGCATGCAGTTAGAGTTTTTACAGATATCATATTTTGCTTAGAGTTTTTACAGATTTCATATTTGCCTTTTATACAGCTTTTCTATTTGCTTTGGTTTCATATGAGGTTGTATACGTTCTTTTCTGATGTCCTATTATTTTTGTTGTCCTGAGTGGCTCCTTGGTTGATCTCCTAAAGGAGATCAAAAGGGGGAAAATGTAAAAGTGCATCATATTATCATGTACTTTAGTACAAACACTGCCGTATATAACGGTACAATGGTACTTTGTTTTTCTATGTTTTGCTATACTTAAATGCTTGCTGAGAATAATCAAATAATATGCTTAAGGGGCCATTCTGCATGTCTATTGTAAAAGTGCATACTCAGACACACTGAGCCGTTGGGGGTCTGTGTGCAATTCAGCAGTTTCTAAATCCGATGGTCTCCTCACTTCCTCACAATTTCCTCACTTCCTCATTTCGAGATCAGGAGGCGACAGCGTGAAACTGATGTGTGTAGAGGTGAGGGAGTGTGGGGTCGTGCCGCACCCGGATAGAGCCCAGACTTATCTCCTCCTGTTGAGACAACGACACAGCGTAGACCCAGCCCCAAACCAGGAAGAGGGAACCTGCTCTGAAGCCCTTAAAAGCACACACCCGCGAGTGAGACCCCAGACCTTAACGAGCGTGTCTTTTATGCATGTTTGTTGGGTCTCCGTCCTCTGCAGACGACGCAATAAAGCTTCTCATATTCAACTCAAAACCAGTCTCCAGTCGTCTTCTTCCACATTCAACGGATCCTAACACAGCCAAAAGCTGTCCATAGGTAGATCAGCAAAACTTTGCATTAAACCACAATTCTGTCTCAGTTCAGTTAGTTCCTCCTGCTCCTGTAAAATCATGTCCTTTCTGCTGAGCTGTATGGGCCACTGACCCAGTCAAGGCTTTCAGTTATGGTTGAAGAGAAATAAAATTACAAACTATCCTTGTAGTATATCCTACGATATATGCAGTACTTTTATGTATGCTTCTGTAATTGACACAACGTGTGTTGTTACGACGTGCCTACTGCTTTAAGGCACTTGTGCACATGACCTAATGACGTCATTAATATACGACTTGAGCCCGACATGGTCATCTGCTTCTACTGATATGTTACATGGTGTCAGAAGTGGTGCGAAAGTGAAAGAAATCAGACATTTGAAACGTTTTACTTCTTCAGATGCATGTGTATGCCATATCGACTTGAGTGAGTACTTGTGCGTGATTATGAGCATTAATGAAACGGACTTTCATTGCTAAATTCGTAACACTAACCGATTCAGTTTACAAGCATGGCAGACAACGGCAGTAAGCCTATGATGAATTGGCATGCAGCCGACATTAGCAGAGAATGGAAACGATTTAAGCAACATGTTGATTTTACATTTAAGGGCACACCAGCAGACAAGTCCGAGGTTCAAAAGGTCAATTATTTGATGACTTACATCGGGGATAAAGGGAGAGAGATTTACAATACCTTCACATGGAATCCTCCCGTGGAAGGTCAAGCGCCTGAATATGAAACTCTCGCTGGTGTATATGCTAAGTATGCTGCATATATAGCCCCCAAGAAGAATGAAATCAGGGCAAAAGTTAATTTCCTGAAGAGAAAACAACAGCCTAATGAGAAGTTTAACAATTTCGTCACTGACCTGAAACTGTTGGTTCAAGACTGTGGGTACACAGACAGTGACCGCATGGTTCGGGACACCATTATCATACATTCTCATAAGGAAATCTCATAAGAAAACATGAAAGCAATCGTGGATGAAGATCCAAAAGTTAACTATGTGAATAGTCCTAGACATAGAACAACAAAGAAGATGCGTGGGAAACGCAATAATCATGGTGCAGATCGTAAGTCAGACAAGTGGAAACAAAATGTTTGTGGGAGATGTGGATATTTCAGCAGTCCACATGTCTAGCAACAGCTAGCAAGTGCATGAACTGTCACAAGATAGGAAATTTTGCGAAAGTATGCAAAAGCCAAAGTAGTGGAAATAGCTCTGCACATAATGTTGACTCAGACAGACTTTTCAGATTAATTTTCTCATATCATCAATCAAATCGACACTGCAAGAGATGACAATGAATGGTATGCCCGAGCAATAATGGATGACATTCTTATTGGAAGTGAAAACGAAACTCACCACGATGTGATCCTGAGGAAAGTTGTCCAGCATGCCACAGAGTTCAACTTAAAACTCAACTTTGACAAGTGCCAAATCCGCAAACCAGAGGTGAAGTATTCAGGTCATATGATAATGGAAAACAGAACCTAGGCTGACACTGACAAAGTTAGAGCACTCATCGAGATGCCTACACCACAAAGCAAAGATGATGTCGGAAGATTTCTAGGAATGATACAGTATCTTGCAAAGTTTATTCCTAACTTGAGTGAGATAGACTCTCCAGTCAGAGAAGTATTGAAGAAGAATACAGACTTCTTCTGGGAGAAACCTCAGCGAAAAAGCTTCGACAAGCTCAAAAAATTGTGTTCAGAGTCCCCAGTGCTTGCAACATTTAATGTGTCGAAATACATTACCATCCAGTGTAATGCCAGTAACTACCCACTAGGTGGAGTACTTCTTCAGAATGGAGCACCAATTGCCTACAGCTCACGTGCACTTACTGAGACAGAATCAAGATACGCACAAATTGAGAACGAGACGTTAGCTATTGTCCACAGTTGTACGAAGTTTCAGTATTACATCTTTGGAAAGCATGTTGTAGTTCAAAGTGACCACACGCCACTTCAAACTATATTCTCCAAGTCATTGCTGTCTGCTCCTGTGCGTTTGCAAAACATGATGCTGAGACTACAACCATATGATTTCTCTGTCACATATAAGCCCGGAAAAGACATTCTAATAGGTGATGCACTAAGCCGTGCCAACTTGCAAAACAGTAAACCTGATATTCAGCCAAACTTGATTAACATGGTGGATTTTATTGCTGTAACTCCAGCAAGATACGAAGAGTTTCAAAGGAGGACTGCAGTGGAACTAAATGAACTCCACTCAATTATCATCAAGAGATGGCCAGATACTTGTCAGGAGACTCCACAGTCAATAAGACCATATTGGACTGTGAGAGATGAACTGTCAGTTGCAGATGATATTGTGTACAAAGGAATGAAGATCGTGGTCCCACCTAGCATGAGACAAAACATGCTAAAACAGATACATGAATCACACATGGGCATTGTAAAATGCAAACAAAGGGCAAGAGGGGCTTTATATTGGCCAGGAATGATGCAAGAAATTGAAGACATGGTCAATGACTGTTCACTGTTCAACTCATATCAACATAAACAACCAGGTGAACCTATGAAAGCAACACCGACGCCAGATTACCCCTGGAGTGAAGTTGCTTCTGACTTGTTTGAGTTCAAGGGAGAGCACTACCTCTTGACCATCAACTACTATTCCACGTTTATCGAAGTGGTTGCACTCAAAAACACATCTCGTGCTATTGTTATTGAAGCACTAAAGCAACAATTATGTCGCCTTGGAATACCAGAGACACTGAGAACCGATAATGGTTTTCAGCACAAGAATTTGCCAACTTTGTAGCTGATTATGGTATCAAGCTCCCCAAATTATCCACAATCAAACGGAGAATCAGAGCGAGCGGTACAAACAGTGAAGAGACTATGGTCTAAATATAGTGATCGCCTTTGCAGTCTTTTCTAGTTCCACTTTCAAAATTGGGTTGCCTCCTTGTTTCTGGGAAATATTTCTTTCTCCTCCGTTATCAGCAAACAACTCTTCGATATACTCTTTCCATCAATGTAACATTTCCTCTTGATTAACCAAAATACTTCCATACTTTGCTTCAATGCAGCTGGGTGTAACACACTTTCTATATGAGGTTAACTGTAGGACCATGTCATGCAACTTCTCTGTTTTGGTCTTCTGCATTTGTTCCAGTTCTTCACACTGTTTCCTATACATACACTCCTTTGCTTGCCGACATTTTCAACGCACCTCCCTGTTTAATCCGTCATATTCCTTCTTCTTCCTTTGTGTTAAAGGAGATATGATTTTTTTTCAGTAGCTTTACTAATTGCCGAACAAATTTGGTCAAAGTCATCTACCGCTCTGTTATTCTCATTATCATTTGACATGTGGAGTTTAACGTTTTGTTGAAAAGCCGTTTTCACATCATTGGATTTCAGTTGGTCTAGGTCTCGCCGTGTCACTTTCTTCATTTGTTTCAATTTCTTCAATTTCCGCTTCACAGATGCAACTAATAGAGCATAATAACTGTTGCAATATACACTATTATATAGCACTTTGCTTATGTGAGAGCATTTCTGAATTGCTTATTAATTGTTATGCAATCGATCTGGTTCCTTGAGCAATCATTTGGGCTTCTCCATGTCCATAGACATCTGGGGTGATGTTGAAAGTACGTATTAGTGATAACTTGGTTATTTCCTTGACACCACTGAACCCAGGTATCTCCACGATCATTTCCTTTGCCCAGTCCATATGGTCATACAACGTCTGATTGACTACCTTCACCAACTTTTGCATTTACGTCACCCATGAGAAACACAATCTCTTGTGATTTGCATTGTGCCATAGCTTTATCCAGGTCTGCATAAAAATGTTCAATGTCTTTCTCATTGTTGTTGAATGTTGGTGCATATACTTGAATGATGGTGGTGTTGAATGGGCTTCCTTTCAATTTTACCACAATTATTCAGCCGGAAACCACCCAGTAGCCAAGTAGACAATCTGTTTGGCCCTAGTAGGATTCCAACTCCATGAATGTGTTTTTATCTGGTCCTGAGTGTAAGAATACTGTCTTGTTCTCTAGCTTAATTTTTCCTGATTGTAAACATTTGACTTCACTCAGTCCTAGTATGTTAATCTTTACTCTCACCATTTCTCTCTCAACGTTTTCAAACTTCCCTACTTGATGTAGTGTTCTGACATTCCATATAGCAATGCGATAGCATGTAGTAGCATGATGACAATCTGGGCTGCCCTGTGTGTTCAGCAAACCCCTACTGGGCGAGGCAGTGAATGCTTGAGCCATACTCCCCTTTACGCCATTGTTGTATGCATTAGTGTTTGTTCTTCGTGTCATGGCTGTATACAACGGGTAAAAAAAAAAATCCGCAGTAGAGGCCCCAAGTTCTTTCTGTGAGGTGTTTTTTCGAGACACCATCTCTAGCTAGCTGGCTGTTGACTCTAAAGAGTTCATCCGCCCTTTGATAGGTCTTGTTTTTATTCCTACGGGGTTGGTAGCCACCCTCCTAACTAAATTTTGGAATCTGGTGGGGGGAGCCGGTTTACTTGCCGACCTCTCGACTATGCTTCCATCTTCGTAGCCTGTGTAGGATCCTTCACATCTTTTGGCAGAACTGCATTACGAATGTAGACGTCCTTAAGCAGGCTGGCCTACCAAATATGCATGTGCTCCTATCGCAAAGACGCCTTCGGTGGTATCCCCAAAGTCATCCTACAAGATGAACTTGCTGAAGGTTTGATGCCCACTGGATGCCAAGTAATACATTTTAAAGATGTCTGCAAATGTTACATGAAGAGTGCAGACATTGATACAAACACCTCGGAAATTACTGCGGTTGATCAGAATGCTTGGCACCGTTCCTTAAGGATAGGCAGCACAATAGCAGAAAGGAAAAGAACTCAAAAGTGGTCAGAGAAAAGAGAGGGGAGGAAACCTAGAGTAGCGTGCGTCCAGCTGCAATTATCAGCCTTTGTATGCATTAACTGCAACAGGGACTGCCGCTCCAAAATTGGCTTGTACAGTCATAGACGGCACTGTCCAACATCGAACTGAAGTGGCGTACCTTCCAAGTAGGCAAAAATCCATTGTCTTCTGAAACAGAAGGAGTCAATGATGACCACTAATGATAATCCATTTGGACCTAAATATAAATTTGATTGATTTTTTATGTGTCACATACAAAAATCATACGCAGTATGAAATGTAGTGAAATGCTAATTATGAATGTCTTACATTTTGAAAATAATATATATTTTAAAAAATTGTGAACAAGAAAAAGTATAGGGGTATAGGTAATACAAATATATCTAGAAAAAATAATAAAATCTATCACAGTAGAATTTAACGACATGATAAATTATGATAAATTACACCAACAGTTATGCAAAGCCTATTGTGTATCACACAATTTATCAGAAGGCAAATAAAAATATAAGCACATATCGCTGCATGCACATAAAGATGACCAATGAATGTGACTATTGTGCAGAGTAGTGCAGAGTGTACAAATAATGCAATTTGTGTGTGCAACCATCAGCTGAGGTAGAATGTAATATTCTTGTGTGAAATTCTGTTTGAGGGCCCGAATGGCCCCCAAGAAGATCCTCCTAGTCATTATTTTTGTACTCTCTCTCTCTGTCTCTCTCTCTCTCTCTCTCTCTCTCTCTCTCTCCCTCGCCCCCCACATGTTCTTGCCATCAGATTTTAAATGAGGGTGTATGTGTACATAGAGACCAACTGGAATCTAATGGGCATAGAAGTGAGTTTGGGACCGAAAAGTTACTAGTTTGATTCCTTAACCAGCAGGAAAAATGTTTGGTGGTGGGGCAGTGAGCTGTATCTTCCTATCATCCACTTTCATGGCTGAAGGGCCCTTGAGCAAGGCACCTACCACCAAAATGATCTCTGAATGTGTTTGTGTGTGCACTTACTTTGGATGGGTTAAAACAGTACAGGAAAAAAATGTGTGTGTGTGTATATATATATATATATATAAGCACATCAGCTGTATATATGTGTGTATGTGTGTATGTATATGTATATGTGTGTGTGTGTGTGTGTGTGTGTGTGTGTGTGTGTGGTGGTTAGGGCTCTGACTTAGTGATCCAAAGATCAATGGTTAAAGTTTCAGTACCAACAAGCTGCCCTTGTTGGGCCCTTGAGCAAGGCCCTTAATCCTCAACTGTTCAGTTGTATTAAAACAACCAAAAACCCTCGTCTCAAATGCTGTACATGTGAGGGTATGTATGTATGTATGTATGTATGTATGTATATATGTATATCTATATGCCAGTCTAAATGTACTTACATGTATGTCTATGTATGTGCATATACAGATTCATATACATGGGGCCAGCCGTGATCTGATGGTTAATTTTTTATGTAGAACATAGAAGTGTTAAGGATTGATGTTCAAAAGCCTGTGTTTAGGTCATTTTGATGGCCTGAGTAGCTTCAGTCATGCTCTTTCAAAAGAGACTACATTAATAAATATAATTCCCTTCATTGACAGACACATATTTATACCCTGAAGTTGATTTCATTATCCTGACCTACATGGAATGAGTCCTAAAAGTGGGCTGCTAGCTAGAAAAACTACACATCCATGTTGCCTTCAACACGTATGTGTGATGAAAGGGAGTATAATTGTGGCTCAACACATAAAAACATCATCCTCGTGGTTAGACTTGAAGCACTAAAAACAAATCTCCCTAAAGTTTCCTCTGTTTTCATTCCATTTTTGCTCATAGTTCCAACCGTTGTGAAAGTTGTGAATATACCACTTCTAGGTGCAGGTGTGGGATATCATCACATATTAAACTATCCAGGTGTTGTTGTGACTCTCAGCTTGTTTTGTTCATATTACCCATGGGAACACTCAGTTGTTTTTAAAGAAAATGCAAAGGGTGATGTAACTGGAAAGTAGCACTTAGGGAACCTGCAATTATAAGATGCAGTTAAGTGTTCATGGAGTAACACAGTACAGAACGTAAAAGTGAAGCATATTATAATACTGATCACATTTGTGATAGGCACAGTAGTAACCTGGTGGTAAGATGCTGGATTGCTAATCCCAAGGTCAGGGGTTCAAGCCCTACCATCAGTGGGTCGTCACCGCTGTCCCCAAAGTGCAGCCAACTCGGTGAAAGGTTTATGGTGAGGAACCATTTCTGAGTTTTTTCAAGAGGAGGCTGCATATTTAATGTGCTATACAAGCATCAATCCATATAATAGTCGTCAGTAAGTTTCTACCCTGCGATGCTGCAAGCTGTCCAGGGTGTGTGCTGCCCGTTTCTAGAATCAGCTGAGATGGATGCTAGCCTCCTCAACCAAAGTTAATGAATGAATGACATTCGTGTTATCTTTATAATTTAGTATTATTCACAGTATCATGATCATTATTATAACTGGTTTTTCACCAGCAAGGAGCTTAAGTAAAACCATCTTATTAAACTCTCTTTATTCATAATTCCTGTCTGTTTTTTTTTTTTTTTTTTTATCTCAGCTGGTTCTGTAGAACCAGAGTGAGAACAGAGTGACAGATGCAGTCCGGTCAGTTGGTAAGCGTCTCATCTCATCTTCTTCCGCTTAATCCGGGGTCGGATGTTATAAATGAATAACATAAGCACATTCTTCTTCTCTTCTCGTCATCTTCATTTTCTTCTTCTTCTTTTTCTTCTTCTGCAACTACCGAATTCCATGAAGTAGCCCCCCACAGACTGACATATACTAACATGCATCTTCTTCTTTTCCTTTCGGCTGTTCCCTTCAGGGGTCGCCACAGCAAATCATCTGCCTCCATCTCACCCTATCCTCTTCATCTTCTTCTCTTACACCAATTTCCTTCATGTCCTCCTTCACCACATCCATAAATCTCCTCTTTGGTCTTCCTTTAGGCCTTCTGCCTGGTAGTTCCATCCTCAGCATCCTACTACCAATATTATATATTATATTATATAATTATATTATATTCACTATTCACATTTTCATATTTTCATAGTCATATTTTGTCTCGAAAACATTTTACATGGGCTGTCCCTCTGATGTACTCATTCCTGATCCTATCCATCCTCATTATTCCCAAAGAGAACCTCAACATTTTCATCTCTGCTACCTCCAGCTCTGCCTCCTGTCTTTTCCCCAGGGCGGCTGTTTCTAAACCATATAACATCGCTGGCCTCAACGCTGATTGTACACTTCCTTGCATTCTTGTCGATACCCTTCTATCACACATCACACTTTTCTCCAGCCATTCGAACCTGCTTGCATATGCTTCTTTACCTCTTTTCCACACTCTCCGTTGCTGTAGATTGTTGAGCCTAAGTATTTAAAATCCTCCACCTTCTTTATCTCTGCCCCTTTTAACCTCCTCACTTCACCCTTACTAATCCTTGCTACTTCCTGGTCCTCAACAGTCAACTCTTCTACTCTTTTGTCTCTCTTTCATTTTCCTCATTCATCAGCTCTTCAAAATACTCTTTCCATCTTCCCAGCACACCTCTGTCATCAGTCAATACATTTCCCTCTCTGTCCTTAATCACTCTAACTTGCCGCACGTCCTTCCCATTTCTATTTCTCTGCTGTGCCAACCTGAATGCATCACTTTCTCCCTCCTTACTGTCTAACCTATCATACAAGTCATCATACGCCCTCTGTTTGGCCTTTTGACACTGCTGCCTTCGCCATATGCTGTGTCTCCCTGTACTCCTGTTTACTCTCTTCGGTCCTCTCAATGTCCCACCTCTTCTTGGTTAACCTCTTCCTTTGTACAGACTCCTGCACTTCCTCATTCCACCACCAAGTCTCCTTATCTACTTTCCTGCCAGAGGACACACCAAGCACTCTCCTACCTGTCTCCCTGATCACATTTGCTGTAGTTGTCCAGTCATCTGGAAGCACTTCCTGACCACCCAAAGCCTGTTTCAACTCCTCCTTGAAGACAACTCCTTCCTTTTTCAGTTTCCACCACTTTGTCTTCTGCTCTGCCTTTGCCTTCTTCACCTTTCTTACCATCAGCATTATCCTGCACACCACCATCCTATGCTGTTTGGCAACACTCTCACCCACTACTACTTTGCAGTCACTGACTTCCTTCAAATTACATCACCTACACAAGATGTAGTCTACCTGTGTGCTTCACCCTATGCTCCTGTCTCTTCTGGAAGAAAGTATTCATTGCAGCCATTTCCATCCTTTTTGCAAAATCTATCAACAGCTGTCCTTCTGTGTTCCTGTCCTGGATACCAAACCTGCCCATCACTTCCTAATCCCCTCTGTTCTCTGCACCAACATGTCCATTGAAGTCTGCACCAATGACCACTCTTTCACCTCTGGGGGTGCTTCACTTTATCTAACTCACTCCAGAAACTCATCACTCTGTCTGACACTCTTTTCACTCATACATTGATACATACTTACATTCCTGGCAAACCCCTCCTTCAAGATGACTCCTACTCCATTTCTCTTCCCATCCACACCATGACAAAAAAGCTTAAACCCTGCTCCTACTTCTAGCCTTGCTACCTTTCCACCTGGTCTCCTTAACACACTGTATGTCTACCTTCCTCCTCTGCATCATGTCAGCCAGCTTTATATCTTTTCCTGTCATTGTTCCAACATTCAAAGTCTCTACTCTCAGTCCTAGACTCATGCCTTACCTCTTCTCTCTCTGCCTACGGACACATCTCCCGCCTCTCCTTCTTCGACCTCTCCTTCTTTAACTAACAGTCGTCCAATTTCCACCAGCACCCTGTTCGTTAACAGCACTAATGGCGGTCATTGTTAACCCGGGCCTCGACCGATCCGGTATTAAATTTGTCTTTATGGTTTGCATTTTGTATTCTGTCAAATGTTTTACGTCGGATGCCCTTCCTGTCGCAACCCTCTGCATTTATCAGGGCTTGGGACCGGTGTGAGGGCGGGCACTTGTTTGTGCCCCCCCTCCTCACGGCTGCATTATGTGCACACATGTATATGGGTATATAATATCAATAAATACATATTCAATGCTATAAATGCTTATAATAACAATTAAACATTGAAAAATAATGCATAAGGTGTAAATAAAATTTAAATACACACACATACAGACAAGCCCGCGCGTGCATGCATGCAGATGTGTATGCACGCACTCAAATGCCCACCTCACAACAATGTATCTAGTTTTGATGGGAGGTTTTGGGTTGTTTTTGTTTCGTGTTTTTTTTTGTTGTTGCATAATTGGCTTTGTTTTTGCGACATTTTCCTTAACTTTTTACCCTATTCTTCCTTAATTTCCTTATTTTTTTATTTGATGAATAATAATAATAAATAAATAAAAAAACGCGATGCATGGAAGCCGCATGAATTGAAGCGTGAAGTAGCGAGGGATCCCTGTATTGATATTGTTGTTTTTTTCTTTGTGTATATTGGCCATATAGATTATTATCAACAGGACTTTTAAGATCAGAACTCTAACCAGTATTAGCACATCAGGACAGATAACAGGATTCGGAGAGCAGAAATATAAGTCTCACAGGTATCTCAGAACTAGCATTTACACCTCAACACACACACACACACACACACACACACACAAATATATATATATATACAGTAAAACCTCCGCTGACGAACGCTTAAGATCACGAACTTTTCGCCTCAAGAACATTAAATTTGCGAGCATATAGTCTCTGCTGACGAACTAGTTTTTGGCGGATGAATCAAACCACGCGGTCGAACAGCGCCACGGTGGCGGCCACGAGAAGCTGACGCACGTTCACGGCGTCACAGTTCGTCACCCCCTTTCTTTGAGTGCAGAAGTGGTTTGTGTTTGATAGACATTTTGGACCATATTGAGTGTACTTTTGCTATTATGGGACCGAAAAAGACCCCACCACAGGCAGAGATCATTGAAAAACATGAACGAGGTGTGCGTTTGTGTGACTTAGCGTCCTAGTACCAGTACAAGGAACAAGGAAGCTATTAAGGGTGCGTGTGTGGCTAAGGGTGTTTCCAAACAATAGGTGTTTCCAAACACTCCTTCCAAACAGTAAGTCCCTCCCTCCCTCCCTCCTCCTCCCACTCCCTCCTCCTCCCACTCTATTCCATCAAGCCATCAACTACCATCACAAAGGTAAATAAAACAACTTTATTATACAGTACAGTTTATTTCTTTAATTACAATACAATAGCACATTTATTATACATAAAATAAGGTATATTTTTGTGTAGTTTTAAGGCTTATTTAGTAGAAAATTATGTTTTATGGGGACCTGGGAACAGATTATTCTCATTTTAATGGTTTCTTATGGGAAATAAATGTTCGGAAGACGAACTTTTCGCCTTACGCACACTTTCTGGGAACCAATTATGTTCGTGAGCTGAGGTATCACTGTATATATATATATATATATATATATATATATATATATATATATATATATATATATATATATATATATATATATATATATATGGGGCAGTGGTGGTCTAGTGGTATAGGGTGCAGGATCGCTGATCCAAAGGTTGGGGGTTCGAGTCCCACTCTCCACAAGGTTGTCACTGTCCCCCCCAGTGCGGCTAACTGGGTTATCAAAGGCGGGCCATGTCGCTCACTGTCTATGGTGAGAGGCATGTAAAAGAACCATTGCTGACTTTCGTAAAGAGTAGGCTGCAAAGTCGTCAGCGTGTTTCTGTCCCTTGCTAAAAAGGGTTGTGACAGGAAGGGCATCCGATGTAAAAAATCTCTGCCAAATAAAACGTGCGAATCAGATGATTCGCTGTGGCGACTCCCGAGTAAAAGGGAAAAAGCCGAAAGGAAGACAGACACATATATATATATATATATATATATATATATAGAGTCTGGTCTGGTGTCTCTGAGTCGCAGACAATTATTGGCGACCTGCCTTGAACGATAACACCACAATCTTCTGTCCCGCATGGCCTCTTTCAGATCTTCAAGTTCCAGGCGTGTTGCTGTTTTGATTTCATATAAGATAAGATAAGATACAGCTTTATTAATCTCACAATGGAGAAATTCACTGTTACAGGCTCTTGAGGTACTATCAGTAGGGGGTGCAAAAATAGATACAAGTACAACATACACGCATACATATATGTTATATAAGTAAATAAATAAATAGATACATAAATAGTATAAATTAATAAACAATAAAAGAAAGGAATGGAGCAACTTTATAGACTGGCCTATATTAAAGTGTAAATGTATCTGAGTGCAGAGTTGATGGGTTGATATGGTTCATCGCATCGCGTTCAAGACACTCGCCCTTCAGACGCATAAGATGACCAAAATAGCTGAGCTTAGCTCTCAGGATCATTCCATAGAGAGGCATGGGGTTGCCTACTGCTTGGAGGATGTCTGCATTTGTTCTTCTCTCTGTCCATGGGACTTGGAGTATGCGCCTCCAGCACCACATCTCGCAGGCTTGAATTCTTTGAGATTCCAGGTTTGGAGTCCAAGTCTCGGCGGTGTATGTTATAATAGGGAAAACCATCGTTGTTGCTATTTTGATCTTCAGTTCAGTAGTGATGTCCCTGTTCTTACAGACATGGCGGAGTCCGCGCATTGCTGTGCAACCGAGCGTTAGTCTTCTGCAGAGTTCCTCTTTGCTGCTGCTGTGACTGTTGATGGTGGAACCCATAAAGTTTAATTGCTGCACAATTTTGAAACTCTCGCTGTTCACTGAGAACTCATTCATCTCTGTGTTGCTCATGATTTTGGTTTTACTGATGTTTAGGAAAAGCCCAACTTTTTTGCTGTCTGATTTGATGTTGAGAATTAATCTTTTGAGTTCTTCTGTCGTGCTTGCAACAAGAGTGGTGTCGTCAGCGTATCTCAGGTTGTTAATTGCATGGCTTCCGATCTTCACTCCTGATGGTGACTCTCCAACTGCTGCTGTCATGATGGACTCACCATAAATGTTGAAGAGCATGGGGGAAAGAATGCAGCCCTGACGAACCCCTTTGCCGATGTGAAACCACTCTGTGTCTCTGTCATCCAGTCTGATTTTAGCTTATTGGTTGAGATAGAGGTTCCTCATCAGGTGGATAAGATGAGTTGGGGCTCCCAGCCAATGAAGGGCATTCCAGAGAGTGTTGTGGTCAACACAATCAAACACTTTGGAGCAATCAATGAAACACAGATACACATCTTTTCTTCTTTCTTTGTCAGTTTCCAGAATCCACCTCAGGTTTGCTATATGGTGCCCCTGCCCTTTCGGAAGCCGGCTTGTTCCTGAGGCAACTGTTCTTCACTGAAGTTCTGAAGTCTCTTCTGAATGATTTTAAGGAGAAATTTGCTTGTCTGAGAGATGAGCACTATGATATGATAATTTTCGCAGCATTTGGCATCACCTTTTTTGAAGAGCGTGATGTAGACGGAACACTTACAATCCTTAGGCCAACTGTAGGTGTACCAGATCTTGTTAAAGAGCTTATGAAGAACTTTGATTTGATTATCCTCAAGAGATTTCCAGAAGTCACAAGGGATGCTGTCCTGCCTGGATGCTTTTTGCGAGGGCAGTTCTTTGAGTGCTTCATGAACTTCACTGAGCAGGATATATATAGTGGAGCCGGTGGTGTAGTGGTTAGAGTGTTGGGCTCATGATCGGGAGGTTGTGAGTTCAAATCACACTGAGACCCTCACTGTGCTAAGACCCCTGGGCAAGGTCTCAACCACAAGTGTGCCTCTGTTCACCCAGCAGTATAAATGGGTACCAGTAAAAATATACTGGGAAGGTAACCTGCGTTGGACTAGCGCCCCATCCAGGAGGAGTTCAACTCCTGATTGCTTCACGCTACGGAAACCAGGGATAAGCACCGCTAGGCTCGGGTGTAAAAACTCAAACAGTTAATCAATCAAATATATATATATATATATATATATATATATGCAGCTCACCTTATCTCTAAGGGAGAGCCCCACCACCCAGTGAAGGAATGAAGAAAGCTCATATTCCAGCTACTTCTACCCACGATCTTGTTCTTTTGGTCACTACCCAAAGCTCGTGACCATAGGGGAGGGTTGGAATGTAGAGCAACTAGTCAATTGAGCCTTTGCCTTGTGGCTCAGCTCCTTCTTCACCACAACAGACCGATACAGGCTCCATTTTAAAGCAGAGGCTGCAGTGATTCATCTGTTGATCACCCGCTCCATCCTTCCCTCACTCATCAACAAGACCCCAATATAATTAAACTCCTCCACTTGTGCCAAGAGCTTATTCCCAACTCGGAGACTGCATTCCACCCTTGTCCGACTGAGAACCATGGCCTCGGACTTGGAGGTGTTCATTCTAATTCCGTCCGCTTCGCACTCAACTGCGAATCGCTCCAATGAGAGCTGGAGGTACCGGCTTGATGAAGTCAAAAGACCACGTCATCTGCAAAAAGCAGAGACGAGATCCGATTGCCACCAAACCAGAACCCCTCAACGCCTTGGCTGCACATAATTAAAATTATGAACAGAATTGATAACAAAGGACAGCCTTGGCAGACTCCAACCCTCCCAGGAAATGAATTTGACCTGTTGTTACCAATACAGACCAAATTCTGGCTTTGGTGGTACAGTGATCAAATGGCCCATAGCAATTGGTCCAGAATGCTGTACTCCCGGAGAACGTCCCACAAGATAGCCTGAGGGACACAGTCAAAATCCTTCTCAAAATCCACAAAACACATGTGGACAGATTGAGACATGTGGGTGTTATCAGCCTCATGGACAGGAAACGCCGCCAAATGTTCCCAGTAGACCCTTATTACACGCTTGGCCCTACCAGGTCTGGAAGGCGGTCTCCCCCACCATCAAAGCCAGCTTACCACTAGCAGGTGGTCGGTTGACAGCTCAGCTACCCTCTTCACCTGAGTGTCCAGAACATGCTGCCGCAAGTCCGGTGACATGACTACAAAGTCGATCATCGAACTGCGAATTTCCTTGTGCCAAGTGTACTTATGGACACCCTTAATTTCGAACATAGAGTTCGTGATAGACAAACTATGATGAACACAAAAGTTCAACAACAACAAAAAACATTCGGGTTTCGACTGGAGACACCGTACCTACCAGTCACACCTTTGCAGGTCACACTATCATTGCCCACATGGGCGTTGAAGTCTCCGAAGACAATGAGTGAATCTCACGAGGGCGCATTCTCCATCACATCCCCTAAAGACTCCAAGAAGTGTGGATACTTTGAACTGTCTTTTTATTCATTCACTTTTTATTTCCGGGAACCACATTCATATTTTATGAGCAACACACTATCATTGACAAACAATTAGGAGATCCAGTTTGCTGGTGTGACAAAAATATCAGAAATGTATATTCCTTCAAACTATGTTACAAAATACATATTATAATTTATTCAATAAACTTACCCATTTACCATAGAACTTATCAGTTTTGTTGTTTGTTATTGCAATGATTTTTTTCTTTTACCATACCATATTTTAAATATACTTTGACTGCAGCAGCACTTGACCTCCTGTCACTAAGTTTGCATCTGTGTATTACAAATGCATAGATTAATATAATATAGTTTTAAATGACATCTTTATCAAGTTTACCAAGTATAATGTCTGAAGGTTAAAGATCAATATTTGTAGAGCCATAAGAGACCAACTACCACTGCAAATCGATTCATAATTGGGATACAGCTTCAAACTCAACAAAAAATGAAGTATAGATTCTGTACCAGTTCCACACAATGAGCATTCATCAGAATCCTTAACTCTTATTTGGGCAAGACGTTTGTTGTTGGCAGGATACGATGTAATATACGTTGAAAGTATCTCAAAAGTGTGCCAATTGTGACCCAAAAAGGTAATTTATATATTGTTTCCCAAATGTTGTTAGTGCTTATGCCCAACAGGTAGGATGTAAGTTAGAAGAGAAGGAGAGATTCTGGAGTGAGTTAGATGAAGTGATGCAGAGTACCCTGAGAGGTGAAAGAGTCGTCATTGGTGCAGACTTCAATGGACATGTTGGTGCAGGCAACAGAGGGGATGAGGAAGTGATGGGCAGGTTTGGTATCCAGGACAGGAACACAGAAGGACAGATGTTGATAGATTTTGCAAAAAGGATGGAAATGGCTGCAATGAATACTTTCTTCCAGAAGAGACAGGAGCATAGAGTGACTGATGTAAGCGGAGGTTGGAGCACACAGGTAGACTACATCTTGTGTAGGCGATGTAATTTGAAGGAAGTCAGTGACTGCAAAGTAGTAGTGGGTGAGAGTGTTGCCAAACAGCATAAGATGGTGGTGTGCAGGATGATGCTGATGGTGAGGAAGGTGAAAAAGGCAAAGGCAGAGCAGAAGACAAAGTGGTGGAAGCTGAAAAAGGAA
Source organism: Plotosus lineatus (assembly GCA_024760905.1). NCBI lineage: Eukaryota > Metazoa > Chordata > Actinopteri > Siluriformes > Plotosidae > Plotosus > Plotosus lineatus. The sequence continues at coordinate 36,456,372 of CM045732.1, read as the reverse complement.
GAGGATCGTGTTGTCTTCAAGGAGGAGTTGAAACAGGCTTTGGGTAGTCAGGAAGTGCTTCCAGATGACTGGACAACCACAGCCAATGTGATCAGGGAGGCAGGTAGGAGAGTACTTGGTGTGTCCTCTGGAAGGAAAGTAGATAAGGGGACATAGAGAGGACTGAAGAGAGTAAACAGGAGTACAGGGAGATGTGTCTAGATGTGCATAAGGTGAAGGTAGTGGTGTCAAAGGCCAAACAGAGGGCGTATGATGACTTGTATGATAGGTTGGACAGTAAGGAGGGAGAAAATGATTTATACAGGTTGGCACAGCAGAGAAATAGAGAAGGGAAGGACATTCAGCAAGTTAGAGTGACAAAGGACGAGAGGGAAATGTATTGACTGATGACAGAAGTGTGCTGGGAAGATGGAAAGAGTATTTTGAAGAGTTGATGAATGAGGAAAATTTGAGAGAAAAAAGAGTAGAAGAGGTGACTGTTGAGGACCAGGAAGTAGCAAAGATTAGTAAGGGTGAAGTGAGGAGGGCATTGAAGAGGATGAAGAGTGAAAAGGCAGTTGTTCCTGATGACATACCGGTGGAAGTATGGAAGTATCCAGGTGAGGTAGCAGTAGATTTTCTGACAAGAACATTCAACAAGGTCTTCGAAAGTGAGCAGATGTCAAAAGAATGGAGGAGAAATGTGCTGGTGCCCATTTTGAAGAACAAGGGAGACGTGCAGAGTTGCGGTAACTACAGAGGGATAAAGTTGATGAGCCATATGATGAAGTTATGGGAAAGAATAGTGGAAGCTAGACTAAGGGCAGAGGTCAGCATTTGTGAACAACAGTTTGGGTTCATGCCAAGAAAGAGCCCCACAAATGCAGTGTTTGCTTTCAGGATGTTAATAGAGAAGTACAGAGAAGGTCAGAAAGAGCTACAGTGTGTCTTTTTTGGATCTGGAGAAAGGAGAGGAATGAAGGTTAGCCTCAGTAAGACAGAATACATGCGTGTGAACGAGAAGAACCCAAGAGGAACGGTAAGGTTATAGAGGGCAGGCATAAAGATTAGACTTAGGCTCAACAATCCAGAGCAATGGAGAGTGTGGAAAAGAGGTGAAGAAGCGTCTGCAGGCAGGTGGGAATGGATGGAGAAAAGTGTCACGTGTGATGTGTGATAGGAGAGTATTGTTCTGCAGAGCTGTCAGCGCAGGTTAAGGCCCGTCAGCTATTGGTCAAGTCCCCCTGGTAGAACTGGTCCCCATGCTGTCTGTATGGTAGCCTCTCGGTGCTGCCACACACACTGAGATAGGAGAAGGCAACTCTGATTTCAAACCACCTGCTGCCTTGTAGGTTGTGCCCTCTTCGGGCAAAGGCTAAGAGATAGTAACTCTGATTTCAAACCCCTCGCCAACCCACACCAGCCAAGCGTGGCGAGTATGGCAAAAACCCCTGGACCATGACTAGCATGCAAATTGATATAGTGAGATCTAAAATGATTTAATTTCCATTTGAGTCTATTCTACTTTTGTGTAATTCATATTCAAAATCTTTATTGAATAAAATAGCAACACCCCTTGCTGTTGCATTTAAATCCCATTCTAACTTGACGCTATTAACAAATTTTGGATCAATATGTGTATCCTGTAAGCAGCATATATGTATATTTTGCTCCTGAAATGTCCCTACATTTAACTAGATCAGCCAGGCCTCTAGTATTTAGGGATTGTATGTTTATATGAGCCATTCAAGAATTGTTGTACTATTTAGTATAAAGTTCATAATAATAAACTGTATTAGTAAAACTGTTTTTTTATTTTATTTTATGTAGCATATATTTCAGTTTGCCATTACTGCCCTACTGACAACATTGTTGATAAATCTGTCAAAGTTTACATGTTGTATTTGGGTTACACTGTTTTACTGATTCACAGATACAGTAGTATTGATGTTATGAGCTTATATTACTTGACATGCATTAATTTATTTCAAAAGCCAAGGTTTAGAAACCACGTGAAGTGTCACCGTGCCATTTCTTTTTATTTTTATTTTTCCTTTATCTCTATTCCCCCCCAAAGCTTATCTACTTTTTCTTTATTTTATTTTATTTCTTTATTCAACCAAAAAAGTTCCAATGTACTTACAAATATAAAAACAGAAGTTAGATCTTTTTCCGTTCTACACTCAATATATGACCACTTTTTTACCAATATGGGTTGTCATATTGATATTGACAATGATATTGTATTAACCCAGATTCTTTTCTATCTCTTTAGTACCAATAGCCACCCCATTTCTGCTATTTACTTGTACCCCTATTTCACTGGAGCGCGACAGACTCCCGGAAGCAAAAATGTTGTCATCCTCCAATGTTCCTCAGTCATTCTGTCATCTTCCGTACCCTTCCATATGATTCAGAACGTATTCCTCCACTTTCGGCAGGCCAAAATCTTCCGCGAACCTGCTTTTGAACTTGTTCGAGCACGTTCACGAAAAAAAAAAAAAAAATCCGACAGTGTTTCCTTAGCTTCCTCAGTCATTCCGCAAACGTTCCATCATTTCCTCAAACGTTCCTTGATCATTCCTTTTATTCCACCAGTGTTCCTTGATCATTCCGCAAGCCTTTCCCCCTCTTCAGGGTGGTCAAAAGCGGCCACAGAATCCCCACGGAATACTCACAGAAAGTTTGCAGAATACATGCGGAACGTTTGCAGAATGGTTGCGGATCACACAGAACACTGGCAGAACACTTAAGGAAGTCACTTCCACTGTAAATTATTCCAGTTCAATCACTTCATTTTTTTCTGTTTTCCTGTTCATGTAATAAAGTTTTAAAGTTATAATCACTGTGGTTTGGACTTGTGTGCATGTCTTTTAGTCTGGAATGATTTATTGAAGTGCAAATAAAAGGAACGTATTGACATTATTGATATTAAACATGTCAACTTATGTTAAATTTTAAATTTATTATAAGTTATAAATATATTGCACATTAGAAACATATGGTAAATTACAAACATATGTTAAATTTTAAATTTATTGTACATTATAAACATATTATACATTATAAACACAGTGTTTAGGAATGAGAGAATGAGCTTCCTTGGTCGATTCCACATATTTATAGGCAGAATCAGGAGAAAATCCTTTGATCTTTGCCAATTTTTCCTCATTGAAACATGGTTACGCCAGGTATTCCTCAGTCATTCCTCAGTCATTCCTTGTTGAATGTGAACATTCTGCCTTCATTCCGCCTGTTCCGCAATCATTCCGTAGCTCTTCCTTCTTAAATGAAGTAGTGCCATAGTCATTCCTCAAGTGTTCCGTGCTTTCTGTGAACATTCCGTGAATTATCCGAAGGTCTTCCTTTGCAATCCGCATGGGTTCTGAAGGTAATCCGTGCGCTTTTACGCATGTATTCCGATATTGTACGATGGTCTTTCCGTGTCTTTTTCGCACATTCCGTGAACGTTCAGAAGGTGTTCTGACTCTTCAATACCCTTCTCACTTCACCCTTACTGATGTTTGCTACTTCCTAGTCCTCAACAGTCACCTCTTCTACTCTTTTTTCTCTCTCATTTTCCTCATTCATCAGCTCTTCAAAGTACTCTTTCCATCTTCCCAGCACACTTCTGTCACCAGTCAATACATTTCCCTCTCTGTCCTTTATCAATCTAACTTGCTGCACGTCCTTCCCATCTCTATTTCTCTGCTGTGCCAACCTGTATAGATCATTTTCTCCCTCTTTACTGTCCAACCTATCATACAAGTCATCAAACGCCCTCTGTTTGGCCTTTGACACCGCTACCTTCGCCTTACACTGTGTCTCCCTGTACTCCTGTTTACTCTCTTCGGTCCTCTCTATGTCCCACTTTTTCTTAGCTAACCTCTTCCTTTGTACACACTCCTGCACTTCCTCATTCCACCACCAAGTCTCCTTATCTACTTTCCTTCCAGAGGACACACCAAGTACTCTCCTACCTGTCTCCCTGATCACATTTGCTGTCGTTGTCCAGTCATTTGGAAGCACTTCCTGGCCACCCAAAGCCTGTTTCAACTCCTCTTTGAAGACAACCACGACACTCTTCCTTTTTCAACTTCCACCACTTTGTCTTCTGCTCTGCCTTTGCCTTCTTCACCTTCCTCACCATCAGCATCATCCTGCACACCACCATCCTCTGCTGTTTGGCAACACTCTCACCCACTACTACTTTGCAGTCACTGACTTCCTTCAAATTACATCGCCTACACAAGATGTAGTCTACCTGTGTGCTCCATCCTCCGCTTTTATAAGTCACATATGCTCCTGTTTCTTCTGGAAGAAAGTATTCACCACAGCCATTTCCATCTTTTTTGCAAAATCTATCAACATCTGTCCTTCTGCGTTCCTGTCCTGGATACCAAACCTGCCCATCACTTCCTTGTCCCCTCTGTTGCCTGCACCAACATGTCCATTGAAGTCTGCACCAATGACCACTCTTTCACCTCTGGGGGTACTCTGCATCACTTCATCTAAGTCACTCCAGAATATCTCCTTCTCTTCTAGCTCACATCCTGCCTGTGGGGCATAAGCACTAACAACATTGACCATTACACCTTCAATTTCTAACTTGAGACTCATCACTCTGTCTGACACTCTTTTCACTTCTAGAACATTCCTGACAAACCCCTCCTTCAAGATGACTCCTACTCCATTTCTCTTCCCATCCACACCATGATAAAATAGCTTAAACCCTGCTCCTAAGCTTTTAGCTTTGCTACCTTTACATCTGGTCTCCTGAACACACAGTATGTCCACAGTATGTCCTGAACACACAGTATGTTCCTGCGGTTGGAGAGTCTGTCTTCCTTTCGGCTTTTTCCCTTTCTCGGGAGTCGCCACAGCGAATCATCTGATTCGCACGTTTGATTTGGCAGAGGTTTTTTTACGTCGGATGCCCTTCCTGTCACAACCCTTTTTAGCAAGGGACAGAAACACGCTGACGGCTTTGCAGCCTACTCTTTACAAAAGTCAGCAATGGTTCTTTTACATGCCTCTCACCATAGACAGTGAGAGACATGGCCCGCCTTTGATAACCCAGTTAGCTGCACTGGGGGGACAGTGACAATCTTGTGGAGAGTGAGACTCGAACCCCCAACCTTTGGATTAGCGATCCAGCGCCCTATACCACCAATGCCCACTTACAGCGGGATTCTGTACAGGAATAATAATGGACATCAGAAAGTTCCTCAAACGTTCAAATCAAAATGTCCAAAAGGAGGCTAATGACTCGGATGATTGGCCAAGAAAAAAACATGCCTTGCACAACCTGCAGGAGAGGCTGCAAACTGTAGCAGCAATCCATGACTTTGTTAACAGCCTGCTTTAAAAATTATCTATAGATCTAAATTTAGACTTTAAAATGTGTCAGTGAGCGATGTTTGAAGCACTGTGTTGTGTGGCATATATATTTATAAACATGATATTTTAAACCCATTCAATGTTGCCAATTATAATATTTGCATGCTGCATTATATTTATCTCCTGATATTTATATGTCATATTTCAGACCTCTCCAGCATTATATATGGCGTTAAGCCATTAACCTGTTCGTGAAAAGATTTTATACTTTTGCATAAAATGTCTATAGATATAGAATACGGGGCATAATGCTTGTGTAGTGACTTGATCTGTATAAGTAACTAGCCCGTGGCAGCACTATAGATATAGAATACGGGGCATAATACTTGTGGAGTGACTTGATCTGTATAAGTAACTAGCCCGTGGCAGCACTGCCGCAGCAGTGTAGCCTGTGTAGGCTACTGACTAGTTGCCGTTAGTTGCTTAGCTTTTGAAGGTGCTGTGTATTGTATCTGTTAATTTTGAACATTAAAATTCTAGTTGCTTTTACTACATCTAGATTCAAGTTTTCAGTGTGTAATTGCTTCAAAATGTGTTGGATATGAAAGCACTTTTATACTCTAAAAATTACTTTAAATGCCTTCTACGAGCCCAAAATTAAACAAATTTAGCGGCCCGCGGTGCTATTTCACGCCTCGACGGCTATGCTCCGCAGCCTCATTCATATTTTTTTTTACAGTTTATCCTTTTTATCCATTTTTTTTGTTACCACTACACCACTGCCCTTATTGGAGAGATCTTATAAAAGACTGGTGTTCTTATTGTAAAAAAAAAAAAAAAATCAGGTCAAAGATGACAACATTGATGACATTTTTGCTGAACCATTATGGCTCAATCATAATTATAAAAATCCCACTCATGTTATTCAGCACTGGACTGATATGGGCATTTTAACTGTAAAAGACTTGTATGAAGAAGACGGTTTGAGTCCCTTTGAAATATTAAAGGCGAAATACAACATAAGAGGTACAATATTAGATTATAACTATCTGCTTCATATCATACCAGATAATTGGAAAAAGGCTATTAAGAACTTAAGAATTTTCCCTTTCAAGAACCTGTTCATCAGTGTCTGCCACAGAAATATGTTAAAGAATCCCAAAGGTTCAAGGTTATTCTATGAAAAATTTTTAGCTACAAATGTCAAACTTGAAGTCTGTAATAAATGGAAAAAAAAAAAAATGATTGCAATTTTGACTGGTACACAGTTTCCAATAATGTATGGAGGGGCAGTGGTGGTCCAGTGGTATAGTGCGCTGGATCGCTGATCCAAAGGTTGCGGATTCGAGTCCCACTCTCCATAAGGTTGTCACTGACCCCCCCCCCCCCCCCCCCCCCCCAGTGCAGCTAACTGGGTTATCAAAGGCGGGCCATGTCTCTCACTGTCTATGGTGAGAGGCATGTAAAAGAACCATTGCTGACTTTCGTAAAGAGTAGGCTGCAAAGTTGTCAGCGTGTTTCTGTCCCTTGCTAAAAAGGGTTGTGACAGGAAGGGCATCCGACGTAAAAAACCTCTACCAAATCAAATGTGAAAATCAGATGATTCGCTGTGGCGACTCCCGAGTAAAAGGAAAAAGCCGAAAGGAAGACAGTTGAGAATGTAAGTTAAAGAGTCTAAAACACCTAACGTGTGAGGCTATATGAATATCATGTGTTGTATAACCACTGAGTGGTTGTATAACCACTGAATGTTAAGTAAGTATCACAGGAATACTGGCATACTTTTTCTCCTGCTCAATCATGTAAGTTTTATTTTAATATCATACAATATAACTTTTGGGCAGTGGTGGCCTTGTGGTAAGGTGCTGGATCACTGATCCTAAGGTTGGAGGTTCAAGGCCCACCATCAACAGGTTGTCACTGTCCTTCCAGTGCAGCTAACTGTGTTAGCAAAGGCCAGCCATGCCTCTCACTGTCTCTGGTGAGAGGCTCATGTAAAAGAACCATTGCTGACTTTCGGGCAAGAGTAGCTTGCATAGCCATCAGCGTGTTTCTGCCCTGTGATGGCCTGGTCCAGGGTGTACTCTGCCCTTGCTCGGAGTCGACTGGGATGGGCACCAGCCTCCCCCAACCCCAATTAGGATTAAGTGGTTACAGAAATTAAATGAATGAATGAATTTAACTTTCAATTCTGACCCACCCAACAGACATGCATCCCCTTGCAAAATCCCTTGGGGGACATGGTCACTTCTTTTTTTAAAAGCACCTTGTGTTCCTACTATTGGTTGATCATAAAGCTCAAACTCCCTGGGGATGTTTACTTCACAATGCTGGGGAAAAGGTTCAGATCAAACGTGCTGAGTGGTTCATTGGAGGTTGACCCTTCAGTCTACATGTTGCCCTATGTAATCAAACTCAATACTGCTTCAGATAGATAGATAGATAGACGGATAGATTAATAGACCCCCAGTTTTTACCCAAAATGACTATGTCTATGCTTTATGTTCAATGGCAAATCTTTTTTTACATTGTTATTTGACACGGTTTAAATGAAATGGCTCAATAATTGTTTGGTTAAATGACAGAGACTGAATGTTGAGTGTATTGGTGAAAATTATTTTGAAAATGCACAAACAGTCTAAAATGCAATGAGCTAACAAAGTGATTGCAGTCATTAAACATAACGCAAACTTTTCCCTTGACTGTCTGTTACTCATTTGGGTTCATGCCATTTGTTGAGTGAAATGTGTGAAAGTTTAAGTAAGGATGGAATTGATGAATTGTGGCTTTTAAGGATGATGTCCATCATTCAATTTAGTTTTCTCCCAGTCTAACTTTAATAACTCGAAAATAATATTTCATCACATTAACACTACATTATGATATTAAAATAAATGACATACACACTTACCTTGTCATAAATATTTATTATATTGATTAAATCAAAGAAATACATAATTAAATAAAGAGAATGCACTAATAATTTAGCCTAAGATTTCCTTAATTAAAGGGGAGGGGTGCTGTTTGTGAGATATCAGTTAGAATAAGTTATATATTTTAAATTAAGACATTCACAGACATCACCACAGACCACAGACATTCATCTGTATATGTATTTCAAAACACCACATGTAACATAAATAATATAAAGTGTTAAATAAAGAGCCAAGAGCTGTGACCTTTAAAGCCAACATTTCTTGAACAGCATGTCTGGTGATTTTTCCCCCCTTATTCAAAATTCACCTTCATGCTGACAAACCTAGACAGCATGGGGCCAAAAGCTTAACTAGAAATTTCGCTGGGAAACGTTACCACATTGCAGGCATTTGACTTGTAGAGATATCTAAATTCATGTGAATTACAACTAAGCAATGTTAAGTTCCATCAAAATGATTTTCCCAAGTTATTTTCCAAATTTACCTTTAATTTACACCTGCTCAAGGAGAGCTAAGAACAGTGAGGTGGATGGACCTCAGCCCCGGTAAACTTGGCCGTACTGACCATCCTTTTCTGGCTTGGTTTCTGCAACTTCATCTACATGATCAGGAAAATAAGCACAGAGGCAAGCATTCACTGCTTCCTTAAGATCACCTGGTAGAGACCACATCTTCTTAGCATGCTCTGCTACAGCCTGCTGGTTCACCTAGCAGTGTGCAGAAATGAAACGATTAAAGCTTATACATCATTCACTGGTGTATGAATGTATTACTTTCATGATACATATTTAAAGTGTATTGAGTCAGAGACCCCCCAACCTTGGGATCAGTAATCTAGGACCGTTCCTCCAATTCACCACTGCTCTATAATTTATATAACTATATATAACTTGGCCAGGAGGGAGCTGAATCCCCATAGTACTGTACCCATAAGCTTGTTTGTCGCACGCGTAAAGGAGAGCTGTACTGTTGGTTCGTAAGTTTCATGAGTTTTGAGAGTACTCATTGCAGCTTATTTGAGCAGGTCCGGATGAGCCACACACCGTCTTAAAAGATCCGCATTCAGCCACGAAGCATTTTTGTGCACGGAAGTGGGCGGCGCCACAAATGTTCCGTGCACAGAATGCTTCGTGGGACAAAAGACTTCCGATCTCACAAGGAAGCAAGTTAATACTCAGATCTTTCAAACAGGCAATTCCGTTTTAAATACAACACCCCGTCTCAAAAGCTCCTGCGAGCTGCGTGTGGGCGGAGCCCGCATTCGGCAGAGCGCCACTAAAAGAGAGCGAGAGAGAGAGAGAGAGAGGGGGAGAGAGAGAGAGAGTTGTGTGTGTGTGTGTTTGATAATGGTTTAATTAATAAATATGTTAATAAAAAATGTTATGTTAATAAAATGTTTAAATTGTTTAATAAATATTTTTCTTTTACTTTTAACACATATTTCAGACAAAATTGGTGTACTTTTATCATTTTTAAAGGGTTTATGCGGTAGTCTTGGGAGCCTTGGAACGAATCACTCGTTTTACATGTAAAATGCACCTCCACTTATGAAAACTCCAGGTCCAGAAGAAGGCTCTGGAACGGATTAATTTGGTAAGTAGAGTGCCGACTGTATGTTTACTAACCAGTTTACTAACCAACACTAACCAGAGTCTCTCCCCCTCATGCCGGTCCCAAGCCCGGAGAAATGCAGAGGGTTGTAAAAAACCAATGTTTTGAAAAAACCAATCAGAAGTATTACCCCCATACCGGATCGGTCGAGGCCCGGGTTAACAACGACCGTCATCAGTGCTGTCAATCAACAGGGTGCTGATGGAAATTGGACTACTGTTGGTCGAAGACGTCGAAGAAGGAGAGGTGGGAGGCGTGTCCGTAGGCAAAGAGAGAAGAGGAAAGGCATGAGTGTAGGACTGAGAGTGGGGACTTTGAATGTTGGAACTATGCAAAGAAAAGGTAGAGAGCTGGCTGACATGATGCAGAGGAGGAAGGTGGACATACTGTGTGTTCAGGAGACCAGGTGGAAAGGTAGCAAAGCTAAAAGTCTAGGAGCAGGGTTTAAGCTATTTTATCATGGTGTGGATGGGTAGAGAAATGGAGTAGGAGTCATCTTGAAGGAGGGGTTTGTCAGGAATGTTCTAGAAGTGAAAAGAGTGTCAGACAGAGTGATGAGTCTCAAGTTAGAAATTGAAGGTGTAATGCTCAATGTTGTTAGTGCTTATGCCCCACAGGCAGGATGTGAGCTAGAAGAGAAGGAGATATTCTGGAGTGACTTAGATGAAGTGATTAGAGTACCCCCCCAGAGGTGAAAGGGTGGTCATTGGTGCAGACTTCAATGGACATGTTGGTGCAGGCAACAGAGGGGACGAGGAAGTGATGGGCAGGTTTGGTATCCAGGACAGGAACGCAGAAGGACAGATGTTAATAGATTTTGCAAAAAGGATGGAAATGGCTGTGGTGAATACTTTCTTCCAGAAGAAACAGGAGCACAGGGTGACTTATAAAAGCGGAGGTAGGAGCACACAGGTAGACTACATCTTGTGTAGGCGATGTAATTTGAAGGAAGTCAGTGACTGCAAAGTAGTAGTGGGTGAGAGTGTTGCCAAACAGCAGAGGATGGTGGTGTGCAGGATGATGCTGATGGTGAGGAAGGTGAAGAAGGCAAAGGCAGAGCAGAAGACAAAGTGGTGGAAGCTGAAAAAGGAAGAGTGTCGTGTTGTCTTCATAGAGGAGTTGAAACAGGCTTTGGGTGGCCAGGAAGTGCTTCCAAATGACTGGACAACCACAGCAAATGTGATCAGGGACACAGGTAGGAGAGTACTTGGTGTGTCCTCTGGAAGGAAAGTAGATAAGGAGACTTGGTGGTGGAATGAGGAAGTGCAGGAGTGTGTACAAGGGAAGAGGTTAGCTAAGAAAAAGTGGGACATAGAGAGGACCGAAGAGAGTAAACAGGAGTACAGGGAGACACAGCGTAAGGCGAAAGTAGCAGTGGCTAAGGCCAAACAGAGGGCGTATGATGACTTGTATGATAGGTTGGACAGTAAAGAGGGAGAAAATTATCTATACAGGTTGGCACAGCAGAGAAACAGAGATGGGAAGGACGTGCAGCAAGTTAGATTGATAAAGGACAGAGAGGGAAATGTATTGACTGATGACAGAAGTGTGCTGGGAAGATGGAAAGAGTACTTTGAAGAGCTGATGAATGAGGAAAATGAGAGAGAAAAAAGAGTAGAAGAGGTGACCATTGAGGAGCAGGATGTAGCAAAGATCAGTAAGGGTGAAGTGAGAAGGGCATTGAAGAGGATGAAGAATGGAAAGGCAGTTGGTCCTGATGACATACCTGTGGAGGTATGGAAGTGTCTAGGAGAGGTAGCAGTAGATTTTCTGACAAGAACATTCAACAAGGTCCTAGAGAGTGAGCAGATGCCGGAGGAGTGAAGGAGAAGTGTGCTGGTGCCCATTTTTAAGAACAAGGGAGACGTGCAGAGTTGCGGCAACTACAGAGGGATAAAGTTGATGAGCCATACGATGAAGTTATGGGAAAGAATAGTGGAAGCTAGACTAAGGGCAGAGGTCAGCATTTGTGAACAACAGTGTGGTTTCATGCCAAGAAAGAGCACCACAGATGCAATGTTTGCTTTGAGGATGTTAATAGAGAAGTACAGAGAAGGTCAGAGAGAGCTACATTGTGCCTTTGTGGATCTGGAAAAAGCATATGACAGGGTGCCGAGAGAAGAACTGTGGTATTGCATGAGGAAGTCTGGAGTGGCAGAGAAGTATGTTGGAGTGGTGCAGGACATGTATGAGAGATGTAAGACAGTGGTGAGGTGTGCTGTCGGTGTGACAGAAGAGTTCAAGGTGGAGGTGGGACTGCATCAAGGGTCAGGCTGGAATGGTTGGAGAAAAGTGTCCGGTGTGATGTGCGATAGGAGAGTGTCAGCAAGAATGAAAGGAAAAGTGTACAAGACGGTGGTGAGGCCAGCGATGTTGTATGGCTTAGAAACAGTGGCGCTGAGGAAAAGGCAGGAGGCAGAGCTGGAGGTAGCAGAGATGAAAATGTTGAGGTTCTCTCTGGGAGTAACAAGGATGGATAGGATCAGAAATGAGTACATCAGAGGGACAACCCATGTAAGATGTTTTGGAGACAAAGTCAGAGAGGCTAGACTGAGATGGTTTGGTACAGAGGAGGGAATGTGAGTATATTGGTAGTCGGATGCTGAGGTTGGAACTACCAGGCAGAAGGCCTCGAGGAAGATCAAAGAAGAGATTTCTTCAGTGTTTGCTTTGAGGATGTTAATAAAGAAGTACAGAGAAGGTCAGAAGGAGCTGCATTGTGCCTTTGTGGATCTGAAGAAAGTATATGACAAGGTGCCAAGAGAGGAACTGTGGTATTGCATGAGGAAGTCTGGAGTGGCAGTGACGTATGTTAGAGTGGGCAGGACATGTATGAGAGATGTAAGAGAGTGGTGAGGTGTGCTGTCGGTGTGACAGAAGAGTTCAAGGTGGAGGTGGAACTGCATCAAGGGTCAGCTCTGAGCCTCTTCTTGTTTGCTATGGTGATGGACAGGCTGACAGACTAGGTTAGACAAGAATCTCTGTGGGCTATGATGTTTGCAGATGACATTGTGATCTGTAGTGAGAACTGCAGAGAACAGTTCAGTTCATTCAGTTCAGTTCATTTTCTGTAACCGCTTAATCCTAATTAGGGTTGCGGGGAGGCTGGCGCCCATCCCAGCCAACTTCGGGCGAGGGCAGAGTACACCCTGGACAGCTTGCCAGGCCATCGCAGAGCGGAAACACGCCGACGACTTTGCAGCCTACTCTTGTCGAAAGTCAGCAATGGTTCTTTTACATGCCTCTCACCATAGACAGTGAGAGACATGGCTGGCCTTTGATAACCCAGTTAGCAGCACTGGGGAGGACAGTGACAACCTTGTGGAGAGTGGGACTCGAACCCCCAACCTTTGGATCAGCGATCCAGTGCCCAATACCACTAGACCACCACTGCCCCCTGCAGAGAACAAGCAGAGAAAATCTAGAGAGGTGGAGGTATGCCCTGGAAAGGAGAGAAGGTTAGCCTCAGTAAAACAGAATACATGTGTGTGAACGACAAGGACCCAAGAGGAACAGTGAGGTTACAGGGAGCAGATATAAAGAAAGTGGAGGATTTTAAGTACTTAGGCTCAACAATCCAGAGCAATGGAGAGTGTGGAAAAAGAGGTGAAGAAGCGTGTGCAGGCGGGTTGGAATAGTTGGAGAAAAGTGTCTGGTGTGATGTGTGATCGGAAGGTATCAGCAGGAATGAAAGGAAAAGTATATAAGACGGTGTTGAGGCCAGCGGTGTTGTATGGTTTAGAGACAGTCCCACTGGAGAAAAGGCAGGCGGCAGAGCTGGCGGTAGCAGAGATGAACATGTTGAGGTTCTCTTTGGGAGTAACGAGGATGGATAGGATCAGGAATGATTACATCAGAGGGACAGCACAGGTGAGATGTTTTGGAGACAAAGTCAGAGAGGCTAGATTGAGATTGTTTGGACATGTACAGAGGGGTTAGTGAGTATATTGGCAGTTTGATGCTGAGGTTGGAACTACCAGGCAGAAGGCCTAGAGGACCAAAGAGAAGATTTATGGATGCGGTGAAGGACGACATGAAGGTAGTTAGAAGTAAGAGTAGAAGAGTCAGAGGATTGGGTGAGATGGAGGCGGATGGTTTGCTGTGGCGACCCCTGAAGAGAAAAGCCGAAAGAAAAGAATATATATATATATATATATATATATATATATATATATATATATATATATATATATATATATATATATATATATGTATATATATATATGTATGTATGTATATATATATATATGTTTGACAAATGTGGCTATATAATAATAATAATAGCTGAATAATAGCAAATAATAGCTGAACACTGTCAATCAAACAAAGTGTGAGTGTGAGAATAAAGCACAGTTTCTTAGTCCCGCTTCTGGTTCCTGCACATGTGTTAGAACACAAACATTGATGCACAGAGAATGAATGGCTAAAATAATCATAAGCCATCCAGCTTGTATCTGCAGCCTAATGGTCAGTACTTTTATAAAATTATTTTTTTTCTTTGTGCTCTAAATATGTATTAATATTTGTTTGTGCCTTTGAATAGATAAATACCTTTAGCTCAATTTGGAATTATATTTAGCGCATGTACTTGCAGATATAGTTTGAATATCTATTTGAGAATGTCTTTGGTTGAACTATAATATTTGATTGCAGTTCACCACTGTATAGACAGACATTTTTTAAAGTTTTTAATTCAACCCACGGGTGTACCTGGTTCCCCCAAAGTGCTTAGTAATATAATAAATAAAATTATAGCCCCTGGAACTCGAGTTCCGGTCAACCAAAATGTGCACCCCCACACGCACACGGTCAAACCAGCCTAAGCACTTGATATTGGTAAATACTTTTATTCTCCGTGCCTTTGGTCAACTGTGCTATTTATATTTGACCTAGAAACACCATAAACCTTCTTTGTATTTTAGAAATAAAGATATGATTTTATGTGCCCAAACTGGTCTCAACTGGATATCAACTGGATTCAACATGTTTTAACAGCATGTGGGATGTGATTATGTGGGATCCCATTCCACCACATGCTTAAATTTCTTCAATTTGTTATATAACAGTGAACAACAGACAGACAGACAGACAGACAGACATTTTATTAAAAGGCCATTATCCCAAAATACAGACAAAATGAATAAATTAAAGCATGAACTATTGATGTAGACCAGTTGAATTTCTGATTTTCTCAACATGGATAAAAAATAAGCATAGGTTACGGATTGCATTAACATCAGTTGATGACATAATATTAATAAAACTGTGTTGTGATAAGGGGTACTTCAAATATATACTCAATAATGTATTGCTTATACCCGTGTAGCCTTTGCAATGAAGCATTACATGTATTTCATCTTCAATTTCATGGATATTTTTTTCTCACATAAAGGACAAAATCTTAAATTATAAGGAACATTTTTATATCTACCAGTCTCAGTGCAAAGTTTGAAAGTACCACATCGAAAATTTGCTAAACAGATTCTCAAATAAGGTGCTATATCTGAGTTAATGTATGTTTCAACATTTAGAAGGGACTTGAACAGTAAATAACTAGAGGACTTAGATGTGTTTTGTAGTGATAAATGCCAATTTTGGAAGAGATTATCAGATAACCTCTGTTTAAAAACTGAAATAAAAATATCAACATCACCAATATCCTGTGATACCCAAGTGAGGCCAAACCCCAGTCTAAACAAAATATTTTTAATATACGATGTCCATGTTTCGTGTCCAGACTCATCTAATGCCTTCAACATTAAATAGAACTGGTGAGGTAATCTAGAACTTGGAAATCTTAAAAGTCTACACCAAAATTTAACGGCCCTTGTCATATAAGTAATTTCTAGGGGGAACCTACCACATTCACCTAAAACCATATTATTCCAACAATTTTTGCCAACTTTCAAAAAATATTTACAAGTTTTTATTTGTATTTGCTCAATAATTTTATAATAAGTGGTACCCCAAATTTCTGAACCATAACATAATATAGGTTTAACCATAGCATCGAATACTTTAAAAAGATCTACAAAAGCCAAAACCCCTGCTCTCTTTTGATATCTATGGATAGCCATAAGAGCTTTATTAGCTTGAGACGCCAGAGTAGTCTGAGCCTTGATCCAAACTAGCCTAGGTGTGAACACAATTCCCAAATACCGAAATGAGAAACAACCTCTAGCCTCTGACCACACAAAAACCATTTTTCATAATATCTCAAAGGACCACTATTCCTAAAAACCATAACCTTTGTCGTTGCAATATTCACTTTCATTCCAGTGAGTTGACAAAATTTTTCTAAACCATACATTTTCTTTTGCTAACAGTGAACAACTTCTAAATGAATACACTCTTACACCTATAGGCCATCGTTTACTGTCTCTCTGTTATGTTTTCTGGTAAAGAGGGTCATGAGATAAAGATGGAGGTTACCTGACTGTTCACATTTCTGATGTCAGCCAGTGTTTCAGCTTGTTTCTTCTTAAGTTTCTGCTCTTGCTCCTGGGATGAAACTCCATCACATGACACAGACTGAAGGCAGAACATTTTTACAAGATTCACACTGTGCACATATTTTTCACACTCACATTTATGAAACAGAATACTTGCGCACACATTCTGTCAACATCCATGCTTGTATCGATCAATTATAAATTGACTGACTAAGTGACTGACTGACGGACTGACTGACTGACTGACTGAATGAATGAATGAATGAATGAATGAGCACTGACATCAATCTGGGACAAGCCACTTGAAGGTCGAGTGTGAGCTGGGGCCATTTCCATTTTGCTTTTTCGTGAGAAAGTGTTGCCTTCTGGGCAATCTACTAATACAGACATAGCTAACAATCCCCACTCATATTCACCCCACAGGCAATTTAGGGTAGCCAATGAGCCAAATGTGTATGCTTTTGGACTGTGAGAGGAAACCGGAGCACCTGGAGGAAACCCATGCAAGCATGGGGATGGGAAGGAGGATGGGGTCCTCCTTATGGCATGGCCATTAGGTTTGAATTAGAACCTGCTTGTTGTGAGGCGCTAGTGTACCACCAAGAAACCTGTCAAAAACCACAGAGTTACGTAAGTTAATGAAATATTTCTGATTCATTCTGAATCCGATGAATGATTTTTTCGAAGTAAATATAATAAATTCATATGATTGTGAATTTAAAAAAAGGTTAAATTTTTTCAAACTTTTTGGTAACACTCAATTTCCAGAATGATCTGGTTCTGCAAAAACCACTAAATGAATTTTGATCAGGATGTGAAAGAAGATTAGTCAGTACCAATAAGCTAAAGACTTTTTTGTCAAGGTGTCCTGATCTCTCTCTCTCTCTCTCTCTCTCTCTCTCTCTCTCTCTCTCTCTCTCTCTCTCTCTCTCACACACACACACACTCAGTCTTTGTTTCTCTCTCTCTCTATCTCTCTCTGTTTCTCTCTCTCTCTCTCTCTCTCTGTCTCTCTCTCTCTCTCTCTCTTTCTCCCTCACACACACACACACCCTGTCTCTCTCTCTCTATCCGTCTCTCCTCTCTCTCTCTCTCTCTCTTTCTCCCTCACACACACACACACACACACACACACACACACACACACTGCCCCCTCTCTCTCTTTCTCCTTCACACACACACACACACACACACACACACACACACACACACACACACACACACACACACACACACACTGTCCCCATCTCTCATGCACACACACACATGCTCTCTCTCTTTCTCTCTCTCCCTCTCTCGCTCTCTCCCTCACACACACACACACTCTCTCTCTCTCTCTCTCTCTCTCTCATACACACACACACACACACACACTCTCTCTCTCTCTCTCTCTCTCTCTCTCTCTCTCTGCCTCACGCACACACACACACACACACACACACACACACACACACACACACACACACACAACTGCTCCCCCTCTCTCTCAGTGCATGCTGGGAGTGTTTGTGAGTGTGCTGGGAACGGGCTTGTTTGCAGAGAGCGCTTTTTCTATGTTTCATTGCGTATTTTTCTATTTTCTGTTTGACTTTTTTTTCCCAGTTTTGTTTATTATTCTTCTTAAGTATTCTGTGGTGGGTGTGGTGGTGACAGAGATAGAGGTGAGCACTTGTGCTCAGCACACTGGGAAAATGTCGGCTGGCTCTGGGCTGGAGAAGCCGACTCGCTGGCATGCCATTAAAATGGTCCCAACAGTCGGTTGCACGGTGGAGGACTGTGTTCTGGCTGTCGAAGAATTAGTCGGGTTCGAAAACGTGAAATCCGAGTCCAGGATGAACAGTGCAGTGGTGATGTTCTTAGATAGTGTGGAGAAAGTGAACAAGGGTGTAGGAACCGGGGTTGTGATTCAAGGAACTTTCACTCCCGTTCTTTCCTTGGTTAGTCCAGCTAAACATGTTACTATTCCAAACGTGTTGCCGTTCGTACATAATGAGGTTCTGGAGAGGGAATTGTCTCGCTACGGTCAGATTTTGTCACCAATTAGAATGATCTCTCTAAATTGTAAGTCCCTGCACCTGAAGCATGTTGTTTCCTTCAGACGGCAGACAATGATGATTTTTAAAAGCCTCAAAGAGCTGAATTTTTCGCTGAAATTTAAAGTTGACAACATTGACATGGTGTAGTCGGGGAACATGAAATGTTTCAGGTGCGGCAAGGAGGGACATGCCCGACAAGGAGGGACTCATCCGCTCATGCCCGAAGGGGGATGAAGCAAAGCTGCCGGCTGCAGCCTCCCGTGCTGCGGTGATGGCTGCGCTTAAGCTCGCGGCGGCAGCGGCAGCGGACACGCTTGAGCTCGCGGCGGCACCGCGGGAACCAAAAACAAAACTGTTGGAGAAGAGCCCTTTTAAATTACCCGAGACAACAACAACTGCTTCAGAGACTAGGCCAATGGTTTCTCAAAGCTCAGAGACACAGACAGCCGGTGTGCAGGGCGGCACAAACACCAAGGTGGACACACAGGTGAATAACGCAAACACACAGGTGGAGGGTAAAGGACGTGTAGAAGATTCACATGGTGATGATGATCAGATGGCTTTATGGATACAGAAGGAAAGCGTGGGGCCAAATAGCAGCTACGGTAGCAGAGTCAGTATTGGAGGAAATAGGTGAAGAGGATGAAGAAATAATAGGTGATGAGTTAAAACCAGCAGCCAAAACAAAGATCAAAAACACCGAGAACAGCCAGCTCGAACAAAGTAAAAAAAAGCTTCAAAGGGGAAACCTGTCTGTCCCAGGGCTTGTCTGAGAGTGAGGATGAGAGCACAGAGAAATTGGACATAGACATCGTATACACCGTGGAAAAAATCAAAAAGTTCTTGCATGACAACAAAGGGATTAAAGTTGAAAACTTCTTTCCAGACCTCAGACTGTTTATCGACTCTGTCTCCATATGAGAAGGCTAGTCGAGCCCGGACAGCCAGGTTTCACTGAACAAGAGATCTATCGACTTAGGAAACTGGCTTCAAAGGTAAAAAAAACAACTCACGGAGGAGGACTAATGGCTTTCTTTCATCTGCTTTTACTCAACCTACTTTTACCTCTCACAGTTCAGTCTCTCTCCTCTTTTATTTTCAACATGGAGATTTTTTTTAAATTTGCCACGCTAAATATAAACAGAACGAGACAAAACTTAAAAAGAGCCTCGGTTTTTAGTTTGATTAATGTGAAGAAACTAAATGTTGTTTTTATTCAGGAGACACACAGCACCGTTGACAGTGAAGGTGACTGGAGGAGAGAATGGAATGGACAGGTGTATTTTAGTCACAAAAGTGCCAATAGTTGGGGAGTTGGAATTTTATTCTCCCGAGATTTTAACCAGGTTTCTGTACATATTGACGATGTGATGACAGGACATATTTTAAAAGTTACAGCAGAGCGGGAAAAAATCAAGATGTTGTTTTTAAACGTTTACTCTCCAAGGTCTAGTGGTATAGGGCGCTGGATCGCTGATCCAAAAGTTGGGGGTTCAAGTCCCACTCTCCACAAGGTTGTCACTGTCCCCCCAGTGCAGCTAACTGGGTTATCAAAGGCGGGCCATGTCTCTCACTGTCTATGGTGAGAGACATGTAAAAGAACCATTGCTGACTTTCGTAAAGAGTAGGCTGCAAAGCCGTCAGCGTGTTTCTGTCCCTTGCTAAAAAGGGTTGTGACAGGAAGGGCATCCGACGTAAAAAAACCTCTGCCAAATCAAACTTGCGAATCAGATGATTCGCTGTGGCGACTCCCGAGAAAGGGAAAAAGCCGAAAGGAAGACAGACTCTCCAACCGCAGGAATCGCATATTTATCGCTGAATACATGTGCATGAATGACAAGGACCCAAGAGGAATGGTGAGGTTACAGGGAGCAGAGATAAGGAAGGTGGAGGATTTTAAGTACTTAGGCTCAACAATCCAGAGCAATAGAGAGTGTAGAAAAGAGGTGAAGAAGCGTGTGCAGGCAGGTTGGAATAGTTGGAGAAAAGTGTCCGGTGTGATGTGTGATAGGAGGCGGTAAGAATGAAAGGAAAAGTGTACAAGACGGTGTTGAGGCCAACGATGTTGTATGGGTTAGAAACAGTGGCACTGGGGAAAAGACAGGAGGCAGAACTGGAGGTAGCAGAGATGAAAATGTTGAGATTCTCTTTGGGAGTAACGAGGCTGGATAGGATCAGAAATTAATACATCAGAGGGACAGCACATGTAAGATGTTTTGGAGACAAAGTCAGAGAGGCTAGATTGAGATGGTTTGGACATGTACAGAGGAGGGATAGTGAGTATATTGGTAGTAGGATGCTGAGGCTGGAACTACCAGGCAGAAGGCCTCGAGGAAGACCAAAGAGCCGATTCATGCATGTGGTGAAGGAGGACATGAAGGTTGTTGGTGTAAGAGAAGAAGATGCAAAGGATAGGGTGAGATGGAGGCAGATGATTCGCTGTGGCGATCCCTGAAGGGAAAAGCCAAAAGGAAAAGAAGAAGACTCTCCAACCGCAGGCACAGAGAAACTCCTGTGTTTGACCCGTGTGGTTCGCATCTAGCG
>CM045732.1:36255474-36432974 GCA_024760905.1 Plotosus lineatus | reverse complement strand
CTGTGGCAGGGAAAAAGCCGAAAGGAAGACAGACTGTGTGTGTGTGTGTGTGTGTGTGTGTGTGTGTGTGTGTGTGTGTGTGTGTGTGTGTGTGTGTGTGTGTTATACAGCATGTCAGCTTACCTGCTCTTCTCAGAACCTGAGCTCCCTGATTCCTTCTTTTTCAATTCTTTCCAGTTACTGAAAAGAGAAAACAGCATGACTTTGATACAAAACTCTACCCACTTTAATCTATTTTCCACCTCTCTCTCTCTCTCTCTCTCGCTCTCTCTCTCTCTCTCTCTATCTAGCTAGCTAGCTAGCTAGCTAGTAGTAAAACACACTTAGATGTGCCTTTGCTAACAAAGTTCAGTATTGTGAAATGTGCCCTCACAGGACAAAGAAAGAAGCAGGGGAAAAAAGTGAAGAAAAAAAAAAAATCACAATACAAAACAGACCATCTTTTTGGATCACAGCAAAACTTGAAATAAAAGTCCTAAAGGCAGATAAAATATACACACTGACTGGGTCTTACATCACAGTTATAATTATTGAAGCACAGGACAAAAATTAACAATAGTACACACACACACACACACACACACACACACACACACACACACACACACACACACACACACGCACCTGTTCACTGCTTTGAGTTCACTGGCATGTTTTTCTGTAGCTAACTCCAACAGCTTAGTCAAACACTTTAACAGGGAACACAGAAAGAACATAGGAAGTTACACATACACCTACAGAACTCCCACTAGCTCTCCCTTCTGGTCGCTGCTACATTATTGATTATTGTTTTCACTCTTACAGGCTTGATGTTTCATTTTCAAATATGTACTTATTGGAGCAGGGCGCTTGTCCGTATATAATTATTATTATACACATTCATTCACTTAAAGGATTATTTGTTCATTCATCTTCTGAACCATTAAACTCAATCGGCTCCAGACGAGGTAAGAGCCTAGAACACCCTAAACAGCTCACATCACAGAAGAGAACCACGGTCACAGCTATGCAGCAATTCTTTACAAAGTCAGCAATGGTTCTTTTACATGAACGTTTCACCACAGAGGCACAGGGCAAAAGCAAGTTACACCTTGTACAGTTTGCGAGACGATCACAGGGCCAACACACACAAGCCATTTCTACCTAAACTCTACCTAGCAGCAATTTGGAAAAGCCGATTAGCCAAATATGCATGTCTTTGCCCTGTGAGAGAAAACCATGGCACCTTGGGGAAACCCATGCAAACAGGGGGAGAACATGAAAACTATTTATTTATTTTACATTTGTACATGGCATTTGACAGATGTCTTTATCCAGAGAAACTTACATTTGTCAATTTTTATAGAACTGAGCAACTACTTCCCTATAAGCCACACAGAAATACCCTTACTGAGCTCAGATATTCGAACCCAGAACCTATTTGTTGTGATGCCAACGTGCTAAAAATATATAATAATAAAAAAGCTCCAAATGTATAATATGGTACTTTGATGAGAGAGTAACCAAGCTGTCAGATCTGAAGCTCAAATAAAGCTCATTTTCCATATAATTTACAGGAATGAACGAATGGTCTGAAACAGGCATTATGGCTGATGATATTTTCAGGAGCTAAGTTTGTATTTCATCTATATTTACTATAAATCTGGGAATGGAATGGATCATTTGAAGCAGGGGAAACTACAGCTGTTCATATTAAAAACTAAATCAGGGTTTTGGAGATTATTGAACACAGGTGGAATATATTATATATTCATAATGACGATCATAATAATCACAAAAGTGTTTGCTGAAAAGCTGTTGATAATCCTTTAACCCTTAATTTTACCTCAATTAAGCCAAATGGCTAAAGCTACTGAAAACTAGAAGGATCTAGAACATGTACAGTATTACTATATATGATTTATATATTGGTAACTAAACCCCAGGTGGCACAGTGGTACAGTGGTAAGCACATTCAACTCAGAACAAAAAGCTCCTGGGTTTGATTCTTGGAACATGTGTGGAGTGGTTTCATTCTTGGAGCATGTGTGGAGTTTTCATGTTCTCCGTGGGCTTGCATGGGTACTCCAGTTTCCTTCCACAGTGAAAAATATGCACAGTTGGCTATTTCAAATTGCTCCTACATGTGACTGTATGTGTGTTGGCCCTGCAATGGCCTCACACGCTGTCCAGGGTGTACTCCACCTTCTTCAAGTGTTGGCTGAGATGGGCAGGTGCTTCCCGTGACCCTAATTAGGATTAAGTGGCTTAGAAATGAATGAATGGATGAATAACTGATTAAACTAGACTCATGACCTTTCATTTATTATTAAACATTAAACAATATTAGTATTGTTGGTTCATAAATTTTATGAAAAAGGCATCAGATTCTACATGGTACACCCATGATAAACAGTCTTGGTGTGAATTTAGTGTACATGTGTTAACTGTCTTACAGCCTATTTCAGTTCCTATCCTTTCCCATACTTTTTAAACATTTTTTCACACTTACACAACATTTTTCTTCTTATATTTGTTATATTATTTATAAGCAGCTGCCTCTTCAGTCTGTGAGTTGAGAGAGATTTTGTACTCTATCACTGCAGAACTTTTACTTTAATGGAGAACTGGGACTAAAGCGCAGCAAACACACTTTGTTTTTACTTCTGGGAACAGCTGATTGCCCTGATGAAATCTGTAGGAAAACACACCATGGATGCAGAGGTGGAGCCCAGAAAAGGAGAAGGAAGAAAGACAGAGGTTTACAGAGAGAAAGATATTCCCGATGACAACACATCCACCAAGAGCTTTCACACTGTCTGGCTTGACGAAGACTGCACCACTAGTGGTAAACAGAAAGACATGGCTGTTCTTGTCAATAACTGGTGTTGTTCCCCCATATGCTTAAGGGCTATGGGCAGGTCTTTTGTACTTGTGATGAGGTTAGGTGTCCCAGCCACCACGATCCTCCACTGTCATGTGTGCATGCCACAAGGCAATCGGTAAGAGTAAGACTTGTCTACCTATGCATGCAATGACTGAACTCGGCTGATTGTGTGGCGGGAACTGCCAAATTAGTCCAACGAACAAGAAAGCGGACCCAGCAAAGCATCCTAGAACACAACGAGGGCACAGTGAGACACACAGGACACTGCACCCTGACCTATCTCCAGCAGTCTCGACTATGTCGTGCCACTGGACCCAGATAGATGGGACGAGAGACTGAGCCTAAAGATTTCTGCAACTCTCCCTCACTTAAATCCAAGTCAGGTTAAAGTCATGACTTCACCCATACCTCACAACCCCAAGTCATGTGACAATGGGCGATTGGCATAGCAGCAGGTGTGGACTCACTGGAAGCTGTAGTCACGGACCTACATAATAGCGGCCCAGGCCATAGGGTCGTTCTCTACTGGACTGAAGCAGGAGTAGAGTTCAGGAGCCCCCTGGGTGACTGAGCAACCCTCTTTAAGGATTCACTCTGCTCACCTCCATGGAGGAAGAGGCTAGAAAATGTACCCTAAAGATAGCCTGCTTCACTTCCTAAAAGTGGTTGAACAAGAAAGACAAAATAAGTGATGGTACTCAACCTTAGCACATGGAATGTGCGAGCTCTGCTGGATAAAACCAAGGCAGACAGAACAGAAAGAAGAACTGCACTACTCACTAAAGAACTAGCTCGTTATAACATTGACATAGCAGCACTCAGCGAAACATGCCTTGCGGACAAAGGCCAGCTCACAGAGTGGGTATACCTTTTTCTGGATTGGATGCAATAGCACTGAATGACGAGAGGCAGGTGTTGAATTTGCTATCAGACCCCATCTTGCCCAGAAATTAATGAAACTCTCAGAGGGTATCAACATTTGTCTGATGTCACTTCAGCTCCCACTTGGAAACGCTGCTCAGTGCATATGCTGCAACAATGACCAACTCAGGGGACATCAGGGGACATCAGTGAAGAACTAGATGCCTTCATTGCAGCAGTACTTCAGTCTGAGAAGCTGTTTTCTTTTGGAGACCTCAATGCCAGAGTGGGGACAGATCACCAAACCTGGGTCACTGGAAGACACGGCACTGGCAAGTACAGCAGCAATGGCTTCCTGCTCCTCAAGTTGTGTGCCACCCATGACCTCGTCTTCACCAACACCTTCAGCTTCCACCTCCAGGCATTGGTATCTCATTGACTATGTCATCATCAGGAAGAGGGATGTACAGGCCATGTGACTGCTGGATTGATCATTGACTCATCGTGTTCAAGTGTAAACTTTGCATCCTGCCCATAAGACGACACCAAGGCCTGAAAACTGCAAAGAGGCTGAATGTCTCCAAGCTGAAGAACAGCAATATTGCACAAGAATTCACCAGGGACCTTGATGACAGACTGCAACACACACCCCAGAATAATCTGGACAGCACAGAGAAACTGTGAGTAGCAGAGATGTGGTGTACTCCACAGCCTTTGAACACTTCGGACCAGCAACTCGCAAGCACCAGGATTGGTTCGATGATAGCCACAAGGAGATACAGGCACTCCTGTCAGAGAAACACCAGCTGTTCAGAGCACACCAGAATGACTCTTCATCATGAGCGAAGAAAGACGCATTCACCAGCGCAAAAAGCAAGCACAAAATAAACTTGGTCATATTCAGGACTCATGGTACAGCAAGAAGGCCTAAGAAATACAGGGCTATGTGGACAATCACAACGACAAGGGTTTCTATGATGCCTTGAAGACTGTGCACGGACCTCAGTCCACTGCCCCCCCTCACTGCAGATGGGATGCAGCTGCTAGCCGAAAAAAAAGCAGATTCTGGAAAGGTGGTCTGAACACTTCAATCAAGTCCTGCCATGATCAATGACACGGCCATCACCCACCTACCACAAATAGAGACCAACAGGGACCTCAACAATCTCACCAAGGAAAAATAAGTCAAAAAGGCTGTCAAGCAACTTTCTTGTGGCAAAGCACTGGATCAGATGCAATCCCCATGGAGATGTACAGGACCAGCCTTGATGCAGAAACTGATAGAGCTTTCAGTCCATGTGGAGTGAAGAGAAGGTCCCACAACAGTTGAAAGATGCCACCATAGGCCACATCTACAAAAGGAATTGCAACCACCAGTCCTGTGACAATATTCAAGGGATCTCTCTCCTGTCCATAGCTGGGAGGACCTGGCCTGTGTCCTGCTCAACTGTCTCCTCCAGCATCTTGAGCAGGGTCTTCTCCCAGAGAGTCAGTGTATCTTTCGTGCCAAATGTGGAACAGTCGACATGATATTTCCTGCACGCCAACTCCAGGAAAAATGCCAAAAGCAGCACAGTGACCTCTTTGTGACATTTGTTGATCTGACAAAGGCTTTCGACACGAACAGCAGGGATGGTTTATGGAAGATAATGCAGAAGTTTGGCTGCCCAAGCAAGTTCATAACGATCGTCCGGCAGTGCCATGATGGCATGATGATGAAAGTGTTGGATGACAGAGATGAGTCAGAGGGCTTTCCAGTGACAAACAGAGTTAAACAAGGCTGTGTTCTTGCCTTGATGCTCTTCAACATGGTCTTTTCAGCTATGCTGGCAGATGCTTTTCGTGATTGCCAGGATGGGATGCACATCAGACACAGGACTGACAGGGGCCTCTTTCACCTCAGGCCCCTGCAGGCTGTTACCAAGGTGAAGGAAACGATCATCAGAGACTTCATGTTTGCTGACAACTGCGCCAAAACAGCTACTGTATGGAGAGCTTTGTGAATTCAAGCGTTCAGTTGGGAAACAGAAGAAATGCTTCAAAGACAGCAATAAAGCATTCCTCAAGGACATGAACATAAACATTAGCACTTGGGAGCAGCTTGCTACCAACCACTCAGCTCGACGAAGCAGTCTTCATAGGAGACTGTGCAGTAGAGACGCAACAAACTGCAGAGGTGCAGCAGAAATGCGGTTCACAAAGGTCACGCTGCCGCAATGTCCTGTATGTGGGGAGCATTTCGGGCTCAGATTGGCCTCATTAGCCACCTCCAGACCCACAGCCAAGGATCACAATTCTGATATGAAGTCATGGTCATCTTCAAACTCGAAGGACGAACAACAACTACAACATCCCGCCTGCATAGCCATCAAAAAGCAGAGCTGTGGAGAAGACATTAAACTGAGTGTTGTTGGGCTCAGACCTTATTATGTCCCTAGAAAATTTTCCTACGACTGTGGCTGTTTATTTTCTTTTTTTTAAGTTGGCACTTGAATGCATTCATTGTGATCTTGGTGATTTCAACCAGGTCACCATGGACACTACATTTTCATCTTTTGTCTAGTACATAAACTGTCCCACCAGAGAGGACAGAACAATTTGCTGTATGCAAATTCTGTGTGTGGGACACCCTAAATGGAGAAAATGTAAAAATCAGTTACATGAAGCAAAGAAGCAGGTTGTTTAAGTCAAAAGCTCTGTTATAATCATAGCGGTTTACTTCCCACTGAGAACTAATGCTAGGTTAGCACTGGAGGAACTGGATTTGCACACAGCTGATTGCTAACCAAGAGGCGGATATGATAGTGATAGACTACTTTAACCATGTAGAATTGAAGTCAGTGCTTGGTAAATTTGACAGATTCATTGACTTTCCAACCAGAAATGACAACACCCTGGATCAGGTTTATTGCAACATCCTTGGGACATGCAAAGCTCTTGCAACTCCTCACTTGGGTATATCAAACAAAATCATGGTGCAAGCTGATCCCATTCATATAAGCCTCTGATCTGCAGAACTAAACCCACCACGAGAACTGTGAAGATCTGGACTAAGGAGGCTTCATCAGCACTGCAAGACTTCTTATAGCACACATACTGGGATGTGTTCAAACAGGGCTCTGATCTGGAGGAATACACTTCGGCTGTTCTGTCAGACATTCATTTCTAACCTGACACTGTCTTCTCCACAAAGTTCATCATGGCTGTTCCCAACCAGAGGCCATGGATGTATGGCACGGTCCCTGCTGAAAGCTCAGGAAACAGCCTTCAGAGCAGGCTGACTTACAGCAGGTCCCAGAAAGAACTGAAAAAAAGGGCATCCAGAGGGCAAAGCTCAGGTTCAAAACAGTGGATAAAAGGACATTTCACCACCAACAACCCACACAACATGTGGAAAGGTATAATTACCATTATGGACTGTAAGCATTGCGTCCAGCAGGGCAACCATGACCCTACTCTGCCTGACACCCTGATCAGCTCCTGCCAGCTGGTCAGCGCATAATTTCAAGGTCTGACATAACACTTCATCTGGTTCTGCAGCCCTGTTGATCTTCCCCAGGGTAGAACCCACTTGGTGCTTCTGCAGGATGAGGGGCTGTTGCTGTTCCACTGAAGATGTACAGTCGAACAGCAACAGCCCCTCATCCTGCAGAAGCACCAAGTGGGTTCTACCCTGGGGAAGATCAACAGGGCTGCAGAACCAGATGAAGTGTTATGTCAGACCTTGAAATTATGCGCTGACCAGCTGGCAGGAGCTTTCCTGGACATCTTTAGTCTGTCTCTGCAGCTTGCTATGGTCCCTGTCTGCCTCAAGTCCTCAATCATTGTGCCTGTGCCAGAAAATCAGCTTCCACCTGCCTCAGTGACTTTACCAGTTGCATGACTTTAGTAATCATGAAATGTTTCAAGAGGATTCTCCTTCCTCATATCAAGGGCACAATTCCTGAGGGCCTGGACAGCCTTCAGTCCATCTGCAGGGAGAACCGCTCTACAGAGGATGCTGTCTGCAAAGGACTTAAAAGACTAAACTCAATTGGTGAGAACTGCTCAGATGATCGTGAGGTGCCAGCTCTGGATACAATATATGCTATCC
Source organism: Plotosus lineatus (assembly GCA_024760905.1). NCBI lineage: Eukaryota > Metazoa > Chordata > Actinopteri > Siluriformes > Plotosidae > Plotosus > Plotosus lineatus. The sequence goes on along the minus strand of CM045732.1, from coordinate 36,425,154 downwards.
GGTTCCAAAAGAAGTCTAGCGATGGATCCCACCCACCCAGGACCCCCTCAACAGACACATCCTCACTCACATACTGTCCCCCGCTCACTTTCACACAGGCATCAGTTCTCTGTATGAGTGCAATGAATCCACAAAGTCCATTATTGTCTTGCACTGTTGCATTTTTATCTTATTTACATTTACATTCTAGTTCATCCACTTTGCTGCTGCTATTTATTTATTTATTTATTTTACATTGCCTTTAATGCACATACTATATATTCCAGTGTTCAATTTTCATTCATTTTTATTCACTGGTATTGAATTTATATTTTACTTAAAGTTTAGTGTATATAATTGATTTTGTTTATATTCTGCTCTTGACAGCATTAATTGCAGTTTATTGTCTTGTTTGTACCTTTTAAAGCTGAGAGTCTCATACAAAATGTTGTTATGTGTGAAAATAATAACAATAAAGAGTTTTCAATCTTGAATCTTTTTAAACATAACCAGAGAAGTACTTCAAGTTGATGACAAGGATTTGGCTGTATCGAGTGCACTGAATATTTTATTGCAAATTCACGTTGATGCCAAAGATCATAAGGCTTATAACTTACAGAGAGCTTTACTGCTGGTGAGGAAGATCGTGCTGATTAGGAAGATTCACCTGAAGCAGAAATCCGGGTACAACTGAAACTACTCTCTGGACTATTCTACAGACCCCCCCTCCTAATTGGGCATTCTCGTAAATAAAGCAGAGGCCACAAATCTGTCAGCCACCTTATCTGGACACTTGATGCTGAAGCTGGGATCATGCGGACAAAACAACTTATGCCATCAGCTGCAGCAGTCTCTCCTGCCGACCTCACAGCACCATTTCATTTAGACGTTTTGAAAAAGATGGCCATGTTAACACCTACCTTTATTAGAGAAAGGGGGAGATGGACTAGTCAACAGAAAACTTTTGATGTACTATACTTGAACAACCACACATTAAATACACAGGAGGAGGTGATTGCAATGCACAAGTAATACAAGAGATGAAATTGAAAGATGAGTTTTACACTGAGGTGCTACCAAAAGTACAGGAAGTGTTCTTTTGTTATGGGTGTTATAGAACACAAACAGGAGGTTTCCTATACTGGGGTAAGCCTAACTAAGACAAGATTTAAAACTGTAGCAGCAGGGATAAATCACTAGCCTGAATCTGGACAGATAGCTGAACTAGTTGCAGTCACTAAAGATCTATCACTTTTGAAGAATCAAACGGGAAATGTTTACTCTGACTCTGATTAGGCTCACAGCACCATGTTTGTCAATGTACTACAGTGTAAAAGAAAGCGATTTCATCAATAGTACTGGTACATCGGTTAAACATCTGAAGCACATGACTGTAGGCTGCTCACAAAAGATGGTAGTTGTGAAATGCAGGGGGAATCAGAAAAACAAACAAACAAAACAAAACAAAACAAAACAAAAAAACTATTTGATTGTGCAGAAGAATAATGAAGCTGATGCAGCGGCAAAAGTAACAGATGAGGAAGCAGTAAGTATACAGATGGTGCAGCTAATAAATAAAGAGCAAGAACCACAGAAAGTTATCAAAGAACTTCAGCAAAAGACAGACCGGTATAAGCAGACTAGGTGGACAGAGATGGGGCAACAGAAAAAGACTGTTGAAAGATATGAGTTGTGACAGCTGAAGGCATAGTTTCCACTGGATAGATCCTCAATAACTGACTGTGATTTTTGAGACATGGAATGTCACCCCTCTGGCAGAGAAGGAGCCTGAGCTATTACTTGAGGTTGAGAGACAATGACAAGACATAGACAGGTTCACCTCGACACATAGCTTGGGCTCTGGATCTCAGGCATGGGCGAAGTTCAGTGAGGCCCGAAAGAGACGGTTGGACAAGAAAAGGTTCTGGACCACCATGTGGCATGTCAGGAGGGAAGCCGATCTCCACAAACACAATTTACAGTGTAAATTGGGAGCTGCTCATCTCAACAGTGGGTGTCATTGGGAGGTAGAATGAATACTTTGAGGACCTTCTCAATCCCACCAATACATTCTCTGTGGAAAAGGAAAAGACTCAGCCCATCACTGGTGTAAAGGTCACTGAGATAATGAAAAGCTCCTCAGTGGCTGGGCTCCAGGTGTGGATAAGATCCACCTCAGGGCTCTGGATGTTACAGAACTGTTTAGGTTGACATATCTCTGCAATGTCACATGATCATCAAGGGCTGTGCTTCTGGATTGACAAACCAAGGTGGCGGTTCCCCTTTTTAAAAAAAGGTAACAGAGAGTTTGTTCCAACTATCATGGAATCACACTTCTCAGCCTAGGCAGGAAAGTCTTTTCATAGGTACTTAAGAGGAGAATTGACCAATGATTGAATCTAGGATTCTAAAGGAACATTGTGGTTTTCAATTCTATCAACTAGCTCTGCACACTTTGCAGGTTCCTGAAGGGGCAGTCTGCCCAACCTGTCCACATGTGCTTAGTATCATGGAGAAAGCTTTTGACCGTGTCTCTTGGGCTATCTTGTGGAGAGTGCTCCCTAGTGTGGTATTTCAGGCATGTCCAACTGGGAAAAAGCCTGGGGTCAACCCAGAATTGTTATTGTCAGTGCTTGCTGGTGGTGTTTTAACTCTCTCTCTCTCTCTCTCTCTCTCTCTCTCTCTCTCCCCCCATACACTGCAGGCGCTGGAGAGGGGCGTGGCTGTTACCTGCAGGCGAAATCCAGAGAGGGCACCTGAATTTACTTAGCAATCAGCGAGCTATAAAGAGGAGCAACACGTTCCCCTCCGGTGTCAGAAGATTGTCCCTTCCATGTGATTCCGTTTCTCTGTGATCTCTGTGACTCCTGGTATCCTGCCTTATGCTCAACCAGTTTTCTGTTGGAGAATTATTCCCAGTGATTTTGGTTTCCTCTGTGGTAAAATAAAGTCATTGAATCTTCCTACATGGTCTCCAGCATCTTTGGGCCCCAATCAAATGCTCCCGCCGTCACAGAATCTTCTGACCGGGAACCCGGGGACCCAGCGAAGACCGCTCAACTACAGCAGGCATTATCCGGCATTAAGACCGCCTTCGTTATGAGTCTACTCATGGAGCAAGTCTCGTCCTGGGTGCTAGCGGTCGCCACCCATACCCTGGAATGAACCCACTTCAACCAGTCCGTGCTGCAAATGAAAAAGGTATTCAATCATCTGGCGAAAGGGGAGGAGTTGAACTTTCAGCTTCTTCGACTCAAGCAAGGCCATGGAGTCAGTTGCGGAGTATGCAATCAAATTCTGGATCCTTGCCGTAGAAAGCGGCTGGAATGACCCCGCGCTCCAGAGGGCTTTCCTGCGGGGGCTGAATGAGAAGCTGAAGGACGAGCTCGTGGCACGAGATGAGACAGCTACTCTTGATCGCCTTGACTACCAGGCTAGACAACCAGCTGAGAGAGAGGGATAGATCCTGGGAAGAGTGGACCAGTCTCGTCTACACGTCCTCGAGCGCCTCTGTGAGACCCAACGTGGTATTGGAGCTCCAGGAGTGGCGGCACTGGCTGGAAGGGGCAGCCCACCCCTTCGTGGTCTGGACCGACCATAAAAACTTGTCTTACCTTCGTACAGCCAAGAGATTGAACACCCGTCAGGCACGATGGTCCCACTACCTTGGGAGATTCAATTTTACACTAACGTACCGACCCGGCTCCCAGAATACTAAACCAGATGCTTTCTCCAGGCAGTTCTCCCTGGGGGAAGACACCACCATGGAGACCATCCTGCCCGCCTCTTGTATACTTGGAGCCGCTCAATGGGAGGTCAAACGTATAGTGCAGGACACCCAGCAGGGGGAACCGGAGCCCATCGGTTGCCCCCAAGGTCGACTATATGTCCCCCCACCGGCCAGAACCCCAGTGCTTCATGGGCTCACTCATCCAAATTGGCCTGCCACCCCAGAGCCCACCGAACTCTCTCTTCCTACTCCAACAACGCTTCTGGTGGCCGACGATAGCAACCGACACCAGGGAGTTCATGGGAGCTTGTGCCACCTGTGCCCGGAGCAAGTCCTCCCATCATGCACCCACGGGCCTCCTCCACCACTTACCCCTTCCTCATCGTCTCTGGTCGCACATTGTGGTGGACTTTGTTACAGGGTTATCTCCGTCCGAGAGCAACACGGTCATCCTGACGGTAGTAGACCATTTCTCCAAGGTGGTCCACTTTGTCACCCTACCCAAACTCCCCTCGGCGATGTAAACAGCTGGTCTCATGGTCCAACATGTTTTTCGCCTCCATGGAATCCCCCAGGACGTTGTTTCAGACCAAGGCCCCCAGTTTGCATCTAGAGTTTGGAAGGCGTTGTGCAACACCCTGGGAGTCTCCTGTAGTTTGACCTCCGGCTACCATACTCAGTCTAACAGGCAGGCAGAGCGAACTAATCAAAGCCTCGGATCCTCCCTGCATTACGTCGCCTCCCGTCTCCCAGCCTCCTGGCCACACACCTCCCATGGATTGAATACACACACAACTCCTGGTCTGCGCCGCCACGGGATGTCCCCCTTCATGGTGATCAACGGATTCCAGCTTCCCTTGTTTCCCAGCCAGGAGGTTGACATGGCAGTTCCATCTGTCCAGGCGCAGTTTCACAGAGCACGCCGAGTCTGGAGAGAAGCCCATGCCGCCTTGGAACGGAGGGAGGTAAGTCTGTTGGGTTTTTACACCCGAGCCTCGTGGCTCATCAGGCCGACTCAAAAAGATTTGTATCCAAGGTACATCGGGTCCTATGCCAGAGAAAAGATTATAAACCCCAGTGCTGTTCGACTCATCTACCATCCTCACTCAAAGTTCTCCCCGGTATTCCATGTATCCCTGATCAAGTCAATGGTGGAAAGTCCCTTCCATTTCCCTACCGACCCCCTCCTCATCCCTGGTTGATTGACTCACACCCCGCGTACACAGTAAATCGCATTCTCGACGTACACAGGCGGGGTTAAGGTTTCGGGGATGGCCCCGAAGAACACTTCTGGATTCCTCGTTCCCTAATACTGGACCTGAACTTGTTAACTGAGTTCTATCATCAGTTCCCGGACAAGCCCCTTAGGGGGGTACTGTTTTGGTCTGTGTTTGCTGGTGGCGTTTTAACTCTCTCTCTCTCTCTCTCTCTCTCTCTCTCTCTCTCTCTCTCTCTCTCTCCCTCTCTCTCCCCATACACTGCAGGCGCTGGCAAGGGGCATGGCTGTTACCTGCAGGCGAAATCCAGAGAGGGCACCTGAATTCACTCAGCAATCAGCAAGCTATAAAGAGGAGCGGCACGCTCCCCTTCGGTGTCAGAAGATTCTCCCTTCCATGTGATTCCGTTTCCCTATGATCTCTGTGACTCCTGGTATCCTACAAGGCAAACTGCTCAACCAGTTTTTTTTTTTTTTTTTTTTTGAGAATTATTCCCAGTGATTTTGGTTTCCCCTGTGCTAAAATAAAGTCGTTGAATCTTCCTACATGGTCTCCTGCATCTTTGGGTCCGACTCATATGCACCCGCCGTCACAAGAATACCCTGGAGGGACTATGTCTCTTGTCTTCTCTTAGAATGCTTTGGCCTACCTCCGGAAGAGCTGGAGGAAGTGGCTGGAGAGAGGAACATCTGAACCTCACTGCTTAGGCCGCTGGCCTATGACCCAAAACCCCGAACAAGTGGAAGAACATATAGATAATGAAGAGACAGAGTTGAATAGCTGGAAATGCACCAAAGAAAATAAAGACTTGGGACCAGCGAGATCACGCACTTCACATTGTCTGGTCAATAAAAAGGGTGGGTCAATCCAGACTTTGTGAAATGCAGCCGAATGCAATATCACATGTGTTGTAATTATTCTGATTTATTTAATTTAATTACTCTATTGAAAACAAAGACTCGATTGAGGCCTTTCACATATCAGTAAACACAAGAAACCGATGAAACCCAGAGAAGCTGGTTCCTCACAATTATTTAATACAGTACTTATTTTTGATAGACTTTATCGTTTTCCTGAAGTGGTATGCAACTGTGTGCTCACAATTTTCTCCAGGATAAATAAATTATTCTGATTCCGATTTTAAAAGTACTTTACTTTGAGTTACTTGGTACCTCAGAGGCATGCTGCTCTTTCTTCTTCTTCATCTGATCGTATTTCTCCACCCAGAGTGATCGTAGATCTGTTTGTAGCTTCGATTTCAGATCATTGATTTCCTCAGCTTTGGGTGCTTCCATCCTAAACACCAATAAATATATAAATCAACCAATTTCCCCTGGAATCAGTCAATGTGTGTGTGTGTGTGTGTGTGTGTGTGTGTGTGTGTGTCTTTCCAATTAAGATAATGAGGGGATCAATAGACTTAGAGAAAAACAACTGAACAGGTCTATTGAACTGCTTTAACTTTGGTGTTTAAACATTTGTGTCTGAATCTTCTTCTTCTTATTCTTCTTCTTCTTCTTCTTCTTTTCCTTTCGGGTTTTCCCTTCAGAGGTCGCCACAGCAAACCATCCGCCTCCATCTCACCCGATCCTCGGTATCTTCTACTCTTACTCCAACTACCTTCATGTCCTCCTTCACCACATCCATAAATCTTCTCTTTGGTCTTCCTCCAGAGCCTCTGCCTGGTAGTTCCAGCCTCAGCATCCTACTACCAATATACTCACTATCCATCCTCTGCACATGTCCAAACCATCTCAATGCTCTCTGACTTTGTCATCAAAACCTTTAACATGTGCTGTCCCTCTGATGTACTCATTCCTGATCCTATCCATCCTTGTTACTCCCAGAGAGAACCTCAACATTTTCATCTCTGCTACCTCCAGCTCAGCCTCCTGTCTTTTCCCCAGGGCTACTGTTTCTAGACCATACCACATTGCTGGTCTCATCACCGTCTTGTACACTTTTCCTTTCATTCTTGCCGATACATTCCTATCGTACATCACACCAAATGCTTTTCTCCAACCATTACAACCTGCCTGCACACGCTTCTTCACCTCTTTTCAACACTCTCCATTGCTCTGGATTGTTGAGCCTATGTACCTAAAATCCTCTACCTTCTTTATCTCTGCTCCCTGCAACCTGTTCCTCTTGGGTCCTTGTCGTTCACACACATGTATTCTGTTTTACTGAGGCTAACCTTCATTCCTCTGCTTTCCAGGGCATACCTCCACCTCTCTAGATTTCCTCCACTTGTTCTCTGCTCTCAGTACAGATCACGATCTCATCTGCAAACATCATAGTCCATGGAGATTCTTGTCTAACTTCATCTGCCAGCCTGTCCATCACCATAGCAAACAAGAAGGGGCTCAGAGCTGACCCTTAATGCAGTCCCACCTCCATCTTGAATTCTTCTGTCACACTGACAGCACACCTCACCACTGTCTTACATCTCTTATACATGTCCTGCACCACTCTAACATACTTCTCTGCCACTCCAGACTTCCTCATGCAATACCACAGTTCCTCTCTCGGCACCCTGTCATATGCTTTCTCCAGATACACAAAGGCACAATGCAGCTCCTTCTGGCCTTCTCTGTACTTTTCTATTAACATCCTCAGGGCAAACACTGCATCTCTGGTGCTCCTTCTTGGCATGAAACCAAACTGTTGTTCACAAATGCTGACCGCTGCCCTTAGTCTAGTTTCCACTATTTTTTCCCATAGCTTCATCATATGGCTTATCAACTTTATCCCTCTGTAGTTGCCACAACTCTGCACATCTCCCTTGTTCTTAAAAATGGGCACATGCACACTTCTCCTTCGTTCCTCTGGCATCCTCCCACTCTCTAAGACCTTGTTGAATCTTCTTCTCAGAAAATCTACTGCTACCTCTCCTAGACACTTCCATACCTCCACAGGTATATCATCAGGATCAACTGCCTTTCAATTCTTCATCCTCTTCAATGCCCTCCTCACTTCACCCTTACTAATCCTTGCTACTTCCTGGTCCTCAACAGTCACTTCTTCTACTCTTTTTTCTCTCTCATTTTCCTCATTCATCAGCTCTTTCCATCTTCCCAGCACACTTCTGTCATCAGTCAACACGTTTCCCACTCCGTCTTTAATCACTTTAACTTGCTGCATGTCCTTCCCATCTCTATTTTTCTGCTGTGCCAACCTGTATAAATCATTTTCTCCCTCCTTACTGTCCAACCGAGCATACAAGTCATCATACACCCTCTGTTTGACCTTTGACTACCTTCATCTTATGCTGTGTCTCCCTGTACTGCTGTTTACTCTCTTCAGTCCTCTCTGTGTCCCACTTCTTCTTAGTTAACCTCTTCCTTTTTACACACTCCTGCACTTTCTCATTCCACCACCAAGTCTCCTTATCTACTGTCCTTCCAGAGGACACGCCAAGTACTCTCCTACCTGTCTCCCTGATCACATTAGCTGTAGTTGTCCAGTCATCTGGAAGCACTTCCTGACCACCAAAAACATGTTCCTGTCCTGGATACCAAACCTGCCTATCACTTCCTCATCCCCTCAGTTGCCTGCACCAACATGTCCATTGAAGTCTGCACTTATTTCTGCCCCCCACCCCCACCCCCACCCCCACGGCTGCATTATGTCTGAATTAACTGAACATTTAGATTGATATTGACCATGCATTGTAGTAGATGCCTGGTTTATGGATGCCAGATGCATTCGTCATTCTTTGATGTTCTAAGCTGATTAATCGTAATTAGGGGCACCAGGAGGTTAGTACCCATCTCAGCTGACTCTGGGCAAGTGTGGAGTACAACGTGTACAGCTGACCAGACCATAGTAGGGCCAGCACACATACAATCATTCACACTTACACTCACACCTAGGGGCAATTTGGACCATCTAAATAGCCTGTTGTGCATGTTTTTGTGGGAGGAAGCCCCCCCCCCCCATATATATATATATATATATATATATATATATATATATATATATATATATATATATATATATTAGGCCAGTGGTGGCCTGATGGTAAAAGGTGCTGGATCTCTGATCCTAGGGTTGGGGGTTTAAGTCCCACTCTCCACAAGGTTGTCACTGTCCCCGCAGTGCAGTTAACTGGGTTATCAAAGGCTGGCCATGTCTCTCACTGTTTATGGTGAGAGGTTCATGTAAAAGAACCATTGCTGACTTTTGAAAAGAGTAGCTGCATAGCCGTCAACGTGTTTCTGCCCCAAGGGTTGTCACGAAGGGCATCCGACGTAAAACCTATGCCAAATGAAATATGACTTCCATGAAAGATGGAGGCAGATGATTCGCTGTCGCAGCCCTGAAAGGGAACAGCCGAAAGGAAAAGAAGAATCAAACAAATTTATAGTATGTATTCATCCTAAAGTATTATTGTTCAGGGATTACTACTGTTTCATTAAATTTATTCACTACAACTGACAGGCATGTAGTTCAGAAAGAGAGAAATGTCTGCCTGGTCAGTGCTCATCACCCGCCTTTTTTCAGGGGTTAAACATATATTAATTTTCTTAATTTTCACAAAGACACCAAAATCACAGCACATCACATCACAACAGCAAGACATTCACAAAGACATAGAAAACTAGGTGATGATTGAATCCAATTGAGAGAAATAAATATTTTTAACAGGACTGAATAAATAAAAGCAGTGGTGGGTCTCTGTTTACTCATTCTTCTTTGAAGAGGTCTTCTTCTTCAGGACTTTGAAGAGGTCACCGTATTTCAGAGTTATCTCCTCACTCTTCTTCTGGAACTTCTTTTCCAGCTCCTTTATCTCTTTCTCTTGCTTCTTGGTGACCTTCATGTAGTTCTTGTGCTGCTGCAGTTCATCGCAGGTCACAGAGGCCAGCTCTGTGTGTGCATATTTGTGAGTGATAATGGAGGTGAGAATGTTTTTGTGTGAGAGACAGCAGAGAGACAAAGACGGTGAGTGAGACAGAGTGATTTTTAATAGTTTTTTAAGTCATTTCAAGAAATACAGTTCAAGCATGCAAGTACAGATTTTGAAAATATTTTTTCATATACATAACTATAACATTAAATATACAAGTATAATATGTTTTGCTTTAGATATCTACTTATGTGCAAATTGTTAAGCCATTACCATCAAAAATATAACTCATTGTGCTCTGGTTTACATCTTACACAGCCTACCCAGAGCTCCACAAAGGCCTGAACTCTCAGATGCTGCATCAGCAGCCTTAGAGGTTTCTGCACTTTGACCAGTAGCAGCAACCTCCACAGGTGCTTCAGAGTCAACTACAGGAGCATCCTGCTCTGTACTGGAACCTGGTTTAGAGTCTGGAGCTGCATTAACTTGTGGCTCTTGCTCCATATTTGCAGCAGGCTCACCATTTGGATCAGCAGGATTCTCTGTCTCAGTGGCTTCAGTTGATGCAGGTGTTTCTTGAGGAGCCTCTTCTGAGGATGCAAGTGCCTCCGTTGATGGAGTATCTTCAGAAGATGGTGGTGCTTCAGTGGTTGCAGCCTCAATAGGTGGAGCTGCCTCTGCAGGCTTAGCCTCTTCTGCAGGTGGAGCTGCTTCAGATGGATTAGACTCTTCAGTTTTTGGCTCAGCTTCAGTAGGCTGTGGCTCTTGTTCAGTTGGTGCTGGCTGGTCAGTGGACTCTGGGGCATCTGGTTTAGGATCTGCATCTGAAGCAGGTGCTTCTGAAGGGCTAGCCTCACCTTCTGCTGGGGCCTCACTAGCCTCAGGCACTGTAAATATAAGAAAGTGAAAAACTATGAGTGCATTATGACATTAAAGTTTGTATGAAGTCTATAAATGATTCTAATTATACTCAGTTCTGATTAATACAAATATATTTATGTATATTTCTTACCTGCGGCTGGAACAGCTGCAGCACCAGGCAACTCATATTTGCTCACGTAGTTAGCATTCTGGAAGCAAAATACACATATTTAAATTAATGACTCCTACCACAATATATGAAGTCTTTTATTTTGCTTTCATTGATAAGGACAGACATAAGGTATTTCTTAATGAATATTATTATTTTGAAGCATTTTGTGAAAAATACAGATTTTCTCATTTATTCATTCATTTTCTAAACTGCTTAATCCTAATTAGGGTCGCAGGGAGGCTGACATTTATCTCAGCTGACTCTGGGCAAGCGCAGATTGCACCCTGGATAGCTCGCCAGGGAATTGCAGGGAAGAAACACTCTCACAGCTATGTAGCTTCCCTTTACTAAAGTCAACAATGGTTCTTTTACATAAACCTCTCACCATAGACAGTGAGCGACATGGCCAGCCATTGATAACCCAGTTAACTGTGCCGGGGGCACATTTTTTTAAGTTAAACACACAAAAAAATAGCTTTTTGTGTATTCTATAAGATAAATTACACTTGTTGTGTGCAATTGCACCTTGCATTTTAATTTTACCTCCTGTTTCGCAGGTTTTGTGGTCTTCACAGGATTGAAGAGAGCATCAGTGAAATCTGAGAATCCAAAGATGGAATTACAAAATTGATTTTTAAAAATTCTTGAGTCTTCAAATTATTATTTTAAATATAAATATATATTTTAGAGATTCCACACCAGCAAATGCCGCTGGGATGTAGTCCTTCACCTCAATGTAGACAAACAAAGAAGGAAGCATCAGAGGCATGTTACTCTCACTGCGCAGACAAAGATGATGGTATCCTGGACACACACACACACACACACACACACACACACACACACACACACACACACACACACACACACACACACACACACACACACACACACACAAATGTTTATGTTTGGTACATTGTATATTTACAGGTGATGAATGTCAGACTCATTTACCTGATTGAATGGCATCTATGGGAATAATTCTGTGCCCAATGAATTTCCCACCTTCCTCATAAGCCACTATCCTGACAGAAGCCAATTCTGTCAATAGAATCTATATGTAGGCAAATAAATGTTGGTTATATGCTTAAAATAGCCTAAAATATCAATGTAATATCGAATCAATATTCTGGGAGCTGTGGAAACATTAGTTTAGTTCAATGTATTATTAATCATACTTTTAGAGTATATTTTATAATACATATTTTGTATGTATTATAAGTGTGTGTAGATAAATACATATGTTCAGGATTCAAGAGTTATTATTGTCATTATGTTCACACATAATGATATTTTGTATGTGACTCTCAGCCTTAAAACGGTACAAACAAGACACATATGGCATTTAAACCAGATTTACACACCTTCTCAAACACAAAGGGCTCTTCATTCCATACAGGGTTGATGGCATTTGGAGTGGCGGTGTTTTTGGTGCGGAATTTTTTCTTTGGATCTCCAGGCAAACCAATTATCTCCACTTCCACTGCTGTTTTCACATTCTTATCAGAAAGAAACTGGCCTGAGTAGATCTGTAATAATATAATGGGAAATAGTGAAGATGTATATCAAAATCTATGAAACAAAATATACATCAGAACATTTGACCAAATGTGAATATATTTAGATTTTTAAAAAAGGGTGGGGGGAATCATCAATAATTACGAGCACATCTGTTCATTAGAAGAAAAAAAAATACAGTATACGCCTTAATTTAATATGCACTTCGATCAAAACACAGAGCCTGAATGCTTCACTGTACACTTATAATTAGATTCTCTCAACCCAAAGTCCTGAACACAGGTAGATATTTTCTCTACGTGTCAACAAAGACACCAGAATCACCCATAAATCACATGAGACAGGCATAACATTAACTTTACCCTTCCAGTCTGGATAGTATCAGAGGGAGCCCAAATGAGAAGGGTGCCAATAATTGTCTGGACAGTTCTCAGCAAGGGAAACATTATAAATGTCTGAACCAGTATAAAGTACTATTTTTTAACAAGTGTAATACACTGACGGCTTCAGTGATGACTTAACACACATATACATACATACACATACTCACACACACACACACACACACACACACACACACACACACACACACACACACACACGCAGGAATACATACACACATGCACAAAACAGCCTCAGCATTCATTCTTTAAATGGAGACGTGCCTTGATTGAGAGTGTGTTGGGAACATTGGTATCAAGCTTGTCACTGAAGGGATCAAATGTTTTGTCATTCCGCCGATAGACTTCATTTTTTAAGAGGTATCCAGACCTTCCATTATACTCAAACAAGGCCATATTCAGCTGCATGGGAAAATCTGCATTAAAAACACAATCACTTAAACTGATTATCCATTTCATTGTGACAGGAACCATCATTTATTAACTTGGTTATAAAATTACAATTAAAAATGTGTGTGTGTGTGTGTGTGTGTGTGTGTGTGTGTGTGTGTGTGTGTGTGTGTGTGTGTATGTGTGTGTGTGTGTGTATATATATATATATATATATATATATATATATATATATATATATATATATATATATACATATATATATATATATATATATATCACTGTATAGTGATACCTCAGCTCACGAACATAATTGGTTCCCAGAAAGTGTGTGTAAGGCGAAAAGTTTGTCTTCCGAACATTTATTTCCCATAAGAAACCATTAAAATGAGAATAATCCGTTCCCAGGTCCCCATAAAACATCATTTTCTACTAAATAAGCCTTAAATGTGCTATTGCATTGTAATTAAAGAAATAAACTGTACTGTATAATTAAGTCGTTTTATTTACCTTTGTGATGGTAGTTGATGGCTTGATGGAATGGAGTGGGAGGAGGAGGCAGGGAGGGACTTACTGTTTGGAAGGAGTGTTTGGAAACACCCTTAGCCACACACGCACCCTGAATAGCTTCCTTGTTCTTAAGGATGGTAGCAATGGTAGACTTAGTGTACTGGTACTGGGACGCTAAGTCACACAAACGCACACCTCGTTCGTGTTTTTCAATGATCTCCGCCTGTGGTGGGGTCTTTTTCGGTCCCATAATAGCAAAAGTACACTCAATATGGTCCAAAATGTCTATCAAACACAAACCACGTCCGCACTCAAAGAAAGGGGGTGACGAACTGGGACGCCGTGAGCGCAAGGCCAGCTTCTCGTGGCCGCCACCGTGGCGCTGTTCGACCGCGTGGTTTGGTTCGTCCCCCGAAAACTAGTTCGTCAGCAGATGCTAGCGAATTTAATGTTCTTGAGGCGAAAAGTTCATGAGCTTAAGCGTTCGTCAGTGGAGGTTTTACTGTATATATATATATATATATATATATATATATATATATATATATATATATATATATATATGTATGCTTTATGTATGTATATAGAGGATTTTCTGAGTAGATCCTTCCGTAGGAGAGTGTCAATACTTTTTGGTAGAACAAATAACAATAAAAAAAAAAGGACAGGACAAAGACTTTCTATTGAAACTCCATTTATCACTACAGATCTGTTTCGAGGGGTGGTGAAACCATCCTCTCTCTTCAGGTGATTATAGAAGAACTAGATTATAGAGATTCTAGATTTTATATATAGAGAGAGAGAGAGAGAGAGAGAGAGAGAGAGAGAGAGAGAGAGAGAGACTCTCGAGAACTTGAAAAAGCCAGAGAGAGAGAGAGAGAAAGAGAGAGAGAATTGTCCCTCAGTGCAGCTAACTGGGTTATCAAAGGCCCGTCATGTCTTTCACTGTCTATGGTAAGAGGTTCATGTAAAAGAACCATTGCTAACTTTAGTAAAGAGTAGCTTCATGTTAGCCAGCGTGTTTCTGCCCCTTGCTAAAGGGTTGCGTCAGAATGGGCATCCAACGTAAAAATCTATGCCAAATCAAACATGCGATGATTCACTGTGGCGACCCCAGAAAAAGGGAATAGCCTACATGTATATATTGTATATGATTATGATATGTATTGTATATTGTATATGTACATATTGTGTTACTAAGAATCGAAAGATCAATGTGGCTGGATTGGAGAACATGCCTGACTGAATTACAAATTCAAAAATGTATGACTATTGCAGTCCATATACATGTCATGCCCTACATGTAAATGAAATCATGTGATTTATCACATCTTTTTTTTTTTTTTTTTTTTTTTTTTTTACTGAAAATACTAATTTCTTTTAAAACTTATGTTCAAACAAGTAAATATTTATTCTTGCTATTATTTCTATGGTGAGCAGTATAAATGGTCATTGCCTTTCTTCTCTCTCTCTCCCTCTCTCTCTCTTAAACAGACAAACAAAGAGTAATTTATTAGCCTTTGCCAGAATGTATTTTCTGTATTAATCATGATTAATAATATGATTATTACATGATAATGTATTAATCATGATTAATGATGGAAGCAGTAAATAAGTGCCACATTTTGCATCCTGTTACTCATATTTTTCACTCATTGAGTCTGTTTGGTTATTTTCTCAGCTTGGCTTAGGCTCTTAATCACTCTGCCAGGGTTCACTTTCTCATAATGATCAGCTTGCTGTTGACATCCCTTAATTAATATAGTTTACATTAAAGTATTTTAAGTACACACATTAAATTAAGAGGTTATTACCCATAGTCTGATAGTTCAGTGCCACCATCTGACAGCCGACATTCCAGAAAGGCTGAGGGTTATAGTTAGAAGAGTCCATACGTGTTCCTTTGGGGTAGATTCGACTCATTTGTCTCTTGTTGTATCTGAAGGATGCAGTCAAGGAATTCCTTCACAAGCTTTAATGAAGATCACAGCAGATTCACAGGCATATCCTGGATTGTAATAATGAAGCCTGCAGTTGTGTTGTTATAACATCATTAGTGTTTGATAGCTTCATCTGAATGTGTCACTGTATAATATTCTTTGAAATGTCACTCATTAAACAAAGTAATGCAGATATTGCTGGTCTGAGAACAAAGGATTTACTAAACATAGAATAAAAATATTTATATTCTGCATTACCTTCATACATTTTATACATTCTATATGTTTTATACATTTTACACATTCTGAGAGGTCAATTAGGAATTCTAACTGGGTTATCAAAGGCTGTCCATGCCTCTCACTGTCTGGACACATGTGGAGGTTCATGTAAAAGAACCATTGCTGATTTTCATAAAGAGGAACTGCATAGCCATCTGCGTGTTTCTGTGATGGCCTGGATAACTGTCCAAGGTGTACACCACCCTCACACAGAGTTGGCTGAGATTGGTGCCAGCCTTCCCCACAAATTAGGTTTCAAAGATTCGGAAGATGAATGAAAGAATATCAGTAAATGAAATATAAAGGATACTCGACAAACTCCACAGCACTCTTGGCGATCAAGCTTTCTCCTTTGGTTTCCACAAAGGAAGAGATGGCATAGCTCTTGTTCTTACCTGGAATTGGAAAAGATCAAACGAAATAATAAATGACAAGTTTGCATATTTCTCATTAAAACTGTGAAAATAAACTTCACTAAACACAGAAATGGACCAGGTCCAAACAATTTTAAACAAGTTCATGATGCAATATACAAGTGTTTAAAAGGCTGGACATGACTCACTCCTAGACTGTTCAAAGGAGACAAACTTGTGAGGTTGAATATAGTTGACTATTGAAGACATCGCCTCAAAAGCCTTCACTTCCTGCCCAGCTGTACCCTAACAAATGCAAAATAAATGAATAAATATATACAGTAAATATAATTATATCCCTTTTCTATGCTATAATTTTCCATGATATAATGTTAGCTATCATGCACTCATGACTTTATATAGGCACAGTTACATTTTAATAGGTACATTATTTGTTATATATGTGCAGTCCTGGAGATCCTGAGTGGTCGAGTTCTGGGGTGTATTAGATCTGCCCTGAATATCTCAGGGCTCTGGTTGTCGTAGGACTGTCTTGGTGGACACGTCTCTGCAACATTGCGAGGTCATCAGGGTCATACCTCTGGATTGGCAAACCACCGGGGGGGTGAGGGGGTCCAGTTTTAAAAAGGGACACCAGAGGATATGTTCCAATTACGGTGGAATCACACTCCTCAGCCTACCCACGAAAGTCTATGCAGAGGTACTGGAGATGAGAATCCATCATATGGTTGAATGCATTCAGGAGGAACAATGTGGTTTTCGCCCTGTCCACAGCACGCCCAACCAGCTCTCTACAGGACTCTGGAGGGGGCGGTGGGAGTTTGCCCAATCTGTCCATATGTGTTTTGTGTCGGATTTAGAGAAGGCTTTCAACCGTGTCTCTTGTGCTATCTTGTGAGACGTGCTCCAGCCGTACCAGATGCACAGTGTTCTCCATATCTCGGAGTCTTGTTCACGAATGAGGAAAGGATGGAGCAGGAGATCGGCAGACGGTTCGCTGCAGCCTCTGCTGTGAAATGGAGCCTGTACTGGAAGCTGAGCCAGAGGGCAAAGCTCTCAATTTACCAGTTGATCTGAGTTCCAACCCTCAACTACGGTCATGAGCAGATACAAGCGGCTGAAATGAGATTCATTTGCAGGGGGCTGGGCTCTACCTTAAAGATAGGGTGAGAAGCTCAGCCATCCAGGAGGAGCTTGGTGAAGAACCTTTGCTTCTCCGCGTTGAGAGAAGCCAGTTGAGGTGGATTGGGCATTTGGTTAGAATGCCTCTGAAACACCTCCCTCTTGTGGTGAAGAGACCCCTGGATCAACCCAGACAACGCTGGAGGGACTGTGTCTCCTGGCTGGTGTGAGAATACCTCAATCTCTCAGGTCTTCTCAGGAGAACCTGGAAGAACTGGATTTGGCTGGGAAGAGGGACATCGGGATCTCACTGCTTAGGCACACACAACCTGACCACGCATTAAACAGAAGATGATGATGATGATGATGATGATGATGATGGATGATGATATCTGTTCTATGAACACTTATAACAAAATATTTTGTGTCCGTCCCAATAAACCCTCACAGAGTAAATGACATCTTATGACTGCATCACATGTCTTGTCCATTCTCACTTGTTTTATGTTTTCCCTTGATAATCATTCTTATTTAAATTTACTCACTCATTTGCTGAAATGCTTAATAATATTAGGGATGTGGGGAGGCTAGAGCCTATCTTAGAGGACACAGGGTGAAAACAGGGTACACCCTGAACAGCTTGCCAGACCATTGTATGGCCAACACACACACACATACAACCATTCACACTCACTTTTACACTTAGGAGCTATTTGGGGTAGCCATTTGCCTAATTTGTATTTTTTGGACTATGGGAAGAAACCAGATGATCCAGAGGACACCCACATAAACACAGGGAGAACATGCAAATTCCATACATTGATCTTGCTAAGCCCAGGACTCAAACCAAAGATCTCCTTGGTATGAGACAGACTTGTTAACCACTACTGTACTTATGTACAGTCTCCATACGAATACATCAGTATTTTGTGTATTAATTTATGAATCGTTTTGTAATCCAAATGAGCAAAGTCACTTCAGGATAATTCCAACCAATATTTAAATTTGTAAACATTGTATATAAAATACATAGATGTCGACATATTTGTCTGTTTAAGAGTTATTTGATATTGTGAAGCAAAGGCCTTGTACTGGGGTGGACATGGTAATCGCTTGACAACATGCTGCAACATTGCAAAGTTTAATTGATTTTTTCTTTTAAAATGAAAACCTACATTTGTCATAACATTAAGTACCATAATAATTATGCATAGTATTGATTTGTACCAAGAATGAGAGTGAATTTTATTTTCTATTATATAACTCAGACGCCCCTCCCTGAATCGCCACCTTATTGTGGTGGAGGGGTTTTCGTGACCTAATGATTCTGAGAGCTATGTTGTCGGGGGCAAATGCCCTTGGGAGGGTCACCCAAGGCAAACAGGTCCGGGGCGAAGGTCCAGACGAAGTACGATTCAAAAAACCCCTATGACACATCACATCTGAGAGAGAGCACAGGAAGCAGTCTCCCTTGCCCGGACACGGGTCACCGGGGTGACACCAGGTCACCCGAGGTCGCAATTTGATGATTGACTTTGTAGTCGTGTCATCGGCCTTGCGACCATATGTTCTGAACACTCGGGTGAAGTGAGGAGCTGAGCTGTCTACCGATCACTACCTGGTGGTGAGTTGGCTTCGGTGGTGGGGGAGGCTGCCTTCCAGACCTGGCAGACCCAAGTGTATAATCAGGGTCTGCTGGGAACGTTTGGCGGTGTCCCCTGTTTGAGAAGCCTTTAACGCCCACCTCCGGCAGAGCTACAACCACGTCCCGGAGGAGGCGGGGGACATGGAATCCAAATGGGCCATGTTTCATGCCTCCAGTGTTGAGGTGGCAGCTGTGGCCGTAAGGTCGTCAGTGCTTGTCGTGGCGGTAATCCCCAAACCTGGTGGTGGACACCTGTGGTGAAGGGGACGTCCAGCTGAAGAAGGAGGCCTATCGGGTTTTATTAGCCTGTGGGAATCCCGAGGCAGCAAACAGGTACCGGCAGGCCAAACGTGCTGCAGATGAGGCTGTCGCAGATGCAAAATCTCGGGCATGGGAGAAGTTCGGTGAAGGCCTGGAGAGTGATTATCGGTTGGCCTAAAAAAGGTTCTGGACCGCCATCCGACGCCTTAGGAGGGGGAAGTAATTCTCCACAAACACTGTTTACAGTGGAGGTGGGGAGCTGCTTACCTCAACTGGGGATGTCGTCAAGAGGTGGAGGGAATACTTTGAGGACCTCCTCAATCCCACCAACACGCCCTCCATGGAAGAGGAAGACCCTGGGGGTTTTGGTGGGGGTCCACCCATCACTGGAGTGGAGATCACTGAGGTTGTCAAAATCGCTGTCAGGATCGCTGCAGCCTCTGCTGTTAAGCGGTGCCTGTACCGGTCCGTCGTGGTGAAGAAGGAGTTGGGCCGCAAGGCGAAGCTCTACGTTCCAACCCTCACCTATGGTCACAAGCTTTGAGTAGTGACTGAAAGAACAAGATCACGGATACAAGCGGCTAAAATGAGCTTTCTTCGCCAGGTGGCGGGGTTCTCCCTTAGAGATAAGGTGAGAAGCTCTACCATCCATGGAGAGCTCGGAGTAGATCCGCTGCTCCTCCGCACTGAGAGGGGCCAGTTGAGGTGGCTCGGGCATCTGGTCAGAATGCCTCCCGGACGCCTCCCTGGTGTGGTATTTCGGGCATGTCCAACCGGTAAGAAACCCTGGGGTCGACCTAGCACACGGTGGAGGGACTATGTCTCTCGGATTGTCTGGTACCGCCTCAGTGTCCCCCCCCCCGGGAGAGTTGGAGGAGGTGGCTGGGGAGAGGGACGTCTGGACCTCTTTGCTTAGGTTGCTGCCCGCGTGCCCCGACCCCGGACTTAGCGGAAGACAATGATGATGATGATGATGATGATAATTCAGACCAATCAAGTCCACAAATTGATGTAATGATGTATTAATTCACCCTGGAAAGTCTTATGAAACAAAACCTAACATGGCTAATTTTTTTTATTTGACATCAGCATTGTTAGAAATAACTATGTCAAGTTATATCTTCAGGCAATTACATTGACATGACATTGAGTTCATCATCATCAGTTCATTTTCTGTAACCGCTTAATCCTAATTAGGGTCGCAGGGAGGCTGGCGCCCATTCCAACCAACTTCGGGCGAGGGCAGAGTACACCCTGGACAGCTCGCCAGGCCATCGCAGGGCAGAAACATGCCGACGGCTATTGTTAAAAGTCAGAAATGGTTCTTTTACATGCCTCTCACCATAGACAGTGAGAGACATGGCCGGCCTTTGATAACCCAGTTAGCTGCACTGGGGAGGACAGTGACAACCTTGTGGAGAGTGGGACTTGAACCCCCAATCAGCGATCCAGCGCCCTATACCACTAGACCACCACTGCCCCATGACATTAAGTGTTATTGTAATTTTTTTTAGTGATTAATTATTCAGAGCACATTCATAATTTTCTTTTTTGGGTGTTTATCATAATTTAATTACTTCATCTGAGTTTTTCATCTTTTCCTCATCCTGTTCCTCTTCCTCATGATGCTCATCATGGTGTTCATCATGCTGCTCATCATGATGCTCTTCATTTTCATTGTTCTGGTTTTCAGGATTCTCAGGATTCTCTCCTTTTGGTAGACACAATACAATACCTCTTGACTGTTATGGGTTAAGTCAACATGGCTGTTTATGAAACTGTGATTATTCTCACCTGTGGTCTCGGTAGGAGTCTCTTCTTGTACTTTTTTTGGTGGGGGTTTGGCTGGACCTGTGGGGCCTTTTTTGTTTTTGATGAGGATTTTTCCCATCAACTCAGAAGGACTGGGAATCTGTTGGCCTGGCTTCAGCTGTAAAGTAATACCCAATAACACCATTATACCGGCTCTGACTTCTGGGAAGTGTAATTTATAGGATTTATTTACTAATAGTTAGTGCTGTTTATTTTATCGATCATGAATTTACTATAAGACTATAGTTTTATAACTAGGTTTAAAATTTAACCGGTCCATGGTGTAAGTCACATACCGGATATTTCTCTAGTGGTTCAGTGAGTAGTGCGTCTCCAAATATAGTCCTGCAGTAGTTAGCCATCTTATCCTGCTGCTTAACTCTAAATACATAAAGATCTATTCAGAGAAACTCTCTACCAGCATCAGCACCAAACTGTGAAATCGAGACTACAAAGGCACATGGAGGAAAAAGTGTCTTACGTATCCACGTGATTCTCAAATGAGAGAATGACTGGATATTTAGAAGTTTTGAATGCACTCTCTGCAATAGCCTCGATCACATCCTACCACAGAGAGAGAGAGTTAAACTTTTAATATTCCATTCTGAGTTAAAACATCAGTTATTTCTCTGTTGTATTTTTTATATATAAAACCATTGTTTTAATCACTGAAGTACTGTATAAATATTTCATAATCAATATGCTTTGATGATTGCCGAAGTTCTGCTTAAACAAAGCCTTACCCTAAAAAGGATCTCAGTTGTCATGGTGAAGCCATGAGTAATGATTGGATCTTCATCTGGAGGTTTACCCTTCCAGCAGTCTAGTTCCAAACATCGGCATCCAGAAAGCAGACACTGACGGTACATCTCAGGAGAGGAGGGGCCTGAGAACTGACCAGCTACAAGAAGACACACACACACACACACACACACACACACACACACACACACACACACACACACACACACACACAGAGGGAGCGGGATTATATAAAATACTAAATGGAATATAAACCAATGTTTGTACAGTTATGAATGTTTAGTTGTTAATGCAGTATGTTGTACTGAGGAAAACAGTTTCAATAAATGCCGTGTATAATGGAACTTTAATGAATGCTAAGCTGGGGTGAAAAAAAGTTCAGAAAAACTGTGAATAAAAGATTCTTCAGTCAAAATGAATTAAAAAATATTCCAGTGTAATATTTATATTTTCGGACCAGCATAAGATCTCTGTGAGTTTTGTTTTGCTTCTATACAAACTGATTTGTTCTGTAGATGTTTGAAAAGTTTCAGTCAAACTCTTCAGAAACATCAGGTGCATCACTGGAAAATTTTTGTCTGCAAATAAACTCAGAATATGATTCTGTGATTTGCATGTTTTTGCTCTGTGAGTATAGGTAAATGTTCATTTTTCTGGTGCCAAACAGTCACATATCCATTGTTTTAGGAAGAAATAAGGATTAAATCATACATTACATTACAAGGGACACTGTAAATATCAAGTGATTTATTTCTATAAAGTATTTTTCTGGTTATGATATTGACAGAAAGCTGTATAAAAAGTATGAGATTCCGAGTGATTAAAAACCAAAACAGTGCTTTACTCTGATCCTTTAAGCTGTGATGTAAAGATAATGTCTGATATTATTATTATTTCAGAATTTTTGTGATCACATTTTGAAAAATGAAAATGTCAAAACTTAAAAAGTGCAACGACCTCTATACATGCACCTTTATCTTAACTATTCGTCTGCTCCGTGTGTGTCTGTGTGTGTGTGTGTGTGTGTGTGTGTGTGTGTGTGTGTGTGTGTGTGTGTGTGTGTGCATGTGTGTATCGTGTGTGTGTGCGTGTGTGTGTGTGTGTGTGTGTGTGTGTGTGTGGAGTTGGTGTGGTCTTTGTGTGTGAGTTTGCATGTGTGTGTGTGTGTGTGTGTTTGAGTGTTTGTGTGTGTGTGTGTGTGTGTGTGTGTGTGTGTGTGTGTGTTTCTGTGTTTGTGTATGTGTTTGTGTGTGTGTGTTTCTGTATTTGTGTTTTTGTTTTTGTGTTTGTGTGTGTGCGTGTGTGTGTGTGTTTATGTTTATTTTAGTGTTTGTGTGTGTTTCTGTGTTTGTGTATGTGTGTTTATGTGTGTGCATGTGTGTGTCTGTGTGTGTATGAAATCTTTGTGTGTGTGTGTGTTTGTGTGTATTTTAGTGTTTGTGTGTGTTTCTGTGTTTGTGTATGTGTGTTTATGTGTGTGCATGTGTGTGTCTGTGTGTGTATGAAATCTTTGTGTGTGTGTGTGTGTGTGTGTGTGTGTGTGTGTGTGTGTGTGTGTGTTTGTGTGTGTATGGGTGTTGATGTGTGTGTGTGTGTGTGTGTGTGTGTGTGTGTGTGTGTGTGTGAACATTGAATAGGTTGAATGCAATGCCTAATTTCCCCTAATGGAATCATTAATATATCTAAAATAAAATATACAATCGTTTTAGAATTTTCCAGTTCTTCTTTTTTTATTAAAGTGTACTTTTTTGCATAATTCATAATTATTTATGTATATGTTGCAGGTTTTTTTTTTATAAAATAGATTTAATCATTCAACTAATATCTTAGTCTATGTTAAACATTAGTGATCTCATCTCTCTGTCAGGGTTTCAGGGGGTGGAGTGCTGAGAGACAGTGTAGTGCTTGGGCAGTTCAGACACACAGACTGCTGCTTAGTCCATAATATACAAATACCCAGATGTACAGAGCACATAGATTGACCAATCAATTGTCTGAAGACTCAAATCAGTTGAACCAAGTCAGGTGTGCTGCTGCTTGGTTGAAACAAAAACCTTTGTGGCATGAATTTGACACCCCTTTGTACTAGATAAACATGGTTTCTTGATTATAGGAAAACAATCAAAGTTGTATTACCAGTGAGATAAGTGTTATGGGATGACTTGATGTAGTAGTGAGGGATGGGTTGGGTCATGTCATGGCACTGGGCCATTTTGTCTAACATCACAGGTGTTGTCTCAGGCCCCATCAAGAAGTAAAGCAGACCCTCAGGGCTTATCTGACCTGAAAAAGGCAGACATCAAACGTTTTTTTTTTTAAATCTGTCACAGACATAATAAGACATATATAAAAGTTATAAATTCTTTCCCTCTATGTTATTGTGGGTGCTGAGTGTGTTATTTCACTCACCACGACTCGAATTAGCAGAAGCAGGCTCATATTTGTCGATGAGGGCCTTCACCTGATCGGGTCTCAGTGGTGGGTAAAGCTCCTCATTAAGCCTTGAGTCTCGTTGCTTCTCATACAGGAACTTGCTGAAGACCTCCTTAGTCATGTAGGGCTTCTTACAGCTGCATGTAACATATGTAATGATGTGCAAGTTAATCAATTGATCTTCCAGAATCACAAACATGACAGTTAATCAGGTGTATTTCACACAAGGCGAGTAACAATATCTTTGTGCAGAACAAGACTTACTAGTCACTGAAGATTTCTTCGATCTCTGGTCTAGGACAAAGGTTCATCAGGAAGGTCTTGAATGCAGCTTCAGTGAAGACGTCAGGTTTTATGGAGTCAAACTATGACAGCAGACAAAAGAGCTTTAAGCTTTATAATACACAAAATATACAATCATTATTCTGCTGAACCACTTAATCCTAACAGGGTCATGGATCAGGGATAAAGACAAAGATTCCTATAGATGAATTATTTCTTATAATTGATCTTGTATTTATACACTAATGCCAGTCACAATATTGCCAAAAAAAAAAAGTAAGACCATAAAGATAATTTCACAGCATCTTAGAACTTGCATTATACAATAAAAGTGAAATAAATGGTCATATAGTTATTTCACACAATGGCATGGTCAAGACAATGAAATGTAAAAGTGCACATCAAAATTGCTATGGCTCTCTCACCTTGCCCTTAGGAAGCTTTGCAGCTGAGAGTGCATTCTCAACCTTCTTCTTGTCAGCTGGAAACATCTTATAGATACTGTGGCCAAACAGTAAGGGTTTAAATACAGACAACTATAGTAACAGAATCAATATTTATCATTTAATCAAACCTTACTATTTAACAGGAATCTTGCCATCCTTGTTGGTTTGGAGTGAGAGACGAACATATCTATAACAAAAAATAAAATCGTGATGGCATCTTTCAACAGAAACAGGAAACGTAACAATAGAGATGTTATCAATGCCAAAATATATAACAAAAGACTAAAGATCTATGATCTTAGATCTATCTACACTGAATATTGCTTACAGTTTTTCCAGGTACACTTGTCTGCACGAGTTGGCTCTGTGTGGGTTGTAAACGATGGCTAAGATGTCATTGGCCCAGTTCTGGTTAGAAAAAAGCATTGAAAAAAAGATTTCAAAAATTATAATAATGACTAGCGCATTTAGAATCAGGACACACACATCCAGGAGTATTTACAAAAAAAAAAAAAAAAAAAAAAAAAAAGCATTTAGTTGATGAGCTGTTTTGTGTGACTTTTTATTTTCTCGCTAATTAGCATCTCATTCAGAAGAGGGCATAACATAACTGAGCTTCTCAGAAAGTAAATGTTTTATGACTCCATTAACCCACCCTGCATTTCATTCACTGGTGGATATTTAGAATCTTAGACTGAGCCATGGATTCAAACACACATGGTCACATATTGACAAAACTCAGTGGAGATGTACAACAGGCAGGATATGAAGGTCATAAAGTTCATTTGAATACACACTTGTTTTGTGCAGCGCATTAGAGCTCATGAGTTTGTAGCAGCCTGCAGGCACAGTTTTAGAGTGTCAAGTGGAGATAAATATGAATTTCAGGGCTCAGGAAGCTGCCCATACAGGCTCGTAAAATGCCATCTGTTTAAAGAGTACTGATATTTTGATAAAAGGTGCACAAAAGGTATCAGTGTTTTGACTTTACAGTGTTTATTACCAAAATCACTCATTATAATTAATATTTTAAAAACAGCAGATGCTTCAACATGTCCAGACAATTTCAAACTGGACATGTTATTACTTCAGATTTAAATAATTTCATTTGCAAATTTAGAAAAGTTTAATTACAATTTCCTAGATGTTAATGCTGGTGAAAAATCAGTAATGATGGAAATTATCACCTGCACAATATTCTCTTTGGCTGCAAAGAAGTTGTAGTAGGTCAGATTGACTATGTCGGGGCCAGTTACAATGCTCCAGTTCTTGGCTAGGTAATTACTATCAGGGAAGTCCATGTTAAATGCATTGCGAACCTTCTGATGCTGTGAAAAGAACATCAAAGGAAAGGATATGTCAAAGTTATATCAATAAAATACATTCAACATTAAAACCAAAGCTTTATTCACATGCGCATTTATAGTGTTTGATGAATATATTGCCCTAAATTTAAAAGCTGTAAGCATGCCAAGGTAAGAGATAAACATTTCAAGGTCCAGGCCTATTGCTTTCTGTGGCAGTATGGATGGCAATTTGCAGAAGGTCAAGTTGACCAACTCATCATCATCCAGAGTTCTCAGAGTGTGCCTTCACTTCTCTGGCCAACATCACCAGAATATCTACAATTCTCTCCCAAATACTCCAGAGTATCTTCCATTAAAAGACCTGAACTTACTAGTGATTGAGAGCATTTAAACACCTTTCCATCTACTTTTCATACAAAGGACGTTTGTGAATACAAGCTGAGCCGAGCCAAGCAAATCTGGCTTAATGCAAATGTTCAACCCAACTGCTTACGCATTGTTCTCTCTCTCTCTCTCTCTCTCTCTCTCTCTCTCTCTCTCTCTCTCTCTCTCTCTCTCTCTTTCTCCATGTCTGTCTCTCTCTCTCTCTCTCTCTCTCTCTCTCTCTCTCTCTCTCTCTCTCTCTCTCTCTCTCTTCTCCCCCAGCTCTCCCTCTGCGTTTTAGTGTGTGTGTGTGTGTGTGTGTGTGTGTGTGTGTGTGTGTGTGTGTGTGTGTGTGTGTGTGTGTGTGTGTTTGAGTGATACGAAAAGAAAACAGAATAAATGTGCTTGTGTTTCATATCACTTTCAGGACTAATTTATAATAATTAGCATCATATGATCATTTCATACAAAAACCACAGACCACATGATGTGGAAAAAAAGTGATTTTTCAACATAAAGTTTTATTAAAATTTACTATCGTCTTCATCTTTTAAAAGCCACAATTACTTTTAATTACCTTTTAAATCAAATTCAATAAAATATGAATTTCTTGAATAAAGTTGCTCCTGCGTGTTGTGCTTTCTTTATTACTTCATATAAACACTGTTCTTTTGCAGCAATGCTGATGACTCAGGCAAAAAATTTAGTCAAAATAGTCAAACGTCAAAGTCAAATTCTCTCTTGCCTTCTCTCACACACTCACCTACACACACTCACTCCACCTCTCTTTCTCTTTCCCTCTCTGTACGTATGTGCAAATTTAAACAAATAGTTCAATCACAAGCTGTTGGATTTTGTAACCCTGGATTTCAGTGAACATTCAGCAGAATATTTTTATGTAATGAAATAAAAGGGCATTTACTTTAGGAATTTTTGCATATTTCCCTGTTCTCGTGTCCCGTATGGTCGCTATATCCAAAATTTCTACTTCCTGTAATAAAAGAAACCACACATAGACTTAGAATGCAGTACAATAATCATAGATGAAGACAGTAATGTCAAATTTAAAAACAAACAATCAAACAAAAAAAACCTTGAGTAATATGGTACTATTTAATCGGTTGTACCAATCGTACATACAGTTAAATGCCATTTATGAATTTGATAAACACGACACATTAGATGCACTTCTGTTTATTATGGTTGTCACAAAGTTTTAACAGTAAACAACAGCAGTCATCTGTGTCCCACATAATATGCAGATCAGGTTTTTTATGAATATTAATGTGATTGTAACTTGTATAAATGTTACAATCAGCACATGTACATACTGCTGAAGTATCTGAATGGAGTCACGCAACAATCAATGTACTTCAAATCAATAGCAATAGCACCAAGGACAGAGAGAAAGATAGCGAGAATAAATAATAAAGAAATATTTACCAAACATATTTAAAAATTGATAATATTTTAGCTCTAATACAGTAAACATGAAGGGAGCTTATAGAAAGCAATCTTTCTAGGGGCTTCATCACTGGAGCTCGTTAAGGATTCATAGCTGACCTTGCTGGAGTTTATCCAATAAAGGAAGAACCCTTTCGGATCCATCTTCATAGTGACAGGCACAGTGCGTGATGAGTCCTATAATTAGAAACCAATGTGTCAAAGCAATAAAGTTCACTTTATAAAGTTCAAACTATTCTACAGTTCTAAGAACATTACTGAATTTCACAAATAAAGTATATATGAAATTTAAGTATAGGTACTGATGAAGAATCCATACTATTCACAGTATTAGTGTAATTTTTACAAACGGTTGATTGTTTCAGTAAAAAATTAACCTAATAATTACTTAATAATACCTGTATTTTTGCCAATGTTGTACATAAAATTTGTTAAACATGCACCAGAGGACATTGGAGGTCATTACGATTGAACATTTGGTATCTCCTCAAAATCAGAGAGCAATCAACTTCCCCAATAAACATTTCTAACAGCATTTCATGAAGAATGGCAGTGTTTAAAAGCATGAACTGCATACTAAACATCTCCATGCTGAAATGGCGCAGGTTTAAAAAGTTTGGTTGAATACTCACTTCTTTCCATTTTGTGAATCTTTCTCCTTTGACTAAATAGTCTTTGATCTCTGGTTCTTGGAGAATATAACGCTTCCTAATCATGGTGTCCCAGTCAGCTTGATGTTTGTTGATGGGGCATCAGAGCTGACATGCACAGTGAGAGGTGTGTGACGCTGAAGCTACAGTCCTAAAACCACCTTACCTTCAATATGACTTGCAAATGAGAACTTCAAGGGTGGAGAATGTGACTACCAAAACATTCCAGATGATTCATATAAGCTGTGATTAAAAAAAAATACAACAACAACAACAACAATAACAATAACAATAATAATAATAATAATAATAATAATAATAATAATAATTTTTTGAAATTTTTGAGTGGATATCATGGATATCATGCAGTCTTGTATGAGTACAATATAATATACAGTGTATGTTAGATGTGTAAAATTATATTGTGATGGATGGTGCATTTCTTATAAATTTAAATGTTTATTTTATAAGTTGTCAGTAATTTTAGCCTTAAACACATTTCTGATTGCAGAGATTGTAAAATTGATTGACTGGCACTGCTTAATTTTAAAGAAACTCTTTTTTTTTTAAAGAAAACAGGTTAAAAATAATAAAATCTTCAAATTACTTTCTACACCAAACTGCTTGCAAATATGCTCCATGGCAAGAGGAAAACTTTTGGAGGAACTTTCTAGTATTTTTGTGCACCTTTTTCTTTTTTTTTTTATCTTTTTTAATATAGTAAATCAACTCTTGTAATGACAACAAAGGTCATTTGTAGGCATAAAATAATACATTATAAATTTACAAACTAATCAGAGTTAAGTAATGAATTAGGATGAAAAGGCAGGGAAAGTTTAATAAATCATCTTCGTACAGATTAGTTTGGGTAATAGTCAAATGTCTGAAAGACCATGTAAATCCCAGAGGCAGGTGTTAGCATGACAAGCCCTTACAAAAATCTTCAGGCTAAGCTAATGTAATTCCTAAATCAAATATATTATTTTAAATCACTTTCTGTTAGTAAACACTATTAAAATGCTGCTGCTCACACTGTTGATTATAACCCTTTAATAAATAAGTTTTAAGTACAACAATTTAAAGAAAAAAATACTCCTGGAAGCAACAAGTTTGATAGTACACATTTTTTTCTTTTTGCAATGCGTGTGTGTGTGTGTGTGTGTGTGTGTGTGTGTGTGTGTGTGTGTGTGTGTGTGTGTGTGCATGTGTGTGCGCGCGTGTGTGTGTGTGTGTGTGTGTGTGTGAGAGAGAGAGAGAGAGAGAGAGAGAGAGAGAGAGAGAAGTCAGGACACCACACTGAATGATTATGTATGTAATTAAGTGTGAGTTTATGTGACTTAGTGGGTGAGAAGTTCTGTAAGAGAGAGAGAGAGAGAGAGAGAGAGAGAGAGAGAGAGAGAATGAGTGGGTGTGTGAGTGAGTGAGTGAGTGAGTGAGTGAGTGAGTGAGTGAGTGAGTATGTTTTCAGTGAGTGAGTGAGTGAGTGTTTGTGAGTAAACAAGTGACTCAATGAATGAGTAAGTCAATGAATGAATAAATGTGTGCATATGTAAATGATTGAGTGAATGAATTAAGTGAGTAACTGAACAAATGCACAAATGAATTAGTGAGTGTGTGAGTAAGTATGTAAATGAATGGATTAATTGAAGTCATAAAGTGATGTTCATGAATGTACGAATGAGTGAGTAATTATGTTAGTGTGTGAATAAATGAGTGGGTGAATGGGTAAATTAATCAGTGAGCGTAAAAATGTAAAACTAAATGAGTGCGTTTATGAATGAGTGAATGAGTAAGTGTATGGATGAATTATTGAGTAATTGGCTGAATTAAGGAGTCTGAGTAAATGGATGAATGAGTAAGTGATTGAATGTTATTGAATTAGGGAGTGAATGGGTGTGAGTGAGTAAACAAAATAAGTGAGTAAGTGAGTGAGTGAGTGAAAAAAATATTCAATTCAGTTTTAATTGTTTAGTTCTTTTTACAATTGACATTGTTACAAATCAGTTTTACACAGTGAAACAGTGAAAGAAGGGCTTACAAGGTATAAAGGAATTTAAACATTTCCTATAAACCCTACGCATCCATAATGAGAAAACTGATAGTGACGGTAGCAAGGAAAAACTCCCTGAGTTGAGAGGAAGAAACCTTGAGAAAATAAGTGAATGAATTAGTGAGTCTTCTTCTTTTCCTTTCGGCTGTTCCCTTCAGGGGTCGCCACAGCAAATGATCTGCCTCCATCTCTCCCTATCCTCTGCATCTTCTACTCTTACTCCAACGACCTTCATGTCCGCCTTCACCGCATCCATAAATCTTCTCTTTGGTCTTCCTCTGGGCCTTTTGCCTGGTAGTTCCAACCTCAGCATCCTACGACCAATATACTCACTATCCCTCCTCTGTACATGTCCAAACCATCTCAATCTAGCCTCTCTGACTTTGTCTCCAAAACATCTAACATGTGCTGTCCCTCTGATGTACTCATTTCTGATCCTATCCATCCTCGTTACTCCCAAAGAGAACCTCAACATTTTCATCTCTGCTACCTCCAACTCTGACTCCTGTCTTTTCCCCAGGGCCACTGTCTCTAAACCATACAACATTGCTGGCCTCATCACCGTCTTGTACACTTTTCCCTTCATTCTTGCCGATACTCTCCGATCACACCGGACACTTTTCTCCATCCATTCCAACCTGCCTGCACGCGCTGCTTCACCTCTTTTCCACACTCGCCATTGCTCTGGATTGTTGAGCCTAAGTACTTAAAATCCTCTACCTTCTTTATCTCTGCCCCCTGTAACCTCAAAGTTCCTCTTGGGTCCTTGTCGTTCACACACATGTAGTCTGTCTTACTAAGACTAACCTTCAATCCCCTCCTTTCCAGGGCATACCTCCACCTCTCTAGATTTTCCTCCACTTGGTCTCTGCTCTCACTACAGATCACGATGTCATCTGCAAACATCATAGTCCATGGAGATTCTTGTCTAACCTCGTCTGTTAGCCTGTCCATCACCATAGCAAACAAGAAGGGGCTGAGAGCTGACCCTTGATGCAGTCCCACCTCCACCTTGAACTTTTCTGTCACACCGACAGCACACCTCACCACTGTCTTACATCTCTCATACATGTCCTGCACCACTCTAACATACTTCTCTGTCACAACAGACTTCCTCATACAATACCACAGTTCTTCTCTCGGCACCCTGTCATATGCTTTCTCCAGATCCACAAAGGCACAATGCAGCTCCTTCTGACCTTCTCTGTACTTCTCTATTAACATCCTCAAAACAAACACTGCATCTGTGGTGCTCTTTCTTGGCATGAAACCAAACTGTTGTTCACAAATGCTGACCTCTGCCCTTAGTCTTGCTTCCACTATTCTTTCCCATAGCTTCATTGTATGGCTCATCAACTTTATCCCTCTGTCATTGCCACAACTCTGTACATCTCCCTTGTTCTTAAAAATGGGCACAAGCACACTTCTCCTCCATTCCTCTGGCATCTGCTCACTTTCTAAGACCGAATGAATTAGTGAGTGAGTGAATAAAATAAATGAGTGAGCGAGTGGCTGAGTGAGTGAGTGAGTGAGTGAGTGAGTGAGTGGGTCGGTGAATAAAATAAGTGAATAAAAACGCATACAATAATTATATACATCCATGGAAAACAAAAGTTGTGAAATGCCGTTTTCAAAATAGCATAAAACACAAAATAAAATTGGAACACAAAGCTAAAACAACACATAAGTGCCTAAATAAAATAAAATAAAATAAAATAAAATAAAATAAAATAAAACAGACAACATGACATTTAATACATTAAGTTCTGTTGCAAAAGGTCCAGCTCCTCTTGAAATGGGTAGTTTCAGAGCCCAAGCTATGTATTGAAGTAAGTCCGACTATATCTAGTCGGTATCTCTCCACCTCACGCACCAGCTCAGGCTCCTTCCTCTCCAGAGAGGTGACATTTCATGTCCCAAGAGTTAGAGACAATAGCCGAGGATCTGGCCGACAGAACCCATGCCTTCGGCTGCAACCCAACTCACCCTGCACCCGACCCTATAGCACCTCCCACAGGTGGTGAGCTTATGTCTCCTTTTCGAACTTGGCCCAGCCAGGCTCTATTGGCAGAAGCCCGACAACTAGATGTTTGCCTTTGAGCCCCACCCCCAGGCCTGACTGCAGCGGGGGGACACACACCGGTGACCCGCACCTGGGCAAGAGAATCGTTGTTGCCCCCCATCTCAGTGCCCACAGATTACAGTTCCCCCCTTACAACAAAAACGTAGCTTCCCTTCACCTTCGGGTGGGGGACGGGTCCAGACTGTTTGTGCTTATGGACCAAATAACAGTTCAGAGTACCCACCCTTCTTGGAGACCCCCCGGAGACTTGCTCGTTGTTTTAGGAGACTTCAACACCCATGATAGAATACCTGGAAGGGTGTGATCAGTACATACAGCCTCTCCATTCTGTACCCGAATGGTGTTTCTTTGTTGGACTTCTGTGGTTATCACAGTTTGTCCACCATAAACACCATGTTCGAATATAAGGAGGTCCATAAGTGCACTTGGTACCAGGACACCCTCGGACACAGTCAATAACTGGCGTTGTGTCAGGACTTGCTGCTACATGTTCTGGACACTCAGGTAAAGAGAGGAGCTGAGATGTCAACCAATCACCATCTGGTGGTGAGCCAGCTCCAATGGCAGGGGAGGCCGCCCTCCAGACATGACAGGCCCAAGCATGTAGTTAGGGTCTCCTGGGAACGTTTGGCGGAGTGTCCTGTCAGAGGGGCCTTTAAGTCCCACCTCTGATGGAGCTACAACCATGTCCCGAAGGAAGCAGGTGACATGGAATCTGAATGGGCCGTGTTTCATGCCTCGGCGACAGCCATAGCTGCAGCTGGAATATCATCGGTGCCTAACCCGGAGGTGGACACCTGCAGTGAAGGAGGCCATCCAGCTTAAAGAGGAGACCTAATGGGTCTTACTGGCCTGTGGGACTCCTGAGGCAGCAGATAGGTACGGGCAAGCCAAACGTGCTGCAGCTTGAGCTGTCACTGATACAAAATCTCTGGCGGGGGGAGGTGTTCGGTGAGAGCCTGGAGAGCGATTATCGGTTCACTTCAAAAAGATTCTGGCCACCATCCAACACATCAGGAGGAGGATGCAGTTCTCCCCAAATACTGTTTAAAGTGGAAGTGGGGAGCTGCTCACCTCAACTGGGGATGTCGTCGGGAGGTGGAAGGAATAGTTGGAGGATCTCCTCAATCCCACCAACACGCCCTCCATGGAGGAGGAAGAAGGTGGGATTTGGGGTGGGGGTCCACCCTTCACTGGAGCTGAGGTCACTGAGATGGTCAAAAAAATCCTCAGTGGTTGGGCTCAGAGTTGGATGAGATTCGCCCATTTTATATATATATATATATATATATATATATATATATATATATATATATATATATATATATATGTGTGTGTGTGTGTGTGTGTGTGTGTGTGTCGTCCTTTCAGGTTTTTCCCTTTTTATTCGGGAGTCGCCACAACGAATCATCTGATGGTTTTTACGTCGGATGCCCTTCCTGTCACAACCCTTTTTAGCAAGGGACAGAAACACGCTGACGACTTTGCAGCCTACTCTTTACGAAAGTCAGCAATGGTTCTTTTACATGCCTCTCACCATAGACACTGAGAGACATGGCCCGCCTTTGATAACCCAGTTAGCTGCACTGGGGGGGACAGTGACAACCTTGTGGAGAGTGGGACTCGAACCCCCAACCTTTTTGGATCAGCGGTCCAGCGCCCTATACCACTGGACCACCACTGCCCAATATATTTATATATATATATATATATATATATATATATATATATATATATATATATATATATATATATATATATATATATATATATATATATATATATATATATATATATATATATATATATATATATATATATATATCACTTTCCGTGGTTAATGGAGACCGAGACCATTCAACATTAAAAAATAATGCATAAGATGTAAATAAAATATGAATACACACAGACAGACAAAACATAAACATTTTTGTGTGTGTGTGTATTTCTTGAGCAGGGAAAACAGTCAGTGTTGCAAAACGGTGTTAAATACAGGGTAATTCTAGGGGGGGGGGGACCTGTTTAAATCTGCAGGAGACCTGTAATTGAAAGTTTTTAACTTCCAACAAGAGAATGCACCTTGTGTAACAGCTACAATGCCATGGCAAAAAAACCCTGAATGCATTAGAATAGAACAAATACAATCTTGTTAAAAGCTGCTAGCACACAGACTCCATTTCATCTGTCAGGGCAACTCTGAATGTCCAAAATTATAATCACAGAAAACATTTATTCTGAGCAGCTAACATTAATGTCCTCTGAACAATAAATACAACTGAACATTAATCAGATCAATTCAGTTCAGTTTAGTTATATTTGTGTGGCGCTTTTTACATTTGACATTGTCACAAAGCAGCTTTATGCAGTAAAACGGTGAAAGTGGGGGCTTACAAAGTATAAAGGAATTTAAATATTTATGACAACCCGTACACATCACTAATGAGCAAGACGGTGGCAAGGAAAAACTCTCACAGTAGTTGTAAAGAGGAAACCTTGAGAGGAACCAGTACAGGTAACTGGGTTATCAAAGGCCAGTCATGTCTCTCACTGTCTATGGTGAGAGGTAAAAGAACCATTGTTGACTTTCAAGAGTAGCTGCATAGCCATCAGCGTGTTTCCGCCCCTTGCTAAGGGTTGTGTCAATAAAGGCATCCGACATAAAAACCTATGCCAAATCAAATATGGGAATCATTAATGTGACTTCCATGAAGATAGAGGCAGATGATTTGCGACCCCTGAAGGAAACAGCTGAAAGGAAAAGAAGTCATTCAGTTGGTTATACAATTGCAAGTCCTAAATAATTGTGGGAAAGGGTCCATTTCACCAACAATGATAAATCATGTTCAGTCTGTTAGTGCACATTTGGGTCCATCTAAGTCTTCATCAGCAAGAAGGAAGGGCTTCTGAGATGAGAACTCCAACCAGCATCAGCAGACCAGGACAGACCACAGGACTCAGGAAGCAGAACGATCAGGATCCCTGACATCCCAGAAGGACTTCAATAAAAACAGAGCGGGGGAGAGGGAAAGAGAGGTTGTTAGGCTTTCTCATCATAGTTCAATGGAAACAGAAGTTTTTATTATTGCTGAGTGCAGCAGGGATGCCGGTATGACTGGTTATGGCAGACTAACTAAACGAGAGAGAGAAAGAGAGAGAGAGAGAGAGAGAGAGAGAGAGAGAGAGAGAGAGAGAGAGAGAGAGAGAGAGAGAGAGAGAGAGAGACTCATGATAGAGTAATGGAAATGGAAGATTTCATTATTGCTGAGTGCAGCAGGGACTCTGGGATGACTGGCTATGGCAACAGAACTAAAAGAGAGAGAACCAGAAGGAAGGAAGACATGAGAGCACCTGTGGCTTTGGGGAAATCAACTATTCCACTGTCAAATGGACCCAGATGTGGATGTACAGTGGGGGAGCGACAGCATCCCAACATCACAGTTTACCATAACTGTCTATGCCTGAAACCCCCAGATCTGCTCCTTAGCATAATAAAAAGCCTTTTAATTAAATGCTCCACTAAACAAGTAAGTTTTCATGCTCTTGTTAAAAACAGAGACTGTGTCTGAGTCTTGAACATTAACTGGAAGGTTTCTCCAGAACTGTGGAGCTTTGTAAAAGAAACTTCCGTCCCCTGCAGTAGTCCTCATCATTTGAGGTATCACTAAGAATCCTTCAACTTTAGGTGACATGCTCGTATCTTCTGGTATCTTCTGGTAACGACTCTCGCTGCTGCATTCTGGACTAACTGGAGCTTGTTTATGTTTTATTAGAACATCCTTTTTTGGCTAAAATTATCCTAAATCGGATTCAGAAGATCTCGGAGGAGGTGCTTTCAGCGAGCTAGTGTGGTTTCAGAGCAAACAGGTCAACTGATCTTCACTCTTCGACAGCGCCAAGAAAAAGCAATCGAACAACACCAAGTATTATATGAGGTCTTCGTAGATTTCTCATGACACTTTGGAAGGTGCTGAAACTATATGGCTGCCCAGGCAAAGTTGAAAATTTTATTAAAAGCTTCCATGAAGGCATGTTTGGAAAGGTATTGATTGGTGGAAACATTAGTGACGCTTTTACCATCAATCATTGAGTAAAACAAGGTTGTGTTTCAGCGGCAACTCTCTTCACATTATACCTAGCAGCAGTTTTAGAAACTACGGGGCACAACACCAACAAAGGGGTTTACTTGAAGACACGATCAGATGGCAACTCTTTCAACCTTGGGAGACTGAGAGCCTCAAGAAATGGCTCTCAAACCGATGAGTCTGCTTTGGTTGCAACAAATGCACATGACATCCAAGAAGTCGTTGACTGCTTCTACGAGGCATCCCACTTGTTTGGCCTTAAGATCAATGTATCCAAGACAGAACTACTCTTTCAACCCCGACCAGATGGCTTGGGAGTATGCCTGGATGTGCTGGTGAATGGGTCACCTCTGTCAAGAACTGAACACTTCAGCTATTTTGGTACCGTGATTTCCCATTCAAACTCATCTGACCGGGAGATTGAATGGCGAATTCAAGCGGCCACCAAAGCCTTCGGGGTTCTATATAATCGTCTGTGGTCAAGACATGACATTAAGAGAGAAACCAAAGTTAAAGTGTATAATGCTGCAATCCTACCAGTGCTTCTCTACTCAACAGAGTGCATGACTCACTATCGTAGACACATCAAAGAACTGACCATGATGCAGCTTTGACATCTGCGCCAAATCATGGGGATTCACTGGCAGGACAGGGTGCCGGATGTTGATGTGTTGGAAGAAGCCAATACAGTTAGCACAGAGGAATTAATTACAGCATACCATCCAGTATGTTTATTGCATACCGGACACCAGACTCCCAAAAGCAATTATTTTATGGACAGCTTGTCCAGGGAGAGAGATCACATGGTGGGCAGAAGCACTGCTTCAAGGATGTGCTGAAGAGGCACATGAAGCACACTGGAATCAATTACAACAGTTGGGAACAAGATGCCAGTGATAGAATGAGGAAAACAAAGATGGCTATTGAAGAGAAACGCCAAGGAGAATATGAACATGAACATCAAATGAGACGTTCCTTGCCAACAACTGGGTTTGCTTGTCGTTTCTGCAAATGACTTTGCTGTTTGCAGGTCGGCCTGGCAGCCCCCCTGCGGTTTTGCAGGACTTGACTTTCCTTGCGTCGCAGTCATCATTGTATCGATGGACACGCCAGAAGAAGAAGAAGAAGAATTAGAACATTCAGGCAGTAACACATTACAATCTTGAGGTAACAAAACCATGAACAAGTTTTTCGGCATCATGCACTGACAACATATTTCTTATTTTATCAACATTCCTGAGATGAAAGAAGAGAACCCAGGTAATATTATCTACATGAGCTTCAAATGAAAGACCAGCATCAATTATCACTCCAATGTTCTTTACTGTTACACATGATGAGACTGAAACAACATCCAAACTTATTACATCATCAGAAACCTTATTTCTAGCTGCCTGAGATTCAAGTACAAGAACTTCTGTCTTATCAGAGTTTAAAAGGAGAAAGTTAGTCAGTATCCAATGCTTAATGTCCTTTATACAACTTTTCAACTTTATTAAGCTGATGTTTCTCATTTGGCTTTGCTGAAATATATAACTGTTTGTCATCAGCATAACAATGAAAGCTAACACCATGATTACGAAAGACATTACCCAAAGGGAGTATGTTTTGAGAGAACAGCAAGGGGCCTAGGACAGAACCTGGTGGTAGACCAAATTTAACATTACAATGTACAGAGAAATCAGAATTTACATCTATAAACTGACAATGGTCAGTGACATAAGCTTTAAACCAGGAGAGGGCAAGTCCCTTAACACCAACAACATTTTCTAATCTGTCAAGGAGATTTGTGTTATCAATAGGGTCAAGGGTGGCACTAAGGTCAAGTAGCCAAAGTAGATATGGCTGTGATATTGCATGGAATTACAACCTGTGATCTCTCAATTATAGGGAACTCATCCGTCCATCCATTATCAGTAGCATTTATGTATCAGGGTCACAGGTGATGCTGGAGCAAATTAACAGGTTACCAATTCATAGCAAAACCAACACACAAACACTCACACCAAGGGACAATTTGGAGTAGCCCATTGACCCAATTTGCATGTTTTTAGATTATGAGCGGAAACTGGAAGACACAATGGAAACCCATGCAAGCACAGGGACAATATACAAACTATATCCAGAAAGTGCATGCGACTTATATGAGACTTGCCTCAAGGATCAAATCCAGATTTTTAATTTAATTTATTTATTTTGCTGTGAAGCTGTGATAAACCCTGAGGTACTGTATCAACAAACATTAGACTTATTGTGTAAAATGGTTAAACTGGATTGTTTTCAGATCTTGACACTCAGTGGAAATGCAATGTGTGTGTGTGTGTGTGTGTGTGTGTGTGTGTGTGTGTGTGTGTGTGTGTGTGTGTGTGTGTGTGTGTGTGTGTGTGTGTGTGTGTGTGTAAAATCTTTCAGAACATATAACTGCATACATATATTGAAATGTATACTGTATCTGTGATGGCTTGGCCAGCTGTATAGGGTGCACCTTACCCACAGCAAGAGTCAGTTGAGACGGGCGCCAGCCTCCCCATGACCTTAGGATTCGGCGGCATAGAGAATGACTGAATGAATGAACGAATGAATGAATGAATACTGGGTTGCTATCCATGGTGCTGAACGCACAGAAACAGAGCAGGTATTTTATACAACTACCGAGTTTTCTATACAGTATACGGGCGAACGTCATAAAGAATTGTGCGGCGATCAATTATTTTCTGCAATTAAATTGGTCGTTTTTAAATATGACACTTGTTCTGGATCTGAACTTTACCTTTGATTTCGAATCCGAACTGGCGTGTTCTCCGCTACTCTAACCTTATTTCATATCCATTCTCTATAGCCGTCTCTTTAAGAAACACCCCCATCCTCCGATATATTTTTAGCTGAGCAATGCTATACAGATGCTGAACAGGATGAGTCGTAAACAGTGCTTGGGCCATGAACGATCACTAGTAAATCCGAAGTCTTGTTCAATGATGCCTTTGCGCGCTTGATCTGTCTGCCTCTCGCTAGAGGAACAGCTTGAGATGAAGTGTGTCATCGTGTATTTCTGAAAAGGTTTCTACGAAGAAAAATGGGCCAAAATAAATTGTTCTAAGATACAACGCATCGAGCAGGCCCCCAACGCGTCCGGTGCGTCTTTCTCTCGTCTTGATCAAAAACGCCCCGCGTTTTCTCTGATTTCCAGACCCTCCAAAAAGCCTTCAAAACGGAAGCGGTGGTGGAGCAACGAGGCAAACACCGGGGAAACATGCGGGAGAGGGACTTCATGCCCAACATGGAGCGGGGCAAGCCGGCCACGTACACCGGGGACAAGAAAGCCAAGATGGCTGCGAAGACCAACAAAAAGTGGGTAAGGCTGGCCACTGTGTTCGCCTATGTGCTCTCCGTGTCCCTGGCAGCAATCATCCTGGCCATTTATTACAGCCTAATATGGAAGCCGACAGTGCCGGAAGTTTCCTCGGGACACTCACCCACCAACGGTTCGACCAACCTAAACAGAACGCGCACCAATTTTACAGAAGCGGACAACGACACAAGCGCGAACGGTACGCAAACAGACATGGGGTTTAATGCGACCGGAAACGTGAGCGCGACTGCAGAGCTTTTGGGAAGAGTGCACTCCTATTCGGCCGCCATTGACTACACATCTGTCGGGGATCAGATGAACACAAACGCTTTTGGACACTTCCGATATGAACCAAACTCGAGCAGCGTTCTGAGTACGAGTGACACAAAAAGAGCAAAACGCGAGTCGGTAATGGAGAAGCTGAGTAAAGCGGAAAAGAGAGAACAAGAAGGATAAAACTGGGTGAAATGTACACTTACAAACCGCATGTAATTTCAGGAATTTCAGGATAGTATTTAGTGCAGCGATGTGCGGGTCAGGACTGGCTTCACGCAGCTTGGTGCAACGCGGCGCACGCGCTCACCCGAAGGGCGACAGTTACACGATTGATGGGGAGTATTTTAAGTTTGGTGCATAGACGCCAACCTGCTTATCCTAATACAGAGCAAAGATTTGGTTTTGTTCTTCAAACATTTGCATTTAACATATACCGGAGTGTAATCGTTCATTTTATGACATCCCGTTTGATGGATATTATATTAAAGCTGAATTGGCATTAAAATGTATCTTCCTTCAGAAGAATTCTTCCTTCACCTGAATTACTTCACCTGAATTGGGGTATTACTGTAATCACCTGAAGAGAGAGGTTGGTTTCACCACCCCTCGAAACAGATCTGTAGTGAAAATGAAGTTTCAATAGAAAGTCTTTGTCCTGTGCTTTTACCTTTTATTTTTACTGATAAACAAAACAAACATAAAACATATATATATATATATATATATATATATATATATATATATATATATATATATATATATATATATATATATACAAACATGCATACATAAACAATAAACAAACATGCATACATATATATATATATATATATATATATATATATATATATATATATATATATGTATATACACATACATATATATATATATATATATATATATATATATATATATGTATATACACAAACATATATATATATATATATATATATATATCCTATGCAGCCGATTTGGAAAATGTAAACAATGCATGTGCTCAAGCAATGATGAACTTTCAGCATAAGTTTAATTTTTACATAGAAATGAACTGTACTCTCTCTCTCTCTCTCTCTCTCTCTCTCTCTCGCTCTCTCTCTCTCTCTCTCTCTCTCTCTCTCTCTCTCTCTCTCTCTCTCTCTCTCTCTTTCTTACAAAAACTTACAAAAAGCCCAATGGCAAATAAAGGCCCTTGTACAAACATGGTTTCCATATTTTATTTCTAAAATTTAAAATATGGATTTATGGTGAAAAAATCTCAACATGTAACAATAAAAAAAGGGACACTCAAAAAAAAATCAGTGTATTTGTTTTAAGGAATTAATTGTAAATTCTGGCAATAGCAAATATTAAGCAACATAATATACAGATGGGATTTATACAGTACATCAGAGAGAGAAGCTCTGTCATGAAACAGCTCATTCATCTTCAAGGTCATTTCGAACCATCGAGAATATAATCACACACACACACACACACACACACACACACACACACACACACACACACACACACACACACACACACATTACTCAGTCCTCAACCTTGTATGTTTATGTGCATGCTTAAATTTACGATATGAGATAGGACCCAGGTGCAGCT
The DNA here is from genome assembly GCA_024760905.1 of Plotosus lineatus. NCBI lineage: Eukaryota > Metazoa > Chordata > Actinopteri > Siluriformes > Plotosidae > Plotosus > Plotosus lineatus. Next base: position 36,382,945 of record CM045732.1, on the reverse strand, counting down.
GATATATTGCAATGTGTATCAAGAGACTTATAGGAACCATCTTGAAACAAAACAGCAAGTTATGTCTGTGACACAAGCAAAGGGACTGTGATGGTTCAGTGATTATGGCATTGGGTCACTGACTTGAATCATGAAGGTTCATCCCAACACTGCCAATTTTCCATTGTTGGGAACTTGATAAGGGTTTTCAGGAAGTTTATGATGTTTTTAAACCACTGGCAGTAGTTTAAATAGGTTTTTTGAAAACTGGGACTGAGAAAAAAAACTGTATAGGTATAGCATGTTTATTCTAAATAGTTATGGTTACATTATCTAGATCTTAAATATGTCATGTGGAAAAAGAGTGCTTTCGTCAAAAGCAGCTTTCTTTCTCTAGTTTTATTTTTGGTGAAAGCACTTGTGCTGTAAGAAATGGACACCAATCTGATGTTGGATCAGCCCTTTAAAATACACTAGATCTATCTGACTTCATATGACACCTCTGGCAGTTCTTTTCCTTCATGAGCAGAAATTACTGTATAACCATATACTGTCTGTCTGTCTTCCTTTCGGCTTTTTCCCTTTTACTCGGGAGTTGCCACAGCAAATCATCTGATTCGCACTTTTGATTTGGCAGAGGTTTTTTTTTTTAACGTCAAATGCCCTTCCTGTCACAACCCTTTTTTAGCAAGGGACAGAAACACGCTGACGACTTTGCAGCCTACTCTTTACAAATGTCAGCAATGGTTCTTTTACATGCCTCTCACCATAGACAGTGAGAGACATGGCCGGCCTTTTGATAACCCAGTTAGCTGCACTGGGGGGGTATATCCTACTGTATAACCATATACTGTATCTTTGCAAAAGCAGACACAGAAATAAATAAAGAACAAAAGAGAAAAAAGAAAAAGAGTATAAAAAAAATCTCAACTGAGAATGCAGACTGTGTGCAAAAAGAGCTAAAGAAACATAATGCAGTATTATGCTCTTGGTGTGGGACCAAGCAGGGAGGCTCATGTTTATGTTCACTTACTGATCACAGGGACATATCATTTGAGGTGCTTTTTATTCCAGATTCTGTTCAAGTCTGTCATACAGACTGATACTGTACCCCAAAGTTTGTGGATTATTAAACGCACAAATGTCTTGATACTGTAAAATAACCAATTCTCGTTTGGTCAGAAGGTTATGATTACATTTTTAGAAGAGCTCACTGTAAGGCTTGTAATGATGTTCGTATTTGTTTCATCATTTCTACAGCAACAACTTGCACGGGGTTTACAGAGGGAAAAGGATCCACTCACGGAAACAACAGGAAATGGCCAGATAATTCCAAATAGTCAAAACAGAGCAGAGGCATACAAAATCAAGAAACTACACTGAGAGCCAGTGAAGAGTCACTATGACTCTTTTAGGGGAGTCCAGCAAAGGTGCCCAAAACGACTCCTCATTTACTTTGCCTGACTCCCTCTGGAGTCAGCCTGACTCCACCAAGACTCAAAATAACTCCACCTGGTACAACAATGATTATCATAAACAGACTGTAGAACATGATAATTGTGGTTACAAAATATAGGGCTATAGGGGCTCTGTCATACTGCGTAAACTACATACAACATTTCGGCACCTTTGCTAGACTCCCCTAATTTTATGACACATCAGCAGGTGATAGAAAATAAAATAATCAAATAAGAAATTAACAATTAAATTTTCATTTAATTAATTTTCAGCATCAATATTAAGAAGACTGGAGAGTAAATATAAAAATACATATAATTGATATAGAATTGACAATCAGAAGCAAATTTCGTTCAGTTTAGTACGAGTCTATTAGATGTACATGTACTTTGTCATTCATTTATTTTTTACGATAAGTAGAAATGCTGGAATTATTTAGTATTTAGTATTACCAAAAGCTATAAATCACATTTTGTTCAATTTAGCTCTAAGAGCTATGACTTTGACATTTTTTCTTTTGTTGTTTTGGACATCGAGGATATCCTTTTGAGGTTCCAGGACATTTGCTCACAGGACAATTGCTCACAATCTTAATGAAAAAACAGACATTTGCTCACAACATAAAAAAAAGGTTTAACCCTAAAATTTAACCCTAACCTAAACCCTAACCCTACACCTTAAAACCTAACCTTAATGTATAATGAGTTAAAGAATAAAGAATTTTATAACACCTTGTGATCTTTTTGTATCATGCATTTATTAGAACAAAGAATAAAAAACATGTTGTGAGCAAATGTCTGTTTATTTTCATTAAGGTTGTGAGCAATTGTCCTGTGAGCAAATGTCTGCGCACCCCTTTTGAAGATAAGTCAAAGTGCCTGAAATACTTTTAGGATATGCCAAATTGAATACATAGTACACTGACACAAGTAGGAAAAAAGCATTGGTCAGGGTCTTTGTCACACAAATGTCAACATTTTCTGCTCTGATTTGGAAGCTCATGTCATCACTGTCTGTTGATGATCCATGCCATTCGATTCCTGTTTGCAGACCATTCCCTTCACCTCTCTCGACGAGGATTTCCCCAAGGCTCTCTTTTAAGTGGCATGGTAGGGTCATCAGTGCGATTCAGTGTAAGATATCTGAAAATGATACAAGCATTTATAACAGAATATAAAGCCAACTATCACATTAGATCTATCAATTTTCATAACATTGGTGTCATTCGACATTTTATCCTTCATAATCCCAAATATCGTTGTTATAGCACTTGCAATTAATCAGACACTAACCAAAATATAGTAAAGACTTACATTTCTTCTCAGAATCAAGTTTAGCCGTAGGCAGCTTCTCTCTCATTTCCTTCACAACCTTAGTTTCCTTCTGGCCGGGAGGCAATCTGGTGAGTTTCCCCACAAGCTGACTGAGGTTACTTTCACGCACTGATGACCAATTGCATTCCATCAATCGAATGATTTCATCTGTGATCTGAAAAAGAGATACACATCACAAACATAATCAATGGATTTTATGTCCTGCAAATAATAAAGTGTTAGGTGATGAAAAATATCCATAATAATAATCATAGATTAATTTTGACTTGTTTACACAGAACGTGTTTATCGCTAACAAAAGAGAGTTGATGTTTAGTAAAATCGTATGCCACTTATTGCATGCTCTTCAAAGAGAAGTGGGTACTCCTCTTTGAATCTTGTATTGGCTTTAGATCCTCGATAATCATTCTTCTCCTTTTAGGAAACATTCTGTCCATTCTATCTTTGATTTTGTGGTTGTGTCTTTTCGAATGATTGAGATATCTTTGCGTAAGCATCCACTTCGTATGTACTTCCACAGAAGCTTCATCCTCCAAATCTACATCCTCTGGCAGGAAGTTCCGAACACCCCAGACATTGTTGGATGGTTTGCAGTCTTTTCCAGTTTCTCTTTTGGGCTTTTTCCTCTCTTGCACTTGATCCACTGAGGAGTCTCTTCTTTTCATAGAATTTTTGAACTTGTTCTTGAGACGACAATGCCATAGTAACTGTGAAAAAAGTAATTTACAATTTTCAGGAAACATTAAACCATTTTGTATCTTCTCATTTTATAATGACCAATGATTTAGAGATCACAAATTAAAATCATCATACAGTAAATGAACAGTAGCGAATAATGTACATCCTTACCTGAGCATCTGCAGAAGCCAGTCCATCATTTAAATGAGAATATTGTTGAAGAACTGAAGACGCTAGAGCATCATATACCATATGTAAGATAGCTGAAATTTAAAAATACAACTAATGAAATTACTAATGAATGAATGATTGAGTTTATTTACGTAAGGGAGCCAAAGGCCCATTTTACAGATGCACAAAAAAGTACATTTTAGTTTCAAGCCAAGGAATACATATTTAGCTAAGGCCTATAGGGTGCTGGATCACTGATCCAAAGGTTGGGGGTTCGAGTCCCACTCTCCCCAAGGTTGTCACTGTCCCCCCCAGTGCGGCTAACTGGGCTATCAAAGGCGGGCCATGTCTCTCACTGTCTATGGTGAGAGGCATGTAAAAGAACCATTGCTGACTTTCGTAAAAGAGTAGGCTGAAAAGCCGTCAGCTTGTTTCTGTCCCTTGCTATAAAGGGTTGTGACAGGAAGGGCATCCGACGTAAAAACCTCTGCCAAATCAAATGTGCGAATCAGATGATTCGCTGTGGCGACTCCCGCGTAAAAGGGAAAAAGCCGAAAGGAAGACAGACAGACATCAATTGAACAAATTTATCTTCATTTGGGTCTTTAACAAAATAACTTGGGAGTATATCGCCTCTCAAACTATCGTAAAATGGACAAATCAAGCAAAAATGATATTCAAATTCCACATTAGGTATTATACATAAAGGACATAACCTTTCATGATGCAGCAGTTTTATCTTTCTTCCTTCTTCAATAAGCAGGCTATGATTAGAGCAGCAAAAACAACATAGAGCTTTTCTATAGATTGGTTCTCGTATAACTGACAGATATTCCTCAAATTTCAATTCTTTCTTCATAATTCTCAGTAAATCCAGCTTTGATATATTATTAATGCTCTCAAACCAATTTTGAAAATCTATATGGATACACCTTTGTTTAAATTCAAAAATGAAAGATTTTACACAACCAGCATTCCGATTCAACCAAACGTATCCAAATCCATAACTAAAAAGAAGGTTTTTAACATTAAGAGCCCAACAACTTTTGCCCTTTTCTGCAAGAGAGTAAGAGAGTAGTTTACAAAAACTATACGCTTTACACAAAATATTATTAACATCAAATTTTATAATTTTCACGTAAAGATTGACTCTAATTGAGAAGCGACCCAATTCACCGCTAGCAGCGATACATGGTGATGATCTACCCAAATGAAGAACCTGTTTATAATAGTTATCTACTACCCGTACAACAATGGGAGCTGGATGGAAACCCCAGATCTCAGAGCCATATGATAACAGAGGGATCACCTTGATATCAAAAATGTGCAATAATACATTAACAGGCAAATTTAAGTAGTTATTTACATTACATTTTAACACTCTGATTACTTTCATAGCCTGTTCCGCAAGTGTTTTTTGTGTGGCATACCATGACCCTGAACAAGAGAGATGCACACCTAAATACTTATAGGATGACACTATCTCAACTCAACTACTTTTCATACTTCCTGAGATGGCCTGATTTAAGGAATATAACTACTTTAGTTTTATTAATATTGACGCTCAATTGCCTATTTATTACAATTTATTACAATACACACACATTTTGTCTAATCTCCTTTGCAATGCAACAACACTACGCTCAATAATTACCCTATAATCTGCAAACAATAACATTAGAACCTGTAATATGCCTATTTCAACACACCTCTCACCATCCTCACCAAGAAACTCTATAATATCATTTGCATAAAATAAAAATAATAACGGTGGCATCTGACAACCTTGGTGCACACCATATAAGCAATCAAACACATCAGAGTAACCATCTTTCACAGCAACACAAGATACTACTTTTGAATACATATTTTGAATAAGGCGGAAGACTTTTCCTTTTATATTGTTAGTCCATAACTTATACAGCAAGCCATAGTGCGATACAGAATCAAAAGCAGCCTTTAGGTCAATAAACGCACAGTAAAGCCTTCCCTTGTATAGAGATAGGTACTTTGTAATAATAGTATCTAAAACAAAAATATTATCTACTGTTTGAAAACCCTTTCTGAAGCTAGATTGTTCAGATATTATGGTATTGTTGTTATCAGCCAGATGGTAAAGTCTATTACATATTAATTTAGAAAAAACTTTCCCTGAAACCTCTAACAGGGTAATAGGCCTATAATTTGAAGGTGAATTAACGCTACCCTTTTTATACAGTGGTAAGCTTACTCCGATAGTCCACATGTCTGGATATTTACCTGAAGATAACACAGCATTAAATAAAGTTTTTAGCATTTCAATACAACTCAATGGGGCATTCTTAAAGAATTCTATGGGTAAACCACTTAGACCTGGGGCTTTTCCATTTTGCATATGCTTAATAACATCCACAATTTCCTGACATGAAATTTCTCTATCCAAACCTTCATTGTCAGTTGTAACTTCTATCAAATCATCGCTAATATAATTCACAAAATCAGCAATATATACTAGTATAAAAATCCCTTTCTTCTGGAGATTTATGTAAGCCATGGAATAAGTTTTCAAAATATGATGCCCATTCAAGTGGTGTAATATTATTAGATATCGTCTTTGGTCTAGATTTAACAGCGTTTCAAAATGTTTTACTGTCATTATGGGATAATGCTGTCATTAAATTATCCGCTATCATCTTACAGAATGCTGATTTCTTGAGGTAACACAGTTCTTTATAGCACTTCAGTGCGAGTTGATATGCTGACCTAGCTTCGGCCAAGTTGTTGGCATGAAAAGCACACAATAGGCGACGCGCACGTGTCCGAGCATGTAAACATTCCAGGTCATACCATTCTCCATGTTTGTTGTTGTTTTGATTACCAATGTGTTGTTGAAAGTTTGATGCCCAAGATGCCATAATGTTATGGAGTTTATTATACGCACTGTTAACATCCTGACTTATGCACATTTCATTCACAGCATTCAATGAGTCGTTTGATATGTTTTCCCATGCAGATATGTATTTCTGTTTATTGCTATCATTCCATTTGTAGCGTGACTTCCTACCGGCGTTCTTAGATATATTACATACATCAGTGGTACATGTGTCAATAACAGTATATGATATGGGAAAGTGAGTCGATTCTACTTCATCACAAACACCAAAACCAATGAACAGGTTCATCATATCGTTTGAGCATAAAACATAGTCCACAACACTCATACCATTATTAGCTATGCAATTTATCTTACCTTTACCAAAATCATCAAATAGTTTACCATTACATATTCTTAACCCTGTGTTTTTAAAATTTCAAAAGTTCATGACCCCGTTTGTTTACGACTGAGTCCTGAGAAACACATTTTATCACATGATCGCCGTCACATCTATCACATGATCATGCTGTTAAAGTCTCCCTGTATCAAAACTAAACATCCATGATATTTATTTCTAAAGTAACTCATGTCAGTTTCCAATTTTTCGAAAATATTTTCATCTGAATGTTCACTAGATTCAGGTGGCGAAAAGTAAACCACACCCCATATTAGTTCAATTTCATGCATTAAGTTGGAGACCTTCACCCACATCATGTTAGTTGAACTTGATGTCATTATTGTTGCACGGTCCGAAATAGAATGTTTCACTAGTATTAATAGGCCACCAGAGTTTTTAATAGCACTACTCTTTCTCTCACTAATTTGTTTATAGTGGTTGTATCAATCGAAAGTAAAGTTGTCACATTCATCTTCCCATGTTTCAACTAATCCAATCAGATCATGCTTTGAGATGAATTCTCTAAATGCAGCTCTGTTCAAAAGTTTTTTCAGGCCTTCACAGTTCCATACTGCACACTTCACACACTGTTTATTATGAGCCTGACCGCACCCCTAGGTGTAAGCAAAATCACTCGTTTGTAACAGTGGGAGCGTTTTAACCAAGGAAAGGGTTTCCTTTCCCGATTCTAGTTCATACACCTTATTTTGGATTCGTTCCAAGGCTCCCAATACTACCCCATAAACCCTTTAAAAACTATAAAAACATGCCTTTTAAGACCTCCTTCTGCTTCAATATCATACTGATGGTAGACTGGTTTGGCCATATTCCTTTGTGATTTCACTTGAGCTCGTTTCTTCTCACTCACACTGGAAATCACACGCACGTGTGTGTGTGTGTGTGTGTGTGTGTGTGTGTGTGTGTGTGTGTGTGTGTGTGTGTGTGTGTGTGTGTGTGTGTGTGTGTGCGTGTGTGTGTGTGTGTGTGTGTGTGTGTGTGCAGTGTCTGTGTGTTTGTGTGTGTGTGTGTGTGTGTGTGTGTGAGTGTCTGTGTGTGTGTGTGTGAGTGTGTGTGTGTGTGTGTGTGTGTGTGTGTGTGTGTGTGTGTGTGTGTGTGTGTGTGTGTGTGTGCGAGTGTCTGTGTGTGCGTACGTGCGTGTGTGCGTGCGTGCCCGTGTGTTGACCATGTCTCCTTAGTAAAGTGATAATCTTACAAATGTTTATGGAAGGTTAAAAGCCTGAGTCAAGAAATAAAGCATGAAACAACAGTAACTCTGTCCTTTACACGAAAAGCATCATGGTAGATGCCAATAGCCAATGGGAGGGAGCTGCATCATCCCTCCTAGCCAATGGGAGGCCAGCAGGGCGGGATGTTGAGAGATAGGCAATGGGAGGTAGCTGCGTCATCCCACCTAGCAAATGGAGAACGTCATTAATGGGAGAGCAGCTCGTGCATTGTTTGAATGGCTCATTTTAATGTTTGAATGGCGTGTTTTAATGTTTCAATGGGCCTTTTAATGTTCAAGATGGCGCTTTCGTAACGTGAACTTGTTTCGTATCCAGAGACAAAAATTTTAGGAAAATGCATTTAGTAATCTGAATTTTTCATTTGGTGAGACTTTCATAAAGTGAGGTACCACTGTATTAAGATGTTTTTGCTTCTTACCTCTGGATGTTCATAGGAGAACTAGATGCGGATGAAGTTGGATTCGTATTTTCTTTCAAGATGTTCTGACTAAAGACATCACCTGACATTTCATTCATCATGGCCGACTCATTCTTCATGGCACTGTTGGGTAATTCAAGCAGCAGCAATTTGCTGTCTGGAGGAATATCTTCCAGTTCTCCATCTATATATTCTTCACGTTTTGAGTTGTAATATTGGCGTGTGTAATCTTTTCTCTTTATATTGATTTTGTTCTCAACAGTGGACCAGAATGTACCCTTATCAACAATAGACAAGATTTTTTGGACTGGCCAAACGTTACCAAAAACTGCATGGTTCCTGTCAAACATATTCAAACACCTTTGCAGTCAGACAACTAAGCAGTAAAATAAAGATGTGGTTTTGATATCAACATTGACATTATGTCTGTGAATAATTCCATAACATTTAAGAGATAACCTACCAATGATACAAGAACAACATTTAGTAAATATGATTTTACAAAACGACATATTAAGGTCACATTAGTTGGTATCAATATGGTATTTAAGGGAAACATATTCTTGAGGACAAAGTTATTGTCAAACAAATGAATATTTAAATGTTGAACTGTTTATCAAGATCTCACTGGGTAAATTTTGAATTTTTTTTTTTTTACATTCTCTTATACATTTTGGAATATAAAACACAGACAAATTAGAATGGAAATATTGAAAAACAAATTAACAAATAATTATATATTAATACAGGTCCTTCTAAAAAAATTAGCATATTTCTGTAATGTACTGATAAACATTAGACTTTCATATATTTTAGATTCATTACACACAACTGAAGTAGTTCAAGCCTTTTATTGTTTTAATATTGATAATTTTGGCAAAAAAGTAAAGAAAAACCAAAAATCCCTATCTCAAAAAATTAGCATATTTTATCCGACCAATAAAAAAAAGTGTTTTTAATACAAAAAAAGTCAACCTTCAAATAATTATGTTCAGTTATGCACTCAATACTTGGTCGGGAATCCTTTTTGCAGAAATGACTGCTTCAATGTGGCGTGGCGTGAAGGCAATCAGCCTGTGGCACTGCTGAGGTGTTATGGAGGCCCAATGCTTTGATAGCGGCCTTAAGCTCATCCACAGTGTTGGGTCTTTTGTCTCTCAACTTTCTCTTCACAATATCTCATAGATTCTCTATGGGGTTCAGGTCAGGAGAGTTGGCAGGCCAATTAAGCACAGTAATACAATGGTTAGTAAACCATTTACCAGTGGTTTTGGCACTGTGAGCAGGTGCCAGGTCATGCTGAAAAATGAAATCTTCATCTCCATAAAGCTTTTCAGCAGAAGGAAGCATGAAGTGCTCCAAAATCTCCTGATAGCTAGCTGCATTGACCCTGCCCTTGAAAAAACACAGTGGACCAACATCAGCAGCTGACATGGCACCCCAGACCATCACTGACTGTGGGTACTTGAGACTGGGCTTCAGGCATTTTGGCATTTCCTTCACCCCAGTCTTCCTCCAGACTCTGGCACCTTGATTTCCAAATGACATGCAAAATTTGCTTTCATCCAAAAAAAGTTCTTTGAACCACTGAGCAACAGTCCAGTGCTGCTTCTCTGGTTCAAAGGTGTCTTGACCTGGGGAATGCAGCACCTGTAGTCAATTTCCTGCACATGCCTGTGCATGGTGGCTCTGGCTGTTTCCACTCCAGACTCAGCCCACTGCTTCCACATGTCCCTCAAGGTCTGGAATCGGCCCTTCTCCACTGTCTTCCTCAGGGTCCAGTCACCTCTTCTGGTTGTGCAGTGTTTTCTGCCACACCTTTTCCTTCCCACAGACTTCCCACTGAGGTGCCTTGATACAGCACTCTGGGAACAGCCTATTCGCTCAGAGATTTCTTTCTGTGTCTTACCCTCTTGCTTGAGGGTGTCAATGATGGCCTACTGGATAGCAGTCAGGTCGGCAGTCTTACCCATGATTGCGGTTTTGAGTAATGAACCAGGCTGGGAGTTTTTAAAAGCCTCAGGAATCTTTTGCAGGTGTTTAGAGTTAATTGGTTGATTCAGATGATTAGGTTAATAGCTCGTTTAGAGTATCTTTTCATGATATGCTAATTTTTTGAGATAGGAATTTTGGGTTTTCATGAGCTGTATGCCAAAATCATCAGTATTAAAACAATAAAAGACCTGCAATATTTCAGTTGATCTGCAATGAATCTAAAATATATGAAAGTTTAATTTTATCAGTACATTACAGAAAATAATGAACTTTATCACAATATGCTAATTTTTTTAGAAGGACCTCTATGTGTCTGATACATATGAAATTCTTGCTAAATTGAACTTACAAAGCAAGTTGCTTCTTGTTGTCCAACTGCTCTGATGAGAGGTGCTATTCAATATGGCGATTCTGTCCAAGTGTATTATAAGTGAATTCTCCTCCCCTCGCACCCTCACTGTTTTTCCAACAAACACTGTACACAGCACAAAGTTAAAGACTGAACCGATTCCTCGCGCAATCTCACCTGATCTCACCAAGTTCCCGGATGTCTAAGAGAATTACAACCAAACTTTAATTTATAGGTAAGTCTTGTTTAGTTTTAAAATTAACTGGTGGTTTAGCTCAGTTGGTAGACCGTCTGCTTTATCCTCTGGAAAGTCAGAGTTCGAATCTGGCTGTGTCATACCATAAGATGTTAAAATTGGGCAGTTTTTGCTTACTGCTCAACATCAAACGAATGGTGAGGGGTGCCCAGAGCACAAAGCAAATTTCAATGTATGTAATGTTGTTTGTTTAACACCGATATCGTGTTATCTCCTCTGGGCCATAGCCCTCCCAGTCCACCAAGAACTGGAGATTAGAGGCCCAGATCTTCAAAGCCTGGCTAACTCTAACGGCCTCCGAGTCATCAATAAAGTGTGGAGGGGAAGGGGCTTAGGAATTGGGCAGAGCTGTTTAGTCTTCTTCTTTTCCTTTTGGCTTTTCCCTTCGGGAGTCGCCACAGAGAATCATCTGCCTCCATCTCACCCTATCCTTTGTATCTTCTTCTCTGATACCAGCGACCTTCATGTCCTGCTTCACGACATCCATGAATCGTCTCTTTGGTCTTACTCTAGGCCTTCTGCCTGGTAGTTCTAACCTCAGCATCCTACTACCAATATACTCACTATCCCTCCTCTGTACATGTCCAAACCATCTCAATCTAGCCTCTCTGACTTTGTCTCCAAAACGTCTTACATGTGCTGTCCCTCTGATGTGCTCATTCCTGATCCTATCCATCCTCATTACTCCCAGAGAGAACCTCAACATTTTCATCTCTGCTACTTCCAGCTCTGCCTCCTGTCTTTTCCCCAGGGCCACTGTTTCTAAACCATACAACATCGCTGGCCTTACCACCGTCTTGTACACTTTTCCTTTCATTCTTGCCAATACTCTCCTATCACACATCACTCCAGACACTTTTCTCCAACCATTCCAGCCTGCCTGCACACACTTCTTCACCTCCTTTCCACACTCTCCACTTCTCTGGATTGTCATCTGCAAACATCATAGTCCATGGAGATTCTTGTCTAACCTCGTCTGTCAGCCTGTCCATCACCATAGCAAACAAGAAGGGGCTCAGAGCTGACCCTTGATGCAGTTCCATCACCACCTTGAACTCTTCTGTCACACCAACAGCACACCTCACCACTGTCTTACATCTCTTGTACATGTCCTGCACCACTCGAACATACTTCTGTGCCACTCCAGACTTCCTCATGCAATACCACAGTTCCTCTCTCGGCACCCTGTCATATGCTTTCTACAGATCCACAAAGGCACAATGCAGCTCCGTCTGACCTTCTCTGTACGTCTCTATTAACATCCTCAAGGCAAACACTGTATCTGTGGTGCTCTTTCTTGACATGAAACCAAACTGTTGTTCACAAATGCTGACCTCTGCCCTTAGTCTAGCTTTTACTATTCTTTCCCATAACTTCATCGTATAGCTCATCAACTTTATCCCTCTGTAGTTGCCACAACTCTGCACGTCTCCCTTGTTCTTAAAAATGGGCACCATCACACTTCTTCTCCATTCCTCTGGCATCCTCTCATTCTCTAATGTTCTTGTCAGGAAATCTACTTCTACCTCTCATAGACACTTCCATACCTCCACAGGTATGTCATCAGGGCTAACTGCCTTTCCATTCTTCATCCTCTTCAATACCCTCCTCACTTTACCCTTACTGATCTTTGCTACTTCCTGGTCCTCAACGGTCACCTCTTCTCCTCTTTTTTCTCTCTCATGTTCCTTATTCATCAGCTCTTCAAAGTACTCTTTCCATCTTCACACACTTCTGTCATCAGTCAATACATTTCCGTCTCTGTCCTTAATCACTCTAACTTGCTGCACGTCCTTCCCATCTCTATTTCTCTGCTGTGCCAACCTGTATAAATAATTTTCTCCCTCTTTACTTTCCAACCGAGCATACAAGTCATCATATGCCCTCTGTTTGGCCTTTGACACCACTACCTTCGCCTTACGCTGTGTTTCCCTGTACTCTTGTTTACTCTCTTCGGTCCTCTCAATGTCCCACTTCTTCTTAGCTAACCTCTTCCTTTGTACACACTCCTGCACTTCCTCATTCCACCACCAAGTTTCCTTATCTACTCTCCTTCCAGATGACACACCAAGTACTCTCTTACCTGTCCCCCTGATCACATTTGCTGTCGTCCAGTCATCTGGAAGCACTTCCTGGCCACCCAAAGCCTGTTTCAACTCCTCCTTGAAGACAACATGACACTCTTCCTTTTTCAGCTTCCACCACTCTGTCTTCTGCTCTGCCTTTGCCTTCTTCACCTTCCTCACCATCAGCGTCATCCTGCACACCACCATCCTATGCTGTTTGGCAACACTCTCACCGGCTACTACTTTGCAGTCACTCACTTCCTTCAAATTACATCGCCTGTACAAGATGTAGTCTATTTGTGTGCTCCTACCTCCACTTTTATAAGTCACCCTATGCTCCTGTCTCTTCTGGAAGAAAGTATTTACCACAGCCATTTCCATCCTTTTTGCGAAATCTACCATCTGTCCTTCTGTGTTCCTGTCCTGGATACCAAACCTGCCCATCACTTCTTCATCCCCTCTGTTTCCTGCACCAACATGTGCATTGAAGTCTGCCCCAATGACCACTCTTTCACCTCTGGGGGTACTCTGCATCACTTAATCTAACTCACTCCAGAATCTCTCCTTCTCTTCTTGCTCACATCCTGCCTGTGGGGCATAAGCTCTAACAACATTGAACATCACACCTTCAATTTCTAACTTGAGACCCATCACTCTGTCTGACACTCTTTTCACTTCTAGAACATTCCTGACCAACTCCTCCTTCAAGATGATGCAGAATGATAATAAAATTGTCATTGGGACCTGAGTCAATGAAAACTTGAATTGGCAGGGTTTGTTATGCGGAGTGTAGCATACCTTTAATCTGAAGGCTTTTCTGGGAAGTAGAGGAGGCTCAGCTCAACCCTGCCCCTCTATGTGTTGGCGAGCCTGGCACCGCTGGACACTGGGCAAGGTAATGTCCCTGCTCACGCAGTAGATGCAGAGGCGGTTGGTCAGTTGCCATTGTCTTTCTTCCGGTTCAGCTTGGCATAGCCAAGCTGCATGGACTCATGGTGGTCCCCTCGGGCCAGTGGAAAGGAGTCCAAGGAGGTTGGGGATGAAGTGAGAGGGGTGGTGTTGGAAATCGTGGGGCCACTTGGAGGCGGGATGATGAGGCCAGCCCGCTCTCCCAGGAATCAATCTCTCTCTCTCTCTCTCTCTCTCTCTCTCTCTCTCTCTCTCTCTCTCTCTCTCTCTCTCCCATAAGCTCCTAAGCTTCTATCCTTGCTAACTTTCCACCTGGTCTCCTGAACACCCCTTATGTACACCTTCCTCCTCTGCATCATGTCAGCCAGCTCTCTACCTTTTCCTGCCATAGTTCCAATATTCAAAGTCCCTACTTTCAGTCCTAGACTCAGGCCTTTCCTCTTTTCTCTCTGCCTATGGACACGCCTCCTGCCTCTCCTTCTTCGACGTCTTCGACCAACAGTAATCCAAGTTCCACCAGCACCCTGTTGGTCAACAGCACTGATGGCGGTCGTTGTTAACCTGGGCCTTGACCGATCCAGTATGCCATTCTTTGTAGTGACTCGCATATTTTATTTGGCCTTTGTTTTACGCCAGATGCCCTTCCTGATGCAACCCTCTGCATTTATCCGGGCTTGGTTTGTGCCGTCCCTCACGGCTGCATTGGGCAGAGCTGTTTAGTAAGGAAAGGATTAGTCCAGGAAATATGGAAGATGTGGTGGATGCAGCGAAGGGTTGTGGAGAAACTTAAGCTGCACAGCAGCAGGACCCATAGCCTTCACAATAAGGTATGGACCAATAAAACAGAGAGCCAGTTTCTGGGAGTTTACCTTGAGTGGCGAAATCCTGGGGTAAAAGTCTGCTGAGTTGACCCTCACAGTGGGAAGGTGCCTTTGAATGTGTCCTGCTGCTTCATCCTGGCAGAAGCATTGTCTAGAGCCATCCATGTCCTCTTCTAGGTCTGACAACAAAAACAAAAAAGGCCTGGGTAGATTGTATACCAGCCCCCTTTTCTAAAGCAGGAAACAAGGGGCTGGTATCCAAGACAACCCTCAATGGGAAACAGGCCTGTGGAACAGGGCTGTGGCAAAGTTCACACTTATCCTTGATGAAAAGTTGATTTTCTCATAGGCATTGGAGAATATGGCAGACATGGCTGACCTGTTCAGTGAGAGAATCTGTGAGACAGGCAAGGCTCTGAGACAGGAGTAGGCTGTGATGGAGGAGTGGACTGTAGCAAATCTTGTGCTGGAGCAGGTTGTGGTCATGGGTATAGATAGATTGTTGTACCTTTGTTGCCATATTGGTGATGGCCGGGAACATGACAGACATAGTTTTACCAACCTCTTTGATTTGTGCTTGATGTCTCCCCTACACGAGTCCATGTTGTTCCAATACATTCATCCACTATTTTAGGGCTGCTGTCTGTGGTCAGATGATCATGTTCGATTTTATATAGGGAAAGGGTTCAATCATGGACAGAAGTGCAAACATTCCAAGATGGCAGGGAAACCAAACCGGCAATGGTCAGAGAATTCCCAGGAGTCAAAACAGAGGGCACACCTCAAAGGACTTCAAAAAGGGTAAGTACCCTGAACCGGCTCTGCTTACTGCCTCTTTCCATAAGCAATCCCAGAGTAGAATACGATCCAGTCCCTCTCGAGATGGGTGGTTCCATGGCTCAAGCCACATCTCGAGGTGAGTTTGAATAGTCTATAGATCTAGTAGGTATTTCTCAACCTCGCACATCAGCTCAGACTCCTTATCAACCAGAGGTGTCATTCCATGTCCCAAGAGCCAGAGTCAGTAGCCGGAAAAAATAATTTTAAACAGTGTTTTTAAAAAGTTCTGGTTCACATATAGGTTGTTATATGTTGTCATATACCTTTCCAACAACTATCATGATATCATGGTTATCCTGTTGTCATAGCCTTGTTTTTATTCTCTTATCTGTCTTCTGAAAAAAAAGTGAAATCCAAGTGATAGTATCACTAACCCCTACATATTATACAGTCTAGCAAAAAAAAACAAAAAACCCTGAACCCTACTCTGAAATAGGAACAATTTTTTTTAACCTGTCTGAAATCAGTGCACACAGCTGTGTGACTTAGGCCTTGTGTGGAAGATTGAATCCCTGATGATCCTCTAATGAATCACTGATCAGGCTGTCCCAGAGAGGGCCTTTTGGAAAATGCAATTAAAACGATAGCAGAAAGAGAAGTGTCTTTCAGAAAGCACGGACAGCCTTTTCCAGAGCAACAGGCCTTGGGAATTAATTAGTCAATGTTAATAAGAGTCTATTCCCAAAAGGATACCCGTAAGCCCATCCAGTATTAGGCAACATTTTTCAAAACACATTCGGTCTTTATTTTTCTTAAGACCATTCAACTCTCACGCCATGATTTTTGATGACTTGCATTTGATTCCAGTATCATCACCAAAATGAGTAATGAGGAATATAAAGTGAAAATCTTATGAGAAAAAAATAATTATGTAACTAAGCAATGTGGTTAATTACATTAGCTCCACTCTGAAATCCTGATAGGAATCTACCCACTGGAATTAATTTATTCTACGGAAATTCATATTAAGAAGATTGGTGTTTGAATTATGCAATACCAACCCTGCATATTATATATTTTAATATACAACAAACTAAAGCAAAGTGACAATCCTTTTCCAGAATGCTGAATCAGAATACAGAGCAAAAACATCTGAAATACTCCTTACTCTCGAATTGTCATCCTCCAGCACTCTCAGTCTCCATTCATCAATATATTCAATTTAGTTCTGTTTTATTTATAGCATTGATCATAATTAACATCTTCATTAAGCAGATTCACATAGCAAAAATAAATTTAATACAAAATTAAACATATTTTAAATCCAACACATCCATAATAAACAAGCCTGCGGCGATGGTAACAAAAAAACCTCCATCAAACAACACGAAAAAGAAACTTTGAGGGGATTCAGACTCAGAATGGAAACCTGTCCTCATTTTGGTGAAACAACATAAAAATAGAAATCACATGTAGCAGAAACTTCAATACAGTTGAATATGAGGTCAAATTGGTTATATTATAACTGTACTCTGAATTTTAATTCTAAATCATTGCATAAAAAGTTTTGATAACATCAGCAGTGGAATGTCATCTTTCAGTTTCTGAGTGAATACTTAGGTCCATATGAATCAGTATCGGCAGGAGTAAGAGGATTCTAAGATGAGAACTCCAACCACTTGCACCCAGGATGGATAACAAGATTTGGAGAAAAGAATAAGGCTCACTGGGATCACAGTAGTATGTGTACTCAACATACAAAGCGAGAGAGAGGGGTTGTTAGGTATGCTCATACCAGTGTAATGATTAAAGAAAAATGTTTTACAGTGATCAGTGCAAGCAGGGACTCCGATATGATAGCATAACTATTGGTCTATAGTTGGACAGCTGATATGGGTCGAGATCAGGTTGTCTAATCAGAGGTTTCATAACTGCTAGTTTAAAGTATTTCTGTACATAACCAGTGCTGAGGGAAGAATTTCTTCTTCTTCTTCTTCTTCTTCTTCTTCTTCTTTTCCTTTCGGCTGTTCCCTTCAGGGGTTGCCACAGCGAATCATCTGCCTCCATCTCACCCTATCCTCTGCATCTTCTACTCTTACTCCAACGACCTTCATGTCCGCCTTCACAACATCTTAAATCTTCTCTTTGGTCTTCCTCTAGGCCTTCTGCCTGGTAGTTCCATCCTCAGCATCGTACTACCAATATACTCACTATCCCTCCTCTGTACATGTCCAAACCATCTCAAACTAGCCTCTCTGACTTTGTCTCCAAAACGTTCTACATGTGCTGTCCTTCTGATGTGCTCATTCCTGATCCTATCCATCCTCGTGACTCCCAAAGAGAACCTCAACATTTTCATCACTGCTACCTCCAGCTCTGCCTCCTGATTTTTCCCCAGTGCCACTGTTTCTAAACCATACAACATCGCTGGCCTTACCACCGTCTTGTACACTTTTCCTTTCATGCTTGTCGATACCTTCATATCACACATCACACCGGATATTTTTCTTCAACCATTAAACCTGCCTGCACACGATTCGTCACCTCTTTTAAACACTCTCCATTGCTCTAGATTGTTGAGTCTAAGTACTTAAAATCGTCCACCTTCTTTATCTCTGCTCCCTGTAACCTCACCGTTCCTCTTGGGTCCTTCTCGTTCACACACATGTATTCTGTCTTACTGAGGCTAACCTTCATTCCTCTCCTTTCCAGGGCATACCACCACCTCTTTAGATTTTCCTGCACTTGTTCTCTGATCTCACTACAGATCACAATGACATCTGCAAACATCATAGTTCATGGGGATTCTTGTCTAACCTTGTCTGTCAGCCCGTCCATCACCATAGCAAACAAGAAGGGGCTCAGAGCTGACCCTTGATGCAGTCCCACCTCCACCTTCTGTCACACCAATAGCACAGCTCACCACTGCCTTACATCTCTCATACATGTCCTGCTCCACTCTAACATACTTCTCTGCCACTCCAGACTTCCTCATGCAATACCACAGTTCCTCTCTCGGCACCCTGTCATATGCTTTCTCCAGATACACAAAGGCACAATGCAGCTCCCTCTGACCTTCTCTGTACTTCTCTACTAACATCCTCAAAGCAAACACTGCATCTGTGGTACTCTTTCTGGGCATGAAATCAAACTGTTCTTCACAAATGCTGACCTCTGCTCTTAGTATAGCTTCCACTCTTCTTTCCCATAACTTCATCATATGGCTCATCAATTTTATCCCTCTGTAGTTGCCACAACTCGGCACGTCTCCCTTGTTCTCAAAAATGGGCACCAGCACACTTCTCTTCTATTCCTCCGGCATCTTCCACTCTTTCACCTCTGGGGGTACTCTGCATCACTTCATCTAACTCACTCCAGAATCTCTCCTTCTCTTCTAGCTCACATCCTGCCTGTGGGGCATAAGCACTAACACCATTGAACACCACGCCTTCAATTTCTAACTTGAGACTCATCACTCTGTCTGACACTCTTTTCACTTCTAGAACATTCCTGACAAACTCCTCCTTCAAGATGACTCCTACTCCATTTCTCTCCCCATCCACACCATGAAAAAACAGCTTAAACCCTGCTCCTTAGCTTCTAGTCTTGCTACCTTTCCACCTGGTCTCCTGAACATACAGTATGTCCACCTTCCTCCTCTGCATCATGTCAGCCAGCTCTCTACCTTTTCCTGCCATAGTTCCAACATTCAAAGTCCCTACTTTCAGTCCTAGACTCATGCCTTTCCTCTTTTCTCTCTACCTACGGACACGCCTCCCGCCTCTCCTTCTTGTGAAACGTGACCCGACACCAGAATAAGCGGAAGACGACGATGATGACGAGCTAAATTAAATTGGAGACAGCAAGCCAGGCCTCCTCATCCAACATCAGTGTGTGACCTCTGAATCGTAGCTGTGTTTTGTGAAACATTTGTCCATAAATTCTAATTATGTCTTACTTATCTTGACAGTTAGAAATAAAGAAAAGTTTAAATGCAAAGAAGAAAATGTATAATATGTATACAAATAGAAAATGGATTTATATATTTAGCTATCTGATTCATCATTAAGTGCAATAGTACCTTCAAAATTCATAATGGATTCACTGATATAGCCTTCACATGGAATTCATCGTGAACTTTTCACTTTTCCTGAAGAAATTGTTTTCGCAGTAACTTGAAGGAGTTGCCAAACAAGCAGAACTGGGAGTAAGCGTCACAATTAACATGCTTAAAATGGAAAAACAAACTTCAAGATTATGATTTTTGTCTGCTTTTCTTGCATCACAACATAGTATGTACAGCAAACCTAAAGTTAAAAAAAAAAGAGTCTCGCCCACCAAGTGTGTCTGAGCTTAGGTAGCTTTATCCTTAAATGATAATTAATAATAAGCTTTTAAAACCACATACATATTTCTTCAATTTTGTTGCTTTTTGTGGAATCCTAAAATTAATAGAACAGCCGACCTCTTAGAGATAAGTTATGCAACTGTGGAAAAGTGTCAGCCAGTGACACACTGCATAGAGGCTTCTATCCCTAGAACTGACACCGGACATTTGTTCCTCAGAGCAGAATAATAAACTTGTGCTGGGTGAAAAATACACCTCGCACTCATTTGCCAAATTGCCTTCTTACTATGAATGTGATTGCTGGTGCTGTATGGGTTTGCTGATGGCTTTGAAGTCTGGTCAATACATGGTGAGGTTCAGCTTCGTTTAAGCTTCAATCTGTTAAATGTGACCGTAGGTTGGTCTTGATATTTTTTATGTGTGAGAACGGCTGTTCACTTGCATACAAAGAACTAAACATGGTCAATACAACAAGACTCACATGCTGCAGTGTTTGGTATGTGACAGGAAGCGTGTTCCAAGTTTTTACAATCAGCTGGTCTGCGGGTTGATGTTTTTTCATGTCTGTGCCTTTGGGTTTGTTTGCCCTCAGGGTGAAAGTCTTTACAACTCTTCACTAAATGATGAAGTTGTTCACCCATATGTCTGAGGCCTTCAGATCAGCTACTTGTACCTCAAAATCTCTGATAGAGACACCAGAGAAGAAACTCATTTTGACTTTTTCCAAAAGTGTGCTCAGGAGATTCCTCAAAGCATGCTCTCAATGACTGCAGAAGATCAGATGTGAAGACTGCCAGCTGTTGGAGATCAAAATGTTGAGCGGGGGTCACTTACTGGGCTGGCATCTTTACATTTTGTTTTCAAAGTGCAGTAAACAACCTGTTTCAATATCCATGCAAAAGATTTCCAGCTTGTTTTCAAATGCAAAAACTGCTTGTTTGAAGGACTGTATTTCCAATGCCTTGCATTTTCACAGAGAGTTGGTTCAGATGTTCAGTCATGTCCATGAGATAAAACTTGAGGAGCCATCAGTGTTCGCTAGCTCAGGATATCTGACGTCTTTCATTAGAGGAAAGTCCAGATAACAAAACAGCATAGCAAAACAAAACAGCTAAACACCTTTTGCCATTTAACACACACGGCTCTGCAAATTTAGACCGGGATAATTGTCCCCATCCCATACTTCATCCAGCAGTGTTTTAAACTTGCGATCGTTTAAAGTTTACCATCTGAATGACCAACAAAATCACTTCACCAAGCCGCTTGTCACACATTTGAGCACAAAGTGCCTCCTGAGGTAAAAAGAAATTAAATCATAGGGTGGGTCTATTTTTCTGTTCACAAAGAAGCTACAAATTCTCCATTTTTTCCCACCATAAATAGAGTACACACAGAAGTAAGTTTATCTGTCGGTAGACTTTTTCCATTCACAAACTCCATGAATGACTTGAATAAATCCTTCCCTCTTGCTTTCCCTTTTAGTGGCAAAATGGCAAGACTTTCTTCATGCAGTGTGTAACATTGCAACATTCCTGACCTGGGATAAATAACTGACATCTGGTGACTCATCCAAATTGAATTAAAAATATTTCACAGCATTTATATCCTTCACTTGATTTGACATCATGATGGTACGATCGTGAACAGTTCTTGCTGACAGAGACATGTCTTTTATCTGTTTGATCATCTTTATCTAAAAAGTCATTAAAAAGTTAGTCTACACTAAGCACAGATGTTGTGGTATATTCATCATCTTGAAACGGCTTCCTGTTCCTCACAAATGCTAAAGAACCAGCAAAGCTAGTCAAATTCCAGTCACCTTGTTGGAAAGAGACACAGAACTGCTGCTGACTAGCTTGCACTCTGGATAGTAGCTTTTGACAGACCTTCTTTCTGCTGCCCCCTGCCGAATATTTCAATGCAAATGTGCCATGTGTTGAAATGTCACGATCATTGCATATTAGAGACATTGCAGAACCTGCTCGATCCACAAAAGCAAATTCTTCTGTTTAGTCTTGCTGAAATGCACGATACTCCTCATCTTTTTACTATTCGCCATGGGTTCGCTCTTTATAAATAAGCTGAATAAAGATGATGTAGATTAAGTTCATGACCTCACAATGTCTCGTGCAGGCTGTTGCATATAATCCAGTAAAATTAGAGCTTCAAGGTATCAGTTCCTCTCGTACAGATAGGATTGGATCTCCACCCGCCACCCAAAATTGATGAGGTTGAAAACAGAAGTATATATTAAAATACCCGATAATTTTTTAGTTTTGTTTATTTTGATAGCTTTTTTAAATAATGTGATTGCAGTTTGTTTGTTTTGGTTTTTTTTTACTTAAATGCAGTGAAATTATGCATTAATTTTTCTGTTAAAAAAAGACCAGCTAAGATTTATCTGAGAGCCAGATAAAGTCAATAAAAGAGACATGCCTTTGGATGTGGGAAGAAAAGGGAGCACCATGCCACCCAACTTCTTGAAAATAATAATAAAAAAATTTATCAAATTCCAAACTGTGTTGCTTTTCATTGCATAATTATAAAATTACCAGAACAATCAGCTGGTTAGGGCAAGTTTTTAGCCTAGCTATCACTTAGTTTGTCTTGTGGAATGCAGAACTTCTGCAAAGGCATAAATATGTATATTAAAAAAATAAATAAATAAAAAACCTCCAAAATGTTTCATAATAAATCAATATTGTTCAGTTAGAACAAGATAAAATAATACACTTCCCAATAACTTAACATTGTTCAGTTTATAGCAATATCATCATCTTCTAGGGTCAGGTCAGAGGGGCAGAAACCTAAGCAAAGAGGTCCAGACGACCCTCTCCCCAGCCACTTCCTCCAGCTATTCCGGGGAGACACTGAGGGGTTCCCAGACAAACCGAGAGATACAGTCCGTCCAGCGTGTTCTAGGTCGACCCCGGGGTCTGTTCCTGGTTAGACATGCCCGAAACACTACACCAGAGAGGCATTCAGGAGGCATTCTGACCAGATGCCCAAGCCACCTCGACTGGCCCCTCTCAATGCGGAGGAGCAGCCATTCTACTCAAAGTTATCCAAGATGGTAGAGTGCCTCACCTTATCTCCAAGGGAGAGCCCTGCCACCTGGTGAAGGAAGCTGATTTCAGCCGCCTGTATCCGCGATCTTGTTCGTTCGATCACCACCCAAAGCTCGTGGCCATAGGTGAAGATTGGAACGTAAATCGACTGGTAAATTGAGAGCATTGCCCTGCGGCTCATCTCCCTCTTCACCATGACGGAGCGGTACGGGCTCCGTTTTACAGCAGAGGCTGCAGCGATCTGCCTGTCAATATCCCGCTCCATCCTTCCCTCACTCGTGAACAAGACTCCAAGATACTTAAACCTCTTCGCTTGTGGCAGGGCCTCATTCCCTACCCGGAGGGTACATTCCACCCTTGTCTGACTAAGAACCATAGCTTCGGACTTGGAGGTGCTGATTCTCACCCCGGCTACTTCACACTCGACTGTGAATCGCTCCAATGAGACCAAGAGGTCCCGGCTTGATGAAGCCAAAAGGACAACATCGGCAAAAAGCAGAGAGGAGATCCAGTGGCCACCAAACCAGAACCCCTCGGCTGCGCCTAGAAATTCTGTCCATGAAAATCATATAAAAAAGTTCTACCAATATAAAATATTAAACAATACACTTCATAATAGCTCTCAACATTGTTCAGTTATAATATAAAAATACTTCATAACTCATCATTGTTCACCTGTAATAATATAAAACGAACTCACTTTTTCAGCTCATTCATCATTTTATTATCTAGATCAATAGAGACGAAGATTTGAAGTTTTTCAAGTCGTGTCCTGAACTTCTCTCAGCCACACCCCCATAAAGAGACAGCATCACCACAGTAACAAACATTGTGGCACCCATTCGCAGGGTGAGTATTGTGTTCATTACAGAACGAAGGCAATTACTCTTAATCAGCTGTATCAGTGTAACTTTAAAAACAAGGTTAATGCTAGGAGGAAACCTGTAGCAGTGCTTTATCTCGGTGATGAATGTGAGACTCATTAAGCCAACTGAGCGTCCTGAGGGTATAGACTGAGATTAGGAGGAACTTTCCACGGTTAATAAGGACTACAACCCACCCCCGTATATTCATACAAGAATGTGTGTATATAACAAAGACATTCAATGATATAAATGCTTATAATAACAATTAAAATTCAAAAAATGCATAAGATGTAAATAAAATATAAATACACACATACAGCCGCGCGAGCACACAGATGCGCACCTCACAAAATGCAAGTAGTTTTGTTAGGTTGATTTTTTGTTTGGTTTTTTGCATAATTGGCCTTGTTTTGTGGCCTTTTCCTTAACTTTACCCTATTTTCCTTCATTTCCTTATTTCTTTCATTGTTCTATGAATATTTTTGAAAAACCCATATGCACTGAAGCATGAAGTAGCGAAGGATCACTGTAGATCCCCCCCCGAGCAAGTCACTATCAAGATTTGTCTATAAAATTATAATCAATAATATCTCTGCATAACAGTGTATCTTTATTAACATTAAAAACAACAACAAAAAAACATGTAGCTCAACTTACAATAAAGAAAAACTTAATGTTTTTTTTTATCTGTAACAGAAAAGATTTAAAGTGCATCAATGTGCCTGAAATAATAATAATAATTTTAAAAAATGCATCCTTATTTAAACCAATTTAACTTATTTAGGTCTTAATATCTCCGTCTCGCTCCACCTTTCTCTTTGTGCCTGTTAGAATTTTTTTCCGTGTTGTTTCTTGAGGGGTTGTTTACTGCACTTATCGTTTGCTCGTGCGAAAAACCGCTACACCATAGCATGACAATGAGAGTGCCAGTTCCAACTAGTGGAGTGCATGTGCAATTACACTTAATTCCTGTACACTATTCCAGAAAAGCATGCTCCCCAGGGTCATACGTGCGCCCCACTATTTGAGAAGCACTGATTATATAAGTGAAATCTTACATTTCTTTCATTTCTGGTCAGCACTACATGAAAATCTGACAAATAAATTGAACTGAAAGTAGTGAGCTGAAGAATTGGAGTGTGAACAATAGCGCCATCATCAAAACTCACACATCATTTAAAGTCACTAATGTAGCTTCAGTGAATTATGCAACCTCACAAGACTGAGATCTTTTACATTTGCAAGTCAAATGGAAATTCTCATCAGCATGCAGCCAGAGCTTTAGGATACCCAGCCTTTTCATGACGCACAGAAAAGAACATCTCATTTGTGTTTGAAATGTGCTCCTTTCTTTCCAAAACGCAAGGGTTCAGTCATCTTGTAGCTTATTCTATTACTTAAAAAAGCCACCTACAGTGTGTGAACCTGGTTTAGGACCATTCATGAATTACCGACTGTACCTTTTCAGTGCTAATGCTGTGGATAGGCAGAGAATCTCCAGATTCCAAACTCAGCACTGAGAGACTAGAGTGAACCAGTTCATCTGTAAGATAGAAGGAATAAATGAGCCTAGTATTAATCTTAACTCCAGTAGTGAGATCACTTTCAGAAATCTATAGAGCTATGCTGAGTATTACAGGAACAATTCATTTTCCTCAGAGAACTGCTCAAGTAAATTCATCTTAAGTATTCTTCAGCACTCAAAATAAGAGTTTCCAGGTTTCCTATTTACACATGGGACAACCAGCTATTCATCATAAGGTTATCTGCTGAGCAACCAACAATTGGTAGACTGAGCTACTTCAGTAAACACAGTTTTTGTTTTAGTCTTCATGAAACTGCAGTCTTTATGTGAGCCAAGTGGCAAATTCCTGCCTCTGTACTAGAACAGTGCACTAGACTGTGTACAGCAGGCACTCATACATTACATTTGTAGTAAAAACTCTTTTGTGTAGAGTTATATATGTTACTATGTTGGTATGTGAGTTTAATGTTATTGTAGCTGTCACAAAGACCATTTAACTTAAACTAGGTGCACAAATCTAACAAGGTTAATATATAACAATCTCCAAAATATCTGTAAGTGATCAGACAACATTAAGCTGCCTAATTTTGCACATTACTTGCCTGAATTTAAGGTTGAATGAATGAACGAATGAATGCTCATTTGGGAAATATAAGACTCATACTGTTTACTTTGTAAAAAAACCTCTACCAATAAAACTCAGTTGAATGCAACATAAACAATGTTTTTTTTTTTCCTGTGTATGAGTATCCCCACTGGCTAAAATGTATTTTTTTAAAACATCCATCCATTTTCCACATGGCTTAATCCTATTAGTGCTGCAAGGAGGCTGGTAGCAATCTCAGTCGACACTGAGCAAAGGCAAGGCGCTGAACAGTTGGTCAGACCATCACAGGGTCAACACACACACACACACACACACACACACACACACACACACACACACACACACACACACAAAAAGGTGTCAGGATTATGAGATAAATAGAGTACTCCTACCAGGATTTCTGGAGGCGTTATTTTTAAGAGGCTCCATCATGTGAAACAGATTCTGCTCAATAGACGTGGCGTTTGTTTCATTTTGAGACTCATCACTACGACAAGGTGAAGCTTTTGATTTGCTTTTAGTTTTCTGCTTTAAACTGCTCTCAGATGCTCGTGTAGGATCCTGGGAATCAATCTGGCATATGGTTTTTGTTTTAGCATTTGTGAGGATGTGGAGTGTAGCTTTTTGTTTGGAGAGATTTGTCATTTCATCCTGATCATGACCCATGTCCCATTGGGCATTTTGCTCTTCAATGGCAGTTTTGCTCTGGAGCATATTTTTTAAAGTGGTGGCTTTGATCAATGTCTTATCTCTAGTTAAGTTGTTCTCAACAGCTCCGTGAATGAGAACCTCTGAAAAATGGGCTTTCTTCTGAACTCCTCTGAAAATGGAGTTGTCGTCAAATATGTCTGTATTAATAACCAGACTGCCTGGTTTGGTATCTTCAGAAACATATCCACTGGTTGTCAATGTCTCCACAGATGCACTGGATTCTGCTTCTTGGATCTCAGTGTCTGGGCTGTTACTGTTGAACTCAGGATCACACAGAGCATCCAGCTCCTCAAAACTAGTGTCAGGACCCACCTGCAGATTTGGTTTATAACAAATGATCAATATTACTAAGACATTTCAGCAGATTAAAATGACATCCTGAAATGTTTCATGGGAGTGTCTGATAAATGCTTTATAAAGCATTCTCACATTTGGCATCACCAGAAAACATTAGGTACATCACAAATATCATAATTAAATCATGTCAATAAATAAAAATGTTTAGCATTTTTCTAAAGATCTTCAAATTTATACCATAATTTCATCAAGAGTAAATCCTGTCTATGAATCTAACATGCCAAGAATAGCTCTTGATATCAGCTGTAAGTGTAAGAACAGACTGCAGCAGCTGTGAACATCATGACAACAAAAAACCTGAGCTGGATCAAAACCTCATTCATTAAGCTCATTGGGAAAAGAAAGTCATTTCTTCACTTCTGTATTAAACTAACCTTCAAGTGCTCGGCTTCGTCTTTGATGTGCAATCTGGGAAAAAAAAAAAATTATATATATATATATATATATATATATATATATATATATATATATATATATATATATATACACACACACACACACACACACACACACACACACAAATAGCTAATCTGATCGTTGTTTTTGGTAAAAATGATATTTCTGCATGGTAAATAATTGACTATCAGGTGTAGTAGAGTCATAGATTCCAACAGAACCAACAGTCCTGACCTGCATGCTGCCGAGTCTGCGTAACCGAATCACTAACTAAAAGGTTTGTGTTCAAATAGTGATATCATTCCTCATTTAAAAAAGGAACAGGAGCCACATGCTGGTCATAAACATTTCTCTCTGAAATTCTGAGGAAAATGGATTGTTCCACAAATTGTTCAGAAGAACAGCGCTCCTTGATTAAAAAGTTGAATTTTAAACAGTCACTGTATAAATTGAAAAATGGTTTGAGTTTGGAAACACACAGCTTATTTTTTAACAGTCTAATATTCTTTTTCAGTCAACTTCTTTAAAAGGAATAACACATTTGATTTT
The DNA here is from genome assembly GCA_024760905.1 of Plotosus lineatus. NCBI lineage: Eukaryota > Metazoa > Chordata > Actinopteri > Siluriformes > Plotosidae > Plotosus > Plotosus lineatus. Next base: position 36,354,806 of record CM045732.1, on the reverse strand, counting down.
TTTTAATTTGTTTAGGATTTGGAATAGAATGTGTCATGTTCCCAATGTTTTTGTGTGGATGGAAATAAAACCTATCAGGATTGAGCTTTATTCACTTGTTTAAACACACCGATATTATGTTTATATTATTTACACACACACGATGAAAACCTGAAAGTACTTCAAACATTTAAAATTCTCTTTCAAAAACTTCTATACACTATAATGAAGTCAATTTTCATAAATAAAAAATAAAATACATAAATTGCATTTGTGCTAAATTCTTTAGTAATGCCAATGCAATGTACTAACTTGAACACAAACAGTGAACCAGAAGTAATGTGTAATCTAGCACTGATGGATGAATGAATCTTAGCATAAGCATCAACACTATCAAGCACACAATGTAAATAAATCTACCTTTCACTGTCCAAGTTCAGTACAAGTGTAAACAAATGTGAATGGCCGTCTGGATCTCTCCAATAGGGATGTGATAGAATAAGGACCTGTTCACAGTCCATCCCAACTCATACTTCAGATCAGCTAGGATTTCTTTCATCTCCCTTCCAGTGACCCACAGTGGATATATGTTTATGTAGATAATGAACATTTGTGAAAAAAAGGAAAAAAAGAAACAGTTGTAAATCTGGTGATTATTTTCAGTTCAATTTGGCCTACAACGGACAACTTACCTGAAACAGGCATAAACAAGATTCAATGTGTCTTGCTACAGTGGTATGAAAACGTATCTGAACCTTTCGGAATTTCTCACATTTCTGCATAAAATCACCATCAAATGTGATCTGATCTTTGTTAAAATCACACAGATGAAAAAACAGTGTCTGCTTTAACTAAAACCACCCAAACATTTATAGGTTCTCACATTTTAATGAGGATAGCATGCAAACAATGACAGAAGGGGGAGGAATAAACAACTAAATCTCCTTAGGCAGGCAGAGGGTTCAAAGATCAATTGAAACCAATTTTTATCAAATAATTTAAGTCAGGTGTGTGCCCAATCACTGATGAGTGGCTTAAAGCTGCCCTGCCCACTATAAAACACACACCTGGTAAGAATTGTCTTGATGTGCATCATGGCTCGCTCAAAAGAGTTGTCTGAAGACCTGCGATCAAGAATTGTTGATTTGTATAAAGCTGGGAAAGGATACAAAACCATCTCTAAAAGTCTGGATGTTCATCAATTGACAGTCAGAGAAGTTGTCTACAAATGCAGAGAGTTTGGCACTGTTGCTTCTCTCCCAAGGAGTGGCCATCCACCAAAGATGACGCCAAGAGTTCAGCGCAGAATACTCAGAGAGGTAAAAAAAAACCCTGGAGTGTGTGCTAAAGACTTACAGAAATCACTGGCACAGTTCAATATCTCTGTGCACACATCAACTATATGTAAAACAATGGCCAAGAATGGTGTTCATGGGAGGACTCCAAGGAGGAAGCCACTGCTGTCTAAAAAAACATTATTGCTCGTTTAATGTGTGCAAAAAGGCACTTGGACACTCCACAAAAGTTTGGGCAAAATATTTTGTGGACTGATGAAACCAAAGTTGAATTGTTTGGGAGGAACACGCAACGTCATGTGTGGAGTAAAAATGGAACAGCTCAATAACATCAACACCTCATCCCCACTGTGAAGCATGGTGGAGGGTGCATCATGGTTTGGGGCTGTTTTGCTGCCTCGGGGCCTGGACAACTTGCAATCATGGTTGGAAAAATGAATTCAAAAGTTTATCATGATGTTTTGCAGAAAAACCTGAGGCTTTTTCCATCTGTGTGATTTTAACAAAGATCAGATCACATTTGATGGTGATTTTATGCAGAAATGTGAGAAATTCCAAAAGGTTCAGATACTTTTTCATAGCACTGTATGTGGTAATGTTTCTGAATGATCCTGAAGCTTTTTTTTAAAAAATGCTTTAATATATTCTTCAGCTTAATTTAGGATAGGGTTGGGGGAACACAGCCTCAGCAATGAGGTCCAGATGTCCCTCTCCAACTACGTTCTCCAGCTCTTCCAGGGAGACACCAAAGTGTTCCAGCACCAGTCGAGAGACTTTGACTCTCCTGCATGTTCTGGGCTGATACCGGGGTCCCTTCCCAGCTGGCCATGTCCAAAACCCCACATCAAAAGGTGTTTGGGAGGCATTCTAATCAGTTGCTTGAGCCACCTCAACTGGCCTCTCTAAATGCAAAGAAGCAGTGGTTCTACTATAAGCTACTCCTGGATGACAGAACTTCTCACTGAACCCTGTTACCCTGCGAAAGGACCATGACACAATATAAGCTCCATTTTACAGCAAAGGCTGCACCAATCCACCTGTCAATCCCACATTCTATCCTTTCCTTACTTATGTACAAGACCCTGAGATACTTGAACTCCTCCACTTGGGCAGGACCTCATTTCAGACCCAAAGGGTGCATTCTGCTCTTTTTCTGGCTAAGAACCATGGCCTCAAATTTAGAGGTGCTGATTCTCATCCTGCTCGCATCACACTCAGCAGTAAATTGCTCCAATGAGAGCTGAAGGTTAAAATAAAATTGAGCTGAAGTTTGATGAAGCCAAAAGAACATCACACACAATAAGCAGAGATGAGATCCAATGGTCACCAAGTCAGAACTAGTGTCAAAAAAAAAGCCTTGGCAGAGTTCAACCCCACTAGAAATGAATTCCACATACTGTTACCGATGAGGACCAAGCTCTGGCTCTTATGATACACAGACCAAATGGCCATAGCAACACGTCCGGTTCACTGTGCTCCCAGAGCACAACCCACAGGATAGCCTGAGTCACAGTCAAAAGCCTTCTAAAAATCCACAAAAACACATGTGGACAGATTGGGCAAACTCCAATGCCCCTTCCAGGATCCTGTTATGTGTGGAAATTTAGAATAGGAAAAGTCCCCATAAAACCAGCAAAATAAGACACAAAAAGATATACAATTAATACAATTTAATAATAAAATAATGCAAAATATTAGAGTACAGTTTAAAGCTAATGCTAGCTACTGATAAAATACAAATAGCACAAGGAGTCACAAAATAAGTATAGTCACCAAGCAGCTGCAGTATGGGAAACTTAGAGATCGCTGGGGATCAAAAGTCTGAAATCACACTTGTCAAAAGTCTTGAATGATGATAAGCCGAGTGATAATTATTGATGAAATTGTTAGACCTGGGGTGTATGCATTGGACCCAGAGATGCAGGAGACCAAAAGAAGGTTCTAATGATTTATTAAACACTAGGAACTGTAAATCACAGGAATACTAAGTCTACGGAACTGGTCGAGCACGAAGCAAGAACTAGGGGTCAAAGAGAAAGCCGAGGAGCAGAATCATGGGGAAAGCAATCTTATGACAGTGGAGGGAAGCGCGCCATTCCAATTTATAGCTGGCTGCTTGCTGATTACAGATTGGGACTAGGTGCGCTCTGCTGGAACTCGCCTGCTGGCAACCACCACACCCCTCACCAGCACCTGTAATGACTAGAGAATAGAATAATGCCGCCAGCTGACACATACCATAACAGTACCCCCCCCCCCCCCCCCCTCAAGGTGCGCCACTTGGCGCTCGACCAGGCTTGTTCAGGAACTGTCGATAGAATTTGTCTAATAAGTCCGGGTCCAGGATTAGGGAGCGGGAAATCCATGAACGCTCTTCGGGACCATACCCCTCCCAGTCCACTAAGTACTGAAACCCTCGACCCTGCCTGCATACATCAAGGATACGGCTGACTGTGTATACGGGATGTCCATCAATCAGCTGGGGAGGATTGGGTGGAGGGGTCGTGGCGGGGGGGTGTACTTTCTACCACAGGCTTAATTAGAAAAACATGAACTACTGGGTGTACCTTGAGTGAGGGTGGGAGTTTCAGTCAGACGGCGCTGGGGTTTATAATTTTCTCTTGTACATAGGCTCAATGTATCTGGGAGATATTTTTTTTGGAATCAACTTGCAGGGGAAGGTCCCGGGAGGAGAGCCACACTTGTTGCCCGACTGTGTAGGGAGGTGCCGGGGTTCAGTAGCGATCGGGAATCCTCTCCTTTCAGGCCACTGTGCTTCTTTCCAGACCCGGTGTGCTCTGTGAAACTGTGCCTGGACCGATGGGAGGCTGGGAGGCGGGAGGTGACGCAGCGCAGGGAGGATCCGAGGCTTTGATTCGCTCGTTCCGCCTGCCCGTTCGACTGAGATGGTAGCTAGAGGTCAAGCTGCAGGAGACTCCCAAGGCATTGCAGAACACCTTCCAAACTTTGGATGCAAACTGGGGGCCTCAGTCTGAAACGACGCCCTGGGGGATGCCATGGAGGCAAAAGACGTGTTGGATTAGGAGACCAGATGTTTCCATTGCCGAGGGGAGTTTGGGTAAGGCAACATAATGGACCGCCTTGGAGAACCGGTCCACTACTGTCAGGATAACAGTGTTGCCCTCAGACGGGGGTAAACCTGTAACAAAATCCACCGCAATGTACGACCAGGGGCGATGGGGAACGAGTAAGGGTTGGAGGAGACCCATGGGTGCATGATGGGAGCTGGGATGGGAGATGATTGTTCCAGGCACAGGTGGCACAAGCTCCCACAAACTTCCTGGTGTCAGCTGCCATCGTTGGCCACCAGAAGCATTGTCGGAGCAGGCAGAGAGTTCGGTGGGCTCCAGGGTGGCAGGCTAATTTTGAGCAGTGAGCACACTTGAGTGCTGGGGCTCTGGCTGGCGGGGGGAACATATAGTTGACCTTGGGGGCACCCGACGGGCTCCAGTTCCCCCAGATGGACATCCCAAACTAGCCGTTCTACCTCCCATTGGACTGCTCTGAATATACAGGAGGAGGGAATGTTGGTCTCCATGGTAGTGTCTTCACCCAAGCAGAACTGCCTGGAGAGAGCATCTGGCTTTGTATTCCGGGAGCCAGGTTGGTATGTCAGTGTGAAGTTGAACCTCCCCAAGTAGAGTGACCATCGTGCCTGATGGGAGTTCAACTTCTTGGCTGTACGGAGGTAGGATAGGTTTTTATGGTTGGTCCAGACCACGAAGGGGTGGGCTGCCCCTTCCAGCCAGTGCCTCCACTCCTGGAGTGCGAAGACCACCACCAGCAGCTCACAATTCCCAACATCATAATTCTGTTCCGCCGGGGACAAGCGACGGGAGCAAAAGGCGCATGGGTGTAGCTTCTGGTCTGTGGGAGACCGTTGGGAGAGGACCGCCCCCACCCCTGAGTCTGAGGTGTCGACTTCCACCACAAACCGTAGTATGGGCGCATGGACGAATTTCGCCTTCAGCCTGTCAAACGCCGCCTGGGCACTTGTGGACCACTGGAACAGGGTCTTAGGTGATTTCAACTGTATGAAACTGTATGCTTGGAAAACCACCGGGGCATTAGTTAGTCAGAATGGCATGACCAGGTATTCGAAGTGCCCCAGGGGCATGTTGAAGGCCGTCTTCCACTTGTCCCCCTCCCAAATTCGGACTAAGTGGTAGGCATTTCTCAGGTCCAGCTTGGAAAAAAATGGTAGCATCGTGGAGAGGGGTGAAGGCTGAATTGATTAGGGGGAGAGGGTACTTTATGGTGATCTGGTTCAGGCCTGTGTAATTGATGCAAGGTCTCAGGGTCTTGTCTTTCTTTTCGACAAAGAAGAATCCTGCACCTACCGAGGAAGATGAGGGCCGAATGAGACCTACAGCCAGCGACTCGTTCATGTATACCTCCATGGTGTCTTTCTCTGGCTTATTGAGGTTGTATAGTCGCTGTGAAGGGAGCATGGAACCTGGGAGTAGGTCAATGGTGCAGTTGTATGGTCAATGAGGAGGTAAGGAGTGGCTAAGTCCAGATCCTCTAGGTCGACCGAGGTTCGTGAAGCTTGGCAGGGTATGGCCGCCATTAGGCAGTGTTGCAGACAGTAATCACTCCAGCTGTGTATTGTGAGGGTGCACCAGTCAATGTGGGGATTGTGGGTCTGCAACCATAGCCACCCCAACACTAGGGGGGGGAGAGAGAGAGAGGCAGGAAGAACAAAAAGTTCCAAATATTTCTGGTGGTTACCGGACAAGGTGAGCTTCACTGGCTTGGTCTTGTGGGTGACACCAGCTATGAGTCGGCCATCTATGGCCACTACCTCCTTGGGGGTCTCGAGTTCATACACGGGCAGGTCAGGGAGCTCAAAAATTCCTGGATCAATAAAGTTAGCGTCAGCATCTGAGTCAATAAATACGTCTACAGGATGAGAGTGTTGCGCGGAATGTAGCGTACCTTGAACTTGCAGGCTGTCGGGCCCTGCCACGCGGGGCACTGAGTGAGGTAATGGCCCTTCTCGGCACAGTAGATGCAAGACCATTGGCCAGCCGCCGGTGCCTCTCTTCAGCCATCAGTCTGGTGCGGTTTACCTGCACGGGTTCTTGACCATCATCCTCCCTCAGAAGGGGAAATGGCGAGTGAGTTCGAGGTGGGGCCCCCTTCTGGGATCTATCCCTCTCTCTCAGCCGGTTGTCCAGTCTGGTACACAAGGCGATTAACTCCTCCAGAGTAGTCATCTCGTCTCGGGCCGCGAGCTTGTCTTTCAGCCATTCATTAAGCTCCTGCAGGAAAGCCCCCCGAAGCACGGGGTCATTCGATGGCGAGAATCCAGAATCAGATTGCATCCTCCGCCACTGACTGTGAGCCTTGCCAAATTCATAGGAGCTAGGAGCTCGCCTCCTCCCCTTTCACTGGACGATCGAAAACCTTCATTTCTCACATGAACTGGTCTAACTGGGAGCATAACTCCGGGGTATGGGTGGCGACCGCTAGCACCCCGGACGTTTGCTCATGATGAAGGCGGTTTTTCCTTGATCAGTGGAGTATGTGAGCGGCTGCTGGCTGAAGACAACCGCCACGCCCCTCACCAGTGCCTGCAATGACTAGAGAAGAGAATAATGCCGCCAGTCGGCACAGACCATAACAGAAATCGGATGATGAAACTTGGATGATCCCCCGAGCAGTTTGACAACTGGTCCTTATATAGATTTTCTAAAGTTCTAGAATGTTCCTTTTTTCCCCTGAATATTTTACTCACGTGACCAGTCACAGAACACAAGCACAAATAGTCAAATTTATGTAAGCAAAACAACTGTGAACCAAAAATAGCTATGCGTAATACAATGAGTTACTATTTATAGCACACTAGCCGAATATAATTACAAACTCATAACACTCTCCCCCTTAAAGAAAAAAAGAGTTTTGCAAAACTTTCTGCATACAGCATCAAAAATCCAGAAAACATTTCAAATTCTAGAGAGTGCATCAGCAAAAACATTGTCTTTACCCTTGGTGTTTAATAACCATTGCAAGGTTGCATGAGCCTCTGATTTTTATTCTTCATTTTGTGAAGTCAAGGACTGTGATCAGTAAAGACTTCAACTGGAAAAGTAGTTGTACCCAAGTACACTTCAAAATGCTGCAAAGCTAACAAAAGAGCCAGTGTTTCCTTTTCAATTGTAGAATAATTTGATGCTTATCAAGCTTTTTTGAAAAATAACACACCGAAAGATCAATGCCTGAATCCTCTTGAATCAGGACACCACCTGCACCCACATCACTTGAATCAATTTGCAACTTAAAAGCTTTTTTTTTTTTACATTTGGTGCCTCTACCACAGGAGAATTCATGAGTATGGCCTTGACTTTCTCAAATGCAGCTTGACAACTGCCATCCCACTGAAATTTAACTCTCCCCCAAAAGGTTTGTAAGTGGAAATTCAACATCTGAGAAATTGACAGAATTTTCTATAATAGCCTGCCATACCCAAGAACCTCATGAGTTCTCTCTTACATTGTGGAATGGGGAAATGTACAATAGCCTCCTCTTTGGCATTAACTGGCAGTACCTGGCCATGCCCTACAACATGCTCTACAACTTGTATCAACAATACAACTTGTGCCTTTCCGAATTCACATTTCACAAGGTTGACAGTCAATTTCGCTCCAGACAGTCTCTCGAAGAAAGATTGGATTCTTTTCAAATGGTCTTCCTACTCCATGGTATAGATGACAACATTGTCCATGTATGCTTCTACACCTTCAAGAACTGAAGTAACATTGTTGGCAAGCCATTGAAACGTCGCTGGTGCATTTTTCAAACCGAACAGCATCACTTTGTATTAATAGAGTCCATCAGGAGTATCAAAAGCAGATATTTTCCTCACATGCTCTGTGAGTGGAACCTGCCAGAACACCTTCGAAAAGGTCAAACTTGCTTATATACTTGGCTTGATCAATTTGATCAATGAAATCGTTCACTCTCGGTATTGGATAAGAGTCAGTTTGTGAGAGAGCATTGACAGTCTTCATGTCAGCACAGCAGCGCCAACCACCTCCAGAATTCTTCGGCACAAGAACACAAGGTAAACTCCATAAACTGTCACTGGGTTCAATGATGTCCTTGTCCAGCATGTACTTCCCTTCTTTCTGTAGAATTTCACTCTTCATCCTGTAAGGGTGTTGTTTCACTGGTACAGCATCACCTACATCTATATCATGACTAACAATATCTGTGCGGCCAGGCACATCAGGACATATAAGAGACATTTGAACTTGTTGACAATTTCTCATCAAGTTGAGCTAACATCAGAATTGTTCAAATAATCAAACTTTACATTGCAAACAACATCCTCAGCATTGTCATAAACATGTACATCAACAGCAGAAATACAATCAGAAACTTCGGATAAGATAAGATAAGATAAGATAAGATACAGCTTTATTAATCTCACAATGGAGAAATTCACTGTTACAGGCTCTTGAGGTACTATCAGTAGGGGGTGCAAAAATAGATACGTATACAAACATACACACATACATATATATTATATAAGTAAATAAATAAATAGATACATAAATAGTATGAATTAATAAACAATAAAAGAAAAGAATGGAGCAACTTTATAGACTGGCCTATATTAAAGTGTAATGTATCTGAGTGCAGAGTAGATGGGTTGATATGGTTCACAGTCAGTGGGGTAGATGTGGTTGATTAAAGTGGGGTTTTTATTGCACATAAGGAGTGTGGCAATACAACTTCCATGTTTGGCCTGTACCCTCTCATGATATTTCTTAATCATATTTACATGACATAACCTTTTGTGTTTATGATGACCAGGAGTCAAGAAAACAGTCAGTCTCGCTAACCTTTTTTGTCAATAAGATATGGACCCTAATATCTAGCTCAAAGTGGTTGACCAGGAATAGGAAGTAACACCAACATTTTCAGCAGAAATGAAATCTTTTGACTGGTCATAATTTTGTTTCATTTTTGCTTGTGATGTCTTCAAATTTTATCTGGCCAACTCACATGCTTTTGAAAGTCTTTTAAGAAAAGTAGAAACATCGTCCAAAAGATTGATCTCAAGATTGTGATTGATCCATTGCTCTTTTCGATGTTTTAATGGCCCGCAAACACTATGTCCAAAAACAAGCTCAAAGGGACTGAACCCTAAACTTTCCTGAACTCATTCCCTGACAGCAAACAACAACAAATGCACACCCTCATCCCAATCCTTCTGTCTCAAAGCAATATTCTCATATTCTCATATTCTTCAAAGTTTGATGAAGTCTCTTTAATGCTCCCTGCAACTCAGGATGATAGGCACTAGGCTTGACCTGTTGAATGCCTAGTTGATACATTGCCTATTGAAACACAGACAAAATTAGAGCCCTGATGTGACTGAATAACACTTAGCAACCCAACTAAGGTGGGAAAAAAATGGTCAAAGCCTTGATAATCACAGGAATGACAATCATTCAAATAGGAATTGCTTCAGGTAACCTAATAGAAGCACATATGACGATAAGAAGATACTGATTACCAAACTTAATTTTAGGCAATGGACAAACCCAATCAATGATAACTCCACTGAAAGGTTACTCAAAAGCCAGTATAGGTTTTAAAAGGTGCAGGCAGAATTTTCTGATTTGGTTTACCAACAATGACAAACCTGACAGGTTTTACAAAATTCAGCCACATTTTCTCAAACTTGGACAAAAGAAATGTGCCAAAATTTTCTCACAAGTTTTGTTTACACACAAATGACCTGCCATGGAGCTTTCGTGTGCCAATGAAAGTACTGTGTCTTCCTTCCTCAGCTTTTTTCCTTTTACTTGGGAGTCGCCACAGCGAATCATCTGATTCGCACGTTTGATTTGGCAGAGGTTTTTACGTCAGATGCCCTTCCTGTCACAACCCTTTTTAGCAAGGGACAGAAACACGCTGACGACTTTGAAAGTACATGGTTTCAAAATGATTTTGGAACAACAATTTGATGATATAATTTCCATTCATCCACCACAGGAATATCCGGCAACCTATACTTCCTCATCAAAACACCATCCTTGAAGTAAACTGGAACCCAACTAACCTCCTCAAAAGAAACAGCATTACTAGCCAACTTCTGCAATTTAACATCATCTTCACACTGAGCACTAATAAGCTGATTTCTAGATAGAATTTGACCACCACCAGACAAACTATCAGACTTATCAAGAAGACCTGAAGAATTATTATCCTTTAAAGATAAGTCATCAGCCTCTACCTCATGAAAAGAATGAATCATAAAAGTATCTGACAAATCCTAAATGGAATCATCCAGCAAAGAAGTCTTTGAAGAAATGTCTTTTGACATCAAATGAGTCACTGCACAAGAAAGAAATACCTGGAAAATCCTCCTCCAACTTTTCTGTACAAACTGAACTTTCCAGAGAAACAGTGACAATAGGATCAGCACCAACTTTACCCCATAAGAGCATTACCAAGCAACAAATCAACACCCGGAACTGGGATTGCATCGAGACCACCAACTTTAACCCCACCAGTAATCAGGTCAAATTGACAAAATGGAGAGGAGCAAGAGAACTTCTTATACCCTGGAGTAAAACATCTGATTTAGCTGAAGACTCGACATAAAAAGGCACAACATCCTTCAAAATCAGAGATTGAAGAGCTCCAGTATCCCTCAAAATAGTAACGGGCCATGGGGTAGAATTAGCTCCCATAAGTGAAACAGACCCATCAGAAATAAAAAGGTAAATACTCCTTTGGAACCACAGAACCTGAAATTTTATTCTCACAAACAAAACTCTCCTCAGAACCACCAGGAAAGAAAGGCTTAGGCATGATAGTCACAAAAGCATTTGGGGAACCTGTTGACTAATTTTTGAACATGCGGAAATTAAATGACCTGGTTGCTTACAATAAGCACAAACAGGATCAGAGCCACTGGATTGGAAGTCTTAGGTTTAGACTGAGAATGTGACTGCTTGTCAGAAGAATTTGAACCTGTATCATTATGAGAACCCACATGACTTGGAAGTCTTACTTGGGGAAAAGCACTTATGGCAAGAAAACTTGGGAAAAAAAACCCGGAGACTGAAAAGAACTCTTGTGAGTCAAAAAAAAAAAAAAACAGCCAACACCGCCCCATCATGTAAAACATACACCTTTTGTTAGTCCAAGGCGGCACAGTGGCATAGTGGTTAGCTCGTCCGCCTCACAGCAAGAAGGCCTGGGTTCGATTTCCGGCCTGGGCGTTTCTGTGTGGAGTCTGCATGTTCTCTCCGTGCTTGTGTGGCTTCCTCCGGGTGCTCTGGTTTCCTCCCACAATCCAAAGACATGCACAGTAGGTTAATTGGCCGTTCTAAATTGCCCATAGGTAGTTAACAACCTAGAGGGGGAGGTTACCGCCAGGCCAAATCAGCCCAAGTCTCACCATGAAGGCACCCCAATGACATCCACAGATGTTAAGGGATAAGTGAAGTGAAGTCCAAGTAAGTCTTGAGCTCAGAACTAGCACACTGCTTGAAATCCTCCATCAAACCAATTGCCTCACATGATCAAAATCTGAAATCTCCTTAGAACTACACCCTCCATCAAACAATGGAGCCAGTGGTATAGTGGTTAGGGTGCTGGGCTCATGATCGTGAGGGTGTGTATTCAAATCCCAGTTTGACCATCACTGTGCTAAGACCCCCTGGGCAAGGTCTTAACCACAAGTGTGCCTCTGTTCACCCAGCAGTATAAATAGGTACCAGTAAAAATATACTGGGACGGTAAACTGCAATGGACGAGAGTCCCATCCAGGAGGAGTTCAATTCCTGGTCACTACACGCTACGGAAACCAGGGATAAGCACTGGGCTCGAGTGTAAAAGCCCAATCTATCAAACAAAGTTTCCTTTTCCCTAGCAGACTCTACAAAAGTTTCATTGTCCCTTTTATGAGCATTTCTGATTTTCTAATGATAAGCTTTGGACACTAACTCAAACTTTCAGAATGGTCCTTTTAATGAAATCATAATCAGAACTTTGCTCTACAGAAAGGGCTGAAAATGAATCCTGAAATTTAAGGAAACTTTTAACAATCTATTTGATATTGGGCACCAGGATGCTTTCTCTCTGATAAAAATTACCGAAGACAGAGAACTTCTAAATGCTCAGAGGACAGGAGTACAGGAGTACAGTGGCATTCTATTTAAGGATCAAGAACAACATCAGTTCCTCCTTCAGATCATTCAGGACCACAGGAAAAGATTCCCTAATGCCAGAAAAGAGACAATTGTTCATGAGCTACAAAACTAAAAGAACCTCACATTTCAAACTTGACATTGTTTTTTTTTTGTTTGTTTGTTCGTTTGTTTTTTGTTCAGATAGTATTATATTTCAAAATTTCATTGTTTTTGAACATAACCTAAAGGTGATTAAATTTTCATTAGTTTTTGCACAAAGTGGCCTCTTATTCAATGGAACAAAATGCCTGGGTGAGAGGTTACAAATTAAAAACTTTAAAAATAAGGGCCACCCTACTACACATGCTAGCTCACAATGTTTCAGAGTTTTTAAATTCTTGATTTACAATTTGATGGGGACCAAATTCTAATGGTCTCCATATCAGTTTATAACTTGGTACACAAAGGTTCTAACAAACAAACAAACGAACACCAACAAAAACATAACTTCCTTGGCAGAGGTAATTAATTGGGGAATGTGTTCAAATATTATGATGGAATTAATGGGAAAATTGGTACAAACAAAGAAATGGTGCAAACTGCATATGAATGCCTTTGTGCTTCATGGAATTTTGAGTTGGATTCTTACCTCCTGTCTCGACCAGTCAAACGGTCTGTTCCTTTCACTTTACTGCCAACCACAGGAACATTCTTTTCCTGTCTTTCACGCTGTTCAGCTGGAGCACATTCACAATTACACACACACACTGAACCCTTTAATTAGCCTAAACCTTGCAGTGCTTTAGGCTAAAGCCTAAACAGTAAATAAAGTTGCAACACCCTTTTCTAGCCCTAGGCCAGGGGTTGGCAACCCACGGGTCCAGAGCCACATGCGGCTCTTTCACGTCTCTGATGTGGCTCCATGACTTTTAAAAATAATGAATGTGTACTTTACTGTGGCCGATTGGTGCAAACAAGCTTCCTATACAAAAACCACGGTTCATCATTTTCTGTAACCGCTTCATCCTAATTAGGGTCGCGGGGAGGCTGGTGTCCATCCCAGCCAACTCAGGGCGAGGGCAGAGTACACCCTGGACATCTCACCAGGCCATCGCAGGGCGGAAACACGCTGACGGCTTTGCAGCCTACTCTTGTCGAAAGTCAGCAATGGTTCTTTTACATGCCTCACACCATAGACAGTGAGAGACATGGCCGTCCTTTGATAACCCAGTTAGCTGCACTGGGGGGGGACAGTGACAACCTTGTGGAGAGTGGGACTCGAACCCCCAACCTTTGGATCAGCGATCCGGCGCCTTATAGCACTAGACCACCACTGCCCACACACTGCATAACCAAAAACAACTGCAAAAAGAAAATGCTGTTCATTTTCATTCACAACGAAAGCACCCCAGGCTCCCAGGTGTAGAGAGTTAAACCAATCTTCACCTGAATGACAGGAAAATTTGTCGAAGGCAGAGTCCTGCAACAGTTGGGTACCCACAGGTACCCACCAGGTAACCTTGCAAAAATGCTATTTTAGGGTTGAAAATTACATAGATTAAAAATTAATAGTCACAGGTGAGGGCGGATATTTATTTGGTGTGGGTGGGGTGATTCTGTGTGTGAGTTCTTGTGGACATGGCTATCATACTAATCAGCTACATTGAGAGTCTCAGTGATTTTGATCTGCTGTGTTGGTGGAGGGAGCATGCCATGGTACTTCCAAACCCTTGTGCTCATGGCAAGGAGTATTCTCACCATCCCAGCGGCAGCACAGCGAGCGAGAGAGATTTACGCCGCCGGGGTTTGTAATCCAGGAACGGAAATCACAGCTGAAGTAAGAGGCGGAGGATGAGATCTTGTTTATGCACAGCAATCTCTGAATTAAATAACTCTCCTTCAAGTGACAAACTAAAAGACTGGGTCTCCACTCCACTCTGAGAATGGGGCAGTCAGTGCATTTAAGCATTAATATTATTTAAAAGAATGTTGAACAGGCTCCTTCTTAAAATAAGTCTTTGTATACTTTTCTGTGTTGCTGTCATTTTTGTAAATTAAAACTATGATAAAACAACATTAATACAACAAAAAAAGAAGAAAAAAATCCCACAAAGGAAGTGATGGTGAGGTCTGCTATACGAAACTCGTGAACACATCTGGCTGTATCCGGTCCCTTGCTTCAAGGGATAGCTGTTCTTTTTCTTGATGACAAGAAGGACTTGAACACATTCATTCAATTTCTGAATCGCTTAATCCTAAGTAAGGTGGCAGGGAGGGTGGCACCCATCCCAGCCAACTTCAGGTGAGGGCAGAGTACACCCTGGATAGCTTGCTCGGCCATCGCAGGACAGGAAGACACTGATGGATATGTAGCTTCAGCTTCTCTTTGCAAAAGTCAGCAGTGGTTCTTGTACATGAAGCTCCACCATAGACATTCAGAGACATGGTCAGCCTTTGATAAGCCAGTTAACTGCACTGGGGGGACAATGACAACCCATGGAGAGTGGAGCTTGAACCCCCAACATTGGGATAAGTGATCTAGCAACCTTACCACCAGGCCACCACTGTCCCAGGCCTCAAATAGACATTAGAAATTTTCATTGAAAGTAACTTCTTATTCAACGGGTTTTTTTGTTTTTTTTGAATGTTAATGTTTTTTGTTGCAACCAGAATTGTAATTTAATTGTCTCTGCAGTTATTCAAATCAATGCAACCACATTGTTTTTTTTTTTTTGTTTGTTTGGTTGTTTTTTTTATATTAACATGAAGGGAAAAGATGGAAAAACATTATATGCAGTGTTATTTGATTTTAAATGTCAAATAAGGATTTGTGGCTTCCCAGTGGAAAATGGGTCCAAATGGCTCTTTGAACGGCAAAGGTTGCTGACTCCTGCCCTGCTGTAATAAGCATCATGAGACTTAGATGGAAGAGGGTGAGCAACCTGGCCACAGAGTAAGTACCTAAATAAATACGATTTAAGAAATCAAGCAACAAAGACAGTAAATCATATCCATGAACATTTTCAAAAAACTAATCAGCAAAATAAGGAGAAAACAAACAAAGAAACCAAACAAACAAAAACCCCGGAACATATACAAAGTAAGGTAGCCATATCAACTGCATTGTTAAGGCAGCCCTCTTTCTCCATGCTCAGGTAGTTGTCAAGAAGATGAATGTACTGTAAATGACTTTGCGTGAAGACCGTCTTGGTGTTATCGCTTCATGTAACGCACCCGCCTATTTATCAGAGCAAGGACAACAACGTCACAAAAACTGCCAGCAGATTTCCACGCCAAGGTAGGCAGTTTCCATGCGTTGGCGACTTATAGTCCAGTGAGACTTTGATATGTTTTTTCTTCTTCATTATGCATTTTTTTGGCCAATGCAACTTGTACTCCGGAGCAAGGTAGAGTCAGGAAAATATGGTAAATAAAATGTCACTCAGATGTGCACCTCACATATAAGTAGTCAGTCATTTTATTGGGCTGTTTTGTGATTTGGGGTTTTTTTTGTTTGTTTGTTTGTTTGTTTTGTTTTTTTGTTTGTTTTTTTTGCATAATTGGCCTTGTTTTACAGCATTTTCCTGAACATGTTCACTACTTTTCCTTCTTTTTTTCCTTTCAGCTGTTCCCTTCAGGGGTCGCCACAGCGAATCATCTGCCTCCATCTCACCCTATCTTCGACTCTTCGACTCTTACTTCAACGCGCTTCATGTCCTCCACCACATCCATGAATTGTCTCTTTGGTCTTCCTCTAGGCTTTCTGCCTGGTAGTTCCAACCTCAGCATTCTACTACCAATTTATTCATTATCCCTCCTCTGTACATGTCCAAACCATCTCAGTCTAGCCTCTCTGACTTTGTCTCCAAAACATCGTACATGTGCTGTCCCTCTGATGTGCTCATTCCTGATCCTATCCATCTTCGTTACTCCCAAAGAAGACCTCAACATTTTCATCTCTGCGACCTCCAGCTCTGCCTCCTCTCTTTTCCCCAGGGCCACTGTTTCTAAACCATACAACATCGCTGGCCTCAACACCATCTTGTACACTTTCCTTTCATTCTTGTTGAGACCTTCCTATTCCGGACACTTTTCTCCAAGCATTCCGACCTGCCTGCACACGCTTCTTCACTTCTTTTCCACACTCTCCATTGCTCTGGATTGTTGGGGTTAAGTACTTAAAATCCTCTACCTTCCTTATCTCTGCTCTCTGTAACCTCACCATTCCTCTTGGGTCCTTGTCATTCACACACATGTATCTTACTGAGGCTAACCTACATTCCTCTCCTTTCCAGGGCACACCTCCACCTCTCTAGATTTCCTGCACTTGTTCTCTGCTCTCACTATAAATCACAATGTCATCTGCAAACATCATAGTCCATAGGGAATCTTGTCGTACCTTGTCTGTCAGCCTGTCCATCACTATAACAAACAAGAAGGCGCTCAGAGCTGACCCTTGATACAGTCCCACCTCCACCTTGAACTCTTCGGTCACACCGACAGCACACCTCACCACTGTCTTACATCTCTCATCCATGTCCTGCACCACTCTAACATACTTCTCTGCCCCTCCAGACTTCCTTATGCAATACCTCAGTTCCTCTCTCAGCACCCTGCCATATGCTTTCTCCAGATCCACAAAGGCACAATGCAGCTCCTTCTGATCTTTTCTATACTTCTCTATTAACATCCTCAAGGAAAACACTGCATCTGTAACACTGCATCTCTTGGCATGAAACCAAACTGTTGTTCACAAATGACCTCTGCCTTCAGTCTAGCTTCCACTATTCTTTACAATAACTTCATCATATGGCTAATCTACTTTATCCCTGTGTAGTTGCCACAAGTCTGCACATCTCTCTTGTTCTTAAAAATGGGCACCACGGCACTTCTCCTCCATTGCTCTGGCATCCTCTCACTCTCTAAGAATTGTTGTTGTTCTTGTCAGAAAATCTACTGCTACCTCTCCTAGACACGTCCATACCTCCACTAGTACGTCATCAGAACCAATTGCCTTTCCAATCTTCATCCTCTTCAAAGCTCTCCTCACTTCACCCTTACTAATTCTTTGCTACTTCCTTGTCCTCAATGGTCACCTCTTCAACTATTTTTTCTCTCTCATTTACCTCATTCATCTGCTCTTCAAAGTACTCTTTCCATCTTCCCAGCACACTTCTGTCATCAGTCAATACATTTCCCTCTCTGACCTTAATCATTCTAACTTGCTGCATGTCCTTCCCATCTCTATTTATCTGCTGTGCCAACCTGTATAAATCATTTCCCCCTCTTTTCTGTCAAACCTAGCATATAAGTCATCATACACCTTCTGTTTGGCATTTGACAACACCACCTTCACCTTACGCTGCCTCCCTGTACTTCTGTTTACTCTGTTTGGTCCTCTCAATGTCCCACCTCTTCTTAGCTAACCGCTTCCTTTGTACACACTCCTGCACTTCCTCATTCCACAACCAAGTCTCCTTATCCACTGTCTTTCCAGATTCTCCTACCCGTCTCCCTGATCACATTAGCTGTAGTTTGCCGGTCATCTGGAAGCAGTTCCTGACCACCCAAAGCCTGTTTCAACTCCTTGAAGACAAACTGACACTCCTCCTTTTTCAGGTTCCACCACTTTGTCTTCAGCTCTGCCTTTGGCTTCTTCACCTTCCTCTCCATCAGTGTCATCCTGCACACCACTATCCTATGCTCTTTGGCAACACTCTCACCCACTACTACTTTGCAGTCAATTACTTCCTTCAAATTACATCGCCTACACAAGATGTAGTCTACCTGTGTGCTCCTACCTTCGCTTTTATAAGTCACCCTATGCTCCTGTATCTTCTGGAAGAAAGTATTCACCACAGCCATTTCCATCCATTTTGCAAAATCTATCATTATCCATCCTTCTGCATACCTGTCCTGGATACCAAACTTGCCCATAACTTCCTTGTCCCTCTGTTGCCTGCACCGACATGTCCATTGAAGGCTGCCCCAATGACCACTCTTTCACCTCTGGGGGTACGCTGCATCACTTCATCTAACTCACTCCAGAATCTCTCCTTCTCTTCTAGCTCATATCCTGCCTGTGAGGCATAAGCACTAACAACATTGAACATCACGCCTTCAATTTCTAACTTGAGACTCATCACTCTGTCTGACACTTTTTCACTTCTAGAACATTTCTGACAAACTCCTCCTTCAAGATGACTCCGAGTCCATTTCTCTTCCCATCCACACCATGAAAAAAACAGTTTAAACCCTGCTCCTAAGCTTCTGCCTTGCTACCTTTCCACCTGGTCTCCTGAAGACACAGTATGTCCACCTTCCTCCTCTGCATCATGTCTACCTTTTCCTGTCATAGTTCCAACATTGTCCCTACTTTCAGTCTCTAGACTCTCAGTCTTTTACTCTTCTCTCTACACTTACAGACACGCCTCCCACCTCTCCTTCTTCGACTTCTTTGACGTCTTCGACCAACAGTAGTCCAATTTCCACCAGCACCCTGTGGTTAACAGCCCTGATGGCGGTTGTTGTTAACCCTGGCCTCGACCAATCCGGTATGACTTTCTTTTTTTTTGAGTCACATATTTTATTTGGCATTTGTTTTACGCCGGATGCCCTTCCTGACACAATCCTCTGCATTTATCCAGGCTTGGGACCAGCGTGAGGGTGGACACTGGCTTGTGCTGATACCACCCCTCCTTGAGGTAGCGAGGGATCACTCTATATATATATATATATATATATATATATATATATATATATATATATATATATATATATATATTGTTATATGTTATTTGTCTAAAAATTGTTAGAAGTAATCCTCTGCATAACACTATCCTTATTAACATTATAAATCCTTATTCTCATTATGGAATACAAAATAAAAAAATTAAGAAATATAGATCAATTTCCAACAAAGAATAACTTTATTCGATACTCTATACTCCTGATGACATACTGGTGGAGGTATGGAAGTGTCTAGGAGAAGTAACAGTAGATTTTCTGACAAGAACATTCAACAAGGTCTTAGAGAGTGAGAGGATGCCGGAGGAATGGAGGAGAAGTGTGCTTATGCCCATTTTTAAGAACAAGGGAGATGTGCAGAGTTATGGCAACTACAGAGGGATAAAGTTGATGAGCCATATGATGAAGTTATGGGAAAGAATAGTGAAAGCTAGACTTAGGGCAGAGTTCAGCATTTGTGAACAACAGTTTGGTTTCATGCCAAGAAAGATCACCAGAAATGCAGTGTTTGCCTTGAGGATGTTCATAGAGAAGTACAGAGAAGGTCAGAAGGAGCTGCATTGTGCATTTGAGGATCTGGAGAAAGCATATCATAGGGTGCCAAAAGAGGAACTGTGGTATTGCATGAGGAAGTCTGGAGTGGCAGAGAAGTATATTAGAGTGGTGCAGGACATGTATGAGAGATGTAAGACAGTGGTGAAGTGTGCCGTCGGTGTGACAGAAGAGTTCAAGGTGGAGGTGGGACTGCATTAAGGGTCAGCTCTCAGCCCCTTCATATTTTTCTTTGGTGATGGACAGGCTGACAGACGAGGTTAGACAAGAATCTCCATGGACTATGATGTTTGCACATGACATCAGGATGTGTAGTGAGAGCAGAGAACAAGTGCAGGATAATCTAGAGAGGTGGAGGTATGCCCTGGTAGGGAGCCGAATGAAAGTTAGCCTCAGTAAGACAGAATACATGTGTGTGAACGACAAGGACCCAAGAGGAACGGTGAGGTTACAGGGAGCACAGATAAAGAAGGTGGAGGATTTGAAGTACTTTAGCTCAACAATCCAGAGCAATGGAGAATGTGTAAAACAGGTGAAGAAGCATGTGCAGGCAGGTTGGAATGGTTGGAGAAGTGTCCTGTGTGATGTGTTATAGGAAGGTATCAGCAAGAATGAAAGGAAAAGTGTACAAGACTGTGATGAGGCCAGCGATGTTGTATGGTCTAGAAACAGTGGCCCTGGGGAAAAGACAGGAGGCAGAGCTGTAGGTAGCAAGATGAAAATGTTGAGGTTCTCTTTGGAAGTAACAAGGATGGATACGATCAGGAATGAGTACGTCAGAGGGACAGGGTAAGAGGTTTTGGAGACAAAGTCAGAGAGGCTAGATTAAGATGGTTTGACATGTACAGAGGAGGGATATTGAGTTTACTGTTAGTAGGATGCTGAGGTTGGAACTACCAGGCAGAAACCCGAGAGGAAGACCAAAGGGAAAATTTATGGATGTGGTGAAGGAGGAAATGAAGGTAGTTGGAGTAGGAGTAGAAGATGCAGAGGATAGGGTGAGATGGAGGCGGATGGTTCGCTGTGGCGACCCCTGAAGGGGAAAGCCAATATTGAAAAAAGAAGAAGAAGAAGAAGAAGAAGAAGAAGAAGAAGAAGAAAAGACTTACGAAAACTCCAGGTTCCGAAAAAGGCACTGGAACGGATTAATTTTGTAAGAAGCGGGCCGACTCTCTATATATATAGTGGTGCCTCGGTGCTTGACCATACAGTGTAGCCTTGGTACTCGAACTTATTCCGTTTCAGACGGCCACTCGGATTCCGATTTTTTCGGATTCCCAATCCACTTTTCTCATTTACAAGTAATGTAAATGATCTTAATCCATTCTATCGTCTTTTGAACAGAAGTTAACGGTACCGTAACTCATACCATAGGTCCTCATATTAAGTGAAAAAATTATTGAATACTGTACATTATGTTATGGTTTGTGTTGTGAGGGACTTTAACTTTTCTGTGGTGTTATGGTATCTCAGAAAAGAGTTGTGGGTTGAAATGCACATTGGAGAGGGTCTTGGCTCGAACATGCAGGACGGAGTGCTAAACACACACATTTCATCATTTCCATTTAATCACAGGCTATAAAGACTAGCAGCGCTCTTCCCTGTGCTAGAAGACTATCCCTCTTGATCTCTCAGCTCTGTCCTCAAGCAGTTCAAGCTTGAGTTTGATTTCAGTGTTTCTCCGTATCTCTAAAAGTAAAGTGATGACAATATCCCCGTTTCATGAAAACGGCTATGCTTTGGTGTTCACAGGGAAGGCCCTAGACATATGTAAATGTTGAAGAGGGAGAGAAGCAGAGGTTTCCCTTCTATAACAGATAGGGAGAAAAGAAGAGGTTACCCTTCAGCTTCAGGTAAATCAGCCAAAGGTGGGTTTTTTGTTTGTTTGTTTTTTTTGCTCTTGCTACCGCTTTGTATGGATGACTTTAATTTCTTGAAGAACATTTCTAATGTGGCTTGCTTCTGCCTTCTTTTCAAAACCTCGCGGAGGTGGTCATGACCTCATTGTTCAAGGTGTTCACAGTGCTGCTAGTGTTTTAGCTTACATACATACATACATACATACATACATACATACATACATCCTCTTCAGCTTTGTTTAGGCGGTTATGCCTGTAAGCTGATCTGTGTTTTTTGTTTGGTTCTCTAAATCGTATTTGTCGCTGGAGGTGGTATATGGCATTATTGATTCGATAGCTTTCATGCTTTCGTGATGGCTTTAGCATTTGTACTGTATCAACAAGTTCCGGACTTCCCCAGGACAGCTTGATGCATAGTATCAACAACTAGGGTGATACATAAAGCACCAGTCTGATGAGCCACTAGGCTTGGGTGTAAAAGCCCAAACAGACCTTACATAGTATCAGCAATTTCCGGACTTCCCCAGAACATACATCGTATCAACAACTTCCGGACTTCCGGAAGTCGCACACTTTTCCTCCCTTTCGGTCTCATTTTTTTCTCGCGTATTTCTCGAGTTCGACTTCCAGTTTTTATTCAGTTTCCGGGAAGATAAAATTCACGACTTTTTTGTTCGGATTCCCATTTATTCAGTCTCTAGAGCGTTTGAATTTCGAGGGTCCACTGCAATTCATTCCAGACGGGCTGGTCAAACTCCAATTTGGTCGAATTCCAAATCCTCTTTTCCCTTTACAAATAATGTAAAAGGTCTTAATTTGTTCCGCCGTCTTTTGAACAGAAGTTAGCAGTACTGTAACTCATACCATAGGTCCTCAAATTAAGTGAAAAAAATATTAAATACAGTACACTCTGTTATTGTCTGTGTTGTGAAAGACTCTGTTTTTGGTTGGTTTGGCTGTCACACACGGGTGGAGTTGCTAAGCATGTCTACATGTCTAGATTCAATGAATGTTTTTGATTTTATTTCATTTAATGTTCGGATTGGCTTGGTTTAACTCTTGTTAATGCCCTACTGTATACAGCGATCCCTCGATACTTTGCACTTCAATTCATGCAGCTTCAGTGCATCGCATTTTTTTTAATATTCATCAAATTAAAAAATAATGAAATTAAGGAAGAATAGGGGGAAAAGTTAAGGAAAATGCCACAAAAACAAGGCCAATTATGCAAAAAACAACAACAACAACAACAACCCTAAACCAACACAAAACAAAAAACAACCCAAAATCTCCCATCAAAACTAGTTACATTGTTGTGAGGTGTGCACCTGAGTGCGTGCTGTGTGTGCTGAGGTGTGCGTCTGAGTGCGGGTTTTTCAAAAATATTCATAGAAAAATAAAAGAAATAAGGAAATGAAGGAAAATGGGGGAAATTTTGAGAAAATGCTACAAAACAAGGCCAATACAGTCGACTGGATAAAAAAACAAAAAACAAACAACTAAAAACAAAAACAAAAAAAACCAACCCAACAAAACTACTGACATGTTTATGTGAGTTGCCATCTGTGTGTGTGCATGAGCATCTGTATGTGTGTGTATTTGTATTTGATTTACATCTTGTGCTTTTTTTAATGTTTAATTGTTATTATAAGCATTTGTAGCATTGCATATGTATTTATTGATATTATATACATATATACATGTATGTATACGTCAGCCATTGGAGTTGGGGGGGGGGTGATCTTACTTTGCGGATTTTGGTGGTTGTATGGGGATCTCAGTCCCAATTAACCGCGGAAAGTGAGAGATCCCTGTATTTTGCTTTGTTTACAAAAAGTTCCGTAAAACATGGAATACTATAAACCATGTTGAATATGGCATTACATCAATATTACATCCATGTTACACAAAGTTACCTGGTGTATTAACATTGTCTTATCTTGTATAACATTGACAAACTTTTCTTCTAATCACTGTAACTAAAAAATAATAATAATAATAAAAATCAACTTATCTATGTTTTTAAAGAAATTAAAAGCAAATTCTATCTAGAAAGTCTCTGAGCTTTATATGTCTGTCTGTCTTCCTTTCGGCTTTTTCCCTTTTTTTTTTACTCGGGAGTCGCCACAGCGAATCATCTTGATTCGCACGTTTGATTTGGCAGAGGTTTTTACGTCGGATGCCCTTCCTGTCACAACCCTTTTAGCAAGGGAAAGAAACACGCTGACGACTTTGCAGCCTACTCTTTACGAAAGTCAGCAATGGTTCTTTTACATGCCTCTCACCATAGACAGTGATAGACATGGCCCGCCTTTGATAACCCAGTTAGCCGCACTGGGGGGACAGTGACAACCTTGTGGAGAGTGGGACTCGAACCCCCAACCTTTGGATCAGCGATCCAGCACCCTATACCACTAGACCACCACTGCTATATATATATACATACACACTATATATATATATATATATATATATATATATATATATATATATATATATATATATATATATATATATATATATATATATATATATATATATATATATATATATAATAAAAATAAAAGGACAGGACAAAGACTTTCTAACTTTCTATTGAAACTCCATTTATCACTACAGATCTGTTTCGAGGGGTGATGAAACCATCCTCTCTCTTCAGGTGATTATAGAAGAATTCTTGAAGAATTCTATATAATTCTCAATAGAAAGTCTTTGTCCTGTCTTTTTATTGTTATTTGCTCTACCAAAAAGTATTGAGCACTCTCTTACGGAAGGATCTACTCAGAAAATCCCATATATATATATATATATATATATATATATATATATATATATATATATATATATATATATATATATATTTTTTTTTTTTTTTTTTTCCCATTTCAATTTACTAAAACTAAGCGGCCTGAACCTGTTTTGGCATGACAATCCCCAGTGCACACTGCTTTGATCGATAAGTATACATTATTAATTTATTAGAGGCTAATAAAAGAGCTTGAAGCTTTCTGCAGCTAGGATCCCATTAACTGAAACCTATTACTGTAAATCATTTTCAGAGGTTCCCTCTGTATTGACTTTATTGAACACAAAGAGATTGGGGATGTCTGACAAACCCCATGTCAAGAACCACTGGCAAAACTTGTGCTGAAAAAAAAACAAAACAAAAAAAACCCAACATGAAAAACTGCAGACAGATTTGTTTACCTCGTGATTCTGTCGTGAAAGACCTCAAATGTCCTCTTCTAGCATTTTTTCCTCCTGTCAATCAAATAAGAAATCACTATTTAAGTATTAAATGAAGATGATAAAGCTTAAAATGCCATTAGTTGCTTTTTAAGTTCTATAGATTTTGAAAGTCAATCAAAATAAAACAAAAATGAGTCATTATCGGTTTTTCAATTTTCAGTTTTGTTTCATGCATATATTTACACCTTTAAACTATTGCTAATTTTAATAACAGAGATTAAAATGGATTTTCTCACCTCTGCACTGAGTAATTTTCTGTTGTGCATTTTGCAGAAAATCTATAAAGAGAATTTGCCAACAGGGAAACAAACCAGATATGTTCAGGTGAGCAGGGCAAACAGTAACATGGTACGAGTGGTGCTACAGAGAGCACAGATAAGGGGGGGGGGGGGTGCAGCCTGCAAGCAACTGTTTCTATTTATCTATACCACTATCCTTAAAAAGACTTTTAGAAAGAACCAGAGTAATGCATTCAGTTAGTTCTTATTGTATAACTGTACTCATCAGCCTATTTGGCACTCAATAAACATTTTAAACATTTAAACATTAAGCATTCCCATTACATTCACTTCAGGTTATAGTGTTTGCAAAGGAGTCCAAATAAGGCAAGGCATTTCAACCATGTCTAAAAATAGGTTTCTTTTCCCGTGCTGCGATTTTCTCTCTCATGAGAATCTTTAGAATATCTTAATTCTGTTGAGCACTTTCAGACAGCGAGTCTGTGAAAAAGAAAATACTGGGTACTGTATTTTAATATCGCAGAAGGTTTACATCTTTACACATACAAAAACAAATTGAATGATTAAGTTTGGAACACAGTCACCAGCAAAATCTAATCAAATGTGCTTCAGTATCGACCTCATGCAAGACCATGTCTTGAGCATTGAACTAGTATCAATTTACATTGTCCCTCTTGAAATAATGACTTGTACACCTGTTGAGAATCTTAGCAGTCATTTTTTATTGCTGCATTACTATTGCAAATATGTATTATTATATTGACCAAAAGCTAAAGAAACTTCCCCTCTCATGTGCAGCTGCTTTTTGTGAGGAATGTTTGAACCGCCACCCACTGAATTTGCACACTTGTTAGAGTTCTGGTCATTTAATGCCTGCAGTAAAAGAAATACATAAAATAATTCGTCTGCTGTTCGGCCACAATGCATTTTTAAAAAATGAAAAAGAATGCTTTTGTTTTTTTTTTTGTTTTTTCGTATTAGGATAAAGTGTAATTTTACATCCACTACAGCAGGTGGCAGTGGCTTCCTCACTGTCAGAGTATGCCCAAAGGTAAAATAAGAAATGAAGTTAATAAACCCACTGTGGAATTTTTTTAACAGGGACAGAAAGA
The DNA here is from genome assembly GCA_024760905.1 of Plotosus lineatus. Lineage (NCBI taxonomy): Eukaryota > Metazoa > Chordata > Actinopteri > Siluriformes > Plotosidae > Plotosus > Plotosus lineatus. Next base: position 36,328,597 of record CM045732.1, on the reverse strand, counting down.
GAGGAAGAGAGAGACAGAGGAAGTAAGAGAAACGAACATCTTCTATAAACTAAGTCGAAGAGGTATGATGAAGCGGGTGTAGCACTCGGCTTCACTGTGCTGCGGTGAGACCGCTGTGTTTACTGTGTCTGAAAACATTGGCAGTGGACAGCATGAACCCAAATAAATTCAGGCGTCACTTAAATATATCACACCTCGATCACGTGATGAGCGAAAACGTGCCGAAAATAACCAACAACCATCCCGCTTAGTGAATGCTACTCCAGCAAACTAGTGAGCTCTGTTTGCGTCAGATAAGGTGGAGTACCAAACTGCTCAGTGCAGAAAACACCACAGCATAGCAGAGGAACTGATCCTGCCTGCAGCAGACACGATCTCTGTCATGCTGGATGACGTCAGTGCTGTGAAAATAAATCCAGGTCCAAGTTTCGCTTAACAGGAGCTGAGAGTTCAGTATCGTGATTTAAACCCTGCTTCGAAAAGCTGTACACTGCGAAATGTGCTCATTATAGACATTAATCTGGACTTAATCATTTTGATAATAATAAGAAGAAGTGGAAGAAGAACAAGAAGTGGAAGAGGAAGAAGAAGAGGAAGAAGAGGAAGAAGAGGAAGAAGAATACAAATTGTTTTATTCATTTTTGTTTTGTAGGTTAAAGTGTTTTATATATTGTGCTCCTGAGTTAATATTGCTGATCAATTTGAATTTATTATTATTTGTTGATTTAATTGAATTTTATTTTTCAGTATCGAATGGTTCAAATTGTTCGTCAAAAATGTCTTCTTCTTTCGGCTTTTCGCTTCAGGGGTCGCCACAGCAAATCATCTGCCTCCATCTCACCCTATCCTTTGCATCTTCTTCTCTTACAACAACTCCCTTCATGTCCTCCTTCACTACATTCATGAATCGTATCTTTGGTCTTCTTCTAGGCCTTCTGCCTGGTAGTTCCAATCTCAGCATCCTACTACCAATATACTCACTACCCCTTCTCTGTACATGTTCAAACCATCTCAATCTAGCCTCTCTGACTTTGTCTCCAAAACCTCTTACATGGGCTGTCCCTCTGATGTACTCATTCCTGATCCTATCCATCCTCGTTACTCCCAAAGAGAACCTCAACATTTTCATCTCTGCTACCTCCAGCTCTGCCTCCTGTCTTTTCTCCAGAGCCACTGTTTCTAAATCTTACAACATTGCTGGCCTCAACACCGTCTTATACACTTTTCTTTTCATTCTAGCCAATACCTTCATATCACACATCACATCGGTCACTTTTCTCCAACATTACAACACGCTTCTTCACCTCTTTTCCACACTCTCCATTGCTCTGGATTGTTGAGCTTAAGTACTTAACATCCTCCACCTTCCTTATCTCTGCTCCCTGTAACCTCACCATTCCTCTTGGGTCCTTGTCGTTCACACACATGTATTCTGTCTTACTGAGGCTAACCTTCATCCACCTCCTTTCCAGGGACTACCTCCACCTCTCTAGCTTTTCCTGCACTTGTTCTCTGCTCTCACTACAAATCACAATGTCATTTGCAAACATCATAGTCCATGGAGATTCTGTCTAACCTTGTCTGTCAGCTTGTCCATCACCATAGCAAACAAGAAGGGGCTCAGAGCTGACCCTTGATGCAGTCCTACATCCACCTTGAACTCTTCTGTCAAACCAACAGCACACTTCACCACTGTCTTACATCCCTCATACATGTCCTGCGCCACTCCAGACTTCCTCATGTAATACCACAGTTCCTCTTGACACTCCAGATCCACAAAGGAACAATGCAGCTCCCTCTGACCTTCTCTGTACTTCTCTATTAACATCCTCAAAGCAAACATTGCATCTCTGGTGCTCTTTCTTAGCATGAAACCAAACTGTCTGTCTGTCTTCCGTTCGGCTTTTTCCCTTTTTACTCGGGAGTTGCCACAGCGAATCATCTGATTCGCATGTTTGATTTGGCAGAGGTTTTTTAACGTCGGATGCCCTTCCTGTCACAACCCTTTTTAGCAAGGGACAGAAACACGCTGACGACTTTGCAGCCTACTCTTTACGAAAGTCAGCAATGGTTATTTTACATGCCTCGCACCATAGACAGTGAGAGACATGGCTTGCCTTTGATAACCCAGTTAGCTGCACTGGGGGGGACAGTGACAACCTTGTGGAGAGTGGGACTCGAACCTTTCGATCAGCGATCCAGCACCCTATACCACTAGACCACCACTGCCCCACTCCACCACTGCCCCACTCTTAGCATGAAACCAAACTGTTGTTCACAAATGCTGACCTCTGACCCTTAGTCTAGCTTCCACTATTATTTACCATAACTTAATTGTATGGCTCATCAACCTTATACCTCTGTAGTTGCCACAACTCTGCACATCTCCCTTGTTGTTAAAAATGGGCACCATCTGCCTTTCCACTCTTCATCCTCTTCGATGCCTTCCTCACTTCACCCTTACTAATCTTTGTTACTTCCTGGTCCTCAACAGTCACCTCTTCTACTGTTTTTTCTCTCTTATTTTCCTCATTCATCAGCACTTCAAAGTACTCTTTTGATCTTGCCAAAACACTTCTGTCATCAGTCAATACATTTCCCACTCTGTCCTTAATCATTCTAATTTGCTGCATGTCCTTCCCGTCTCTATTTCTCTGCTGTGCCAACCTGTATAAATAATTTTCTCCCTTTTTACTGTCCAACCCTGCATACAAGTCATTATACACCCTCTGTTTGGCCTTTGACACCATTACCTTTGCCTGAAGCTGCTGTGTCTCCCTGTACTCCTGTTTACTCTCTTCAGTCCTCTCTGTGTTCCACTTCTTCTTAGCTAACCTTTTCCTTTGTACACACTCCTGTCCTCCTGCACTTCCTCATTCCACCACCAAGTCTTCTTATCTGTTGACCTTCTAGAGGACACATCAAGTACTCTCCTACCTGTCTCCCTGATCACATTAGCTGTAGTTTTCCAGTCATCTGGAGGCATTTCCTGACCACCTAACGCCTGTTTCAACTCCTCCTTGAAGACAACACAACACTCTTCCTTTTTCATCTTCCACCACTTTGTCTTCTGCTCTGTCTTTGCCTTCTTCACCTTTCTCACCATCAGCATCATCCTGCACACCACCATTCTATGCTGTTTGGCAACACTCACAGCCACTGCTACTTTGTACTCACTGACTTCCTTCAAATTACATTGTCTACACAATATGTAGTCGATCTGTGTGCTCCTACCTCCACTTTTATAAGTCACCCTATGCTCCTGTCTCTTCTGGAAGAAAGTATTCACCATGGCCATTTCCATCCTTTTTGCAAAATCTATCAACATCTGTCCTTCTGTATTCTTGTTCTGGATACCAAACCTGCCCATCACTTCAAATTACATCGCCTGCACAAGATGTAGTCTACTTGTGTGCTCCGACCTGTGCTTTTATAAGTCACTTTATGCTCCTGTCTGTTCTGGAAGAAAGTATTCACCACAGCCATTTCCATCCTTTTTGTAAAATCTACCAACATCTGTCCTTCTGTGTTCCTGTCCCGGATACCAAACCTGCCCATCACCAACATGTCCATTGAAGTCTGCCCCAATGACAACTCTTTCACCTCTGGGGGTGCTCTGCATCACTTCATCTAACTCACTCCAGAATCTCTCCTTCTCTTCTAGCTCACATCCTGCCTGTGGGGCATAAGCATTAACAACAGTGAACATCACACCTTCAATTTCTAACTTGAGACTCATCACTCTGCCTGACACTCTTTTCACTTCTAGAACATTCCTGACAAACCCCTCCTTCAAGATGACTCCTACTCTATTTCTCTTCCCATCCACACCATGATAAAACAGCTTTAACCCTGCTCCCTTTCCACTTGTTGTCCTGAAGACACAGTGTGTCCACCTTCCTCCTCTGCATCATGTCAGCCAGCTCTCTACCTTTTCCTGTCATAGTTCTAACATTCCCTACTCTCATTCCTAGACTCATGCCTTTCCTCTTCTCTCGCTCTGCCTACAGACCTGCCTCCTGCCTCTCCTTCGAAATACCAGTAAAACTTTTTTTATTGCTCTGTAATTATTCATGTTTTCCACCTCGATGGTAATAAGTACTTACTGTTCCAATCCGCTGGTAACATTTTAATAAGCGCCCACCCACTCCAATTTTTAAAGTGCTCTGAGCGCTTATCATGTCAAATATGGTAGTTTTGAAAGGCTAACAAAATGAGCGATATGGTGTGATAATTCAGCAATCAGTGTTGAGGTGAGAATGTTGTGAGCCTGCATGTACTAACATAAACCAGAGATAACCAAAACCAAAGCTAACTCAATAGAATCAAAGCCAAATATAGTGTGTCAGAAAGGCCTTCTTTTTTTTTTTTTTTTTTTTTGGGGGGGGGGGGGGTCAGAGAGTGTCATCATGAATTCATCCAGCTTTTAAATACTCCAAGCAGGTGAAGCCAGTCTCTTGGCGAAGTGGATGGGGTCAGGCAAAAAAACAAAAAAGACACAACTCCAAGATCTATGGTTGTCACACCATGAAACCTTATCATTTTTGATTCATTGTCACAAACTGAATACATCTGCAACAGTACACAAATTACATCTATTTTTATACTCAATAAAAAATTTGATTTGTGAGCCTAGGTGCACTTTGGATGAGGTTACTGACAGCTGAAAGTGGCTTATTTGTAACAAACTGTCTACAGTCATGAGAGGAGTCGAAACAACGCAGTTTTCTTTATAGTCATCTTTTCTTACGTGTACATCTCTTTTATTTTAAAATATGTTGTCAATGTTATAAGTTTATATTATTTGATTGTTCTTAAAGTTTGCTGAAAAATGAAAAGCAGAGTGTCTGTCTAGTCTCAAAAATCCTTACTTATAAGATGCTCACTTTGTCATTTGCCAGCTATCAGATGTTAATACAGGCTGTATTTTGGATCAAATGTGTTGATTCATAAACAAGCAAAATAAAATTTATATTTAAATAAAATCTGTAAAAAAAAATCTTAGAGTATATGGAGTAAAATCACAATATTCTTCAGTCCTTTAATTAGTTTTATGTAGAAAAAAAGTTAAAATGCCTAAATGTTTGAAAAAAAAAAAACGTAAACTACAAAAAAAACAACGCTCATCATTTAAAGAGAAGGTAAGCATGCATTAGGAAAAACAGCTCAACAATAAAAGAAATTATAACAATACTCAAAGCAATCCAAGACAGATAAGTTAATCACACTTGCACACAAATAGTATGCAACAGGCAGAACACAGAATTGATAGCTTACAGCTCAGATTTGCCCATGTCCCAAGCTCTCCTCCATTGGCTCTGGGAGTTTTTGTGGCGAGCCACACGCTCTTGGTCAATCTCTTCCCTCTTTTTTTTCCAGCAAAGGTACTCAAGCTGCTCTTCGCTGGCTATGGGAACACTGACAACAGTCTGCACTTCGGTCTACTGAAGAGAATGAACAATATATACAGGGGGGAGGTGGGTGTGATTGTCTAAGAAAACTATGCCAAAGAAACTTGATTCTGTATTTTCATAAACTGATGCAATACATCAGGCTCCTTTTTCACAACAAAAGAAGAATTGAATCAATTGAAGCAAGTTTATTGATTATTGGCTTCTTCTGTAAACACAATCAATAAAGGCAGAAATATCTAACTAAAATAAAACTTCTTCAATTGCTGTTCATGTAATATCACAAGACACAAAAATACACTATAAGGGTTACTGATGTGCATAATTGTGCAAAATGTGCATAATTAGATAATGTAAATGATTTATACAGTTTGTTCTCTCTACGTGCAATACGCAATATGCACCTAACGACCAACATGTGGAGCCAACCATATGGTAGCTCTGTGTTTGTTCGGGACAAATCAATTATGACAGACAGAAATGATTGAAATAGACGAAGGCACAAAACTCAAAAGAACACACAAACTGCCTAACGATACTTCTTCTTTTCCTTTCGGCTTTTCCCTTCAGGGGTCGCCACAGCGAATCATCTGCCTCCATCTCACCCTATCCTTTGCATCTTCTTCTCTTACACCAACGACCTTCATGTCCTCCTTTACCACATCCATGAATCGTCTCTTTGGTCTTCCTCTAGGCCTTTTGCCTGGTAGTTCCAGCCTCAGCATCCTATTACCAATATACTCACTATCCCTCCTCTGTACATGTCCAAACCATCTCAATCTAGCCTCTCTGACTTTGTCTCCAAAACGTCTTACATGTGCTGTCCCTCTGGCGTGCTCATTCCTAATCCTATCCATCCTCGTTACTCCCAAAGAGAACCTCAACATTTTCATCTCTGCTACCTCTAACTCTGCCTCCTGTCTTTTCCCCAGGGCCACTGTTTCTAACCCATACAGCATCGTTGGCCTCAACACCATCTTGTACACTTTTCCTTTCATTTTTGCCGATACCCTCCTATCACACATCACACGGACACTTTTCTCCAACCATTCCAACCTGCCTGCACACGCTTCTTGACCTCTTTTCCACACTCTCCATTGCTCTGGATTGTTGAGCCTAAGTACTTAAAATCCTCCACCTTTCTTATCTCTGCTCCCTGTAATCTCACCGTTCCTCTTTGGTCCCTGGCATTCATGCACATGTATTCTGTCTTACTGAGGCCAATCTTCATTTCCCCTCCTTTCCAGGGCATACCTCCACCTCTCTAGATTTTCCTGCACTTGTTCTCTGCTCTCACTACAGATTACAATGTCATCTGCAAACATCATAGTCCATGGGGAATCTTGTCTAACCTCGTCTGTCAGCCTGTCCATCACCATAGCGAACAAGAAGGGGCTGAGAGCTGACCCTTGATGCAGTCCACCTCCACCTTGAACTCTTCTGTCACACCGACAGCACACCTCACCACTGTCTTACATCTCTCATACATGTCCTGCACCACTCTAACATACTTCTCTGCCACTCCAGACTTCCTCATGCAATACCACAGTTCTTCTCTCGGCACCCTGTCATATGCTTTCTCCAGATCCACAAAGGCACAATGCAGCTCCGTCTGACCTTCTCTGTACTTCTCCATTAACATCCTCAAGGCAAACACTGCATCTGTGGTGCTCTTTCTGGGCATGAAACCAAACTGTTGTTCTAAATGCTGACTTCTGCCCTTAGTCTAGCTTCACTATTCTTTCCCATAACTTCATCGTATGGCTCATCAACTTTATCCCTCTGTAGTTGCCACAACTCTGCACGTCTCCCTTGTTCTTAAAAATGGGCACCAGCACACTTCTCCTCCATTCCTCTGGCATCTGCTCACTCTCTAAGACCTTGTTAAATGTTCTTGTCAGAAAATCTACTGCTACCTCTCCTAGACACTTCCATACCTCCACCGGTATGTCATCAGGACCAACTGCCTTTCCATTCTTCATCCTCTTCAATGCCCTCCCTCACTTCACCCTTACTAATCTTTGCTACTTCCTGGTCCTCAACAGTCACCTCTTCTACTCTTTTTCTCTCTCATTTCCTCATTCATCAGCTCTTCAAAGTACTCTTTCCATCTTCCCAGCACACTTCTGTCATCCAGTCAATACATTTCCCTCTCTGTCCTTTATCAATCTAACTTGCTGCACGTCCTTCCCATCTCTATTTCTCTGCTGTTGCCAACCTGTATAAATCATTTTCTCCCTCCTTACTTTCCAACCGAGCATACAAGTCATCAAATGCGCTCTGTTTGGCCTTTGACACTGCTACCTTTGCCTACGCTGTGTCTCCCTGCACTCCTGTTTACTCTCTTCGGTATTGTCAATGTCCCACTTCTTCTTAGCTAATCTCTTCCTTTGTACACACTCCTGCACTTCCTCATTCCACCACCAAGTCTCCTTATCTACTTTCCTTCCAGATGACACACCAAGTATTCTCCTACCTGTCTCCCTGATCACATTAGGCTGTAGTTGTCCAGTCATCTGGAAGCACTTCCTGACCACCCAAAGCCTGTTTCAACTCCTCCTTGAAGACAACCCGACACTCTTCCTTTTTCAACTTCCACCACTTTGTCTTCTGCTCTGCCTTTGCCTTCTTCACCTTCCTCACCATCAGCATCATCCTGCACACCACCATCCTATGCTGTTTGGCAACACTCTCACCCGCTACTACTTTGCAGTCACTGGCTTCCTTTAAATTACATCGCCTGCACAAGATGTAGTCTACCTGTGTGCTCCTACACTCCACTTTTATAAGTCACCCTATGCTCCTCTCTCTTCTGGAAGAAAGTATTCACCACAGCCATTTCCATCCTTTTTGCAAAATCTACCAACATCTGTCCTTCTCGTTCCTGTCCTGGATACCAAACCTGCCCATCACTTCCTCGTCCCCTCTGTTTCCTGCACCAACATGTCCATTGAAGTCTGCCCCAATGACCACTCTTTCACCTCTGGGGGTACTCTGCATCACTTCATCTAACTCCCTCCAGAATCTCTCCTTCTCTTCTCGCTCACATCCTGTCTGTGGGGCATAAGCACTAACAACATTGACCATCACACCTTTAATTTCTAACTTGAGACTCATCACTCTGTCTGACACTCTTTTCACTTCTAGAACATTCTGGCAAACTCCTCCTTCAAGATGACTCGACTCCATTTCTCTTCCCATCCACACATGATAAAACAGCTTAAACCCTGCTCCTATGCTTCTAGCCTTGCGACCTTTCCACCTGGTCTCCTGAACACACAGTATGTCCACCTTCCTCCTCTGCATCATGTCAGCCAGCTCTCTACCTTTTCCTGTCATAGTTCAATATTCAAAGTCCCTACTTTCAGTCCTAGACTCATGCCTTTCCTCTTCTCTCTCTGGCAGCGGACACGCCTCCCGCCTCTCTCCTTCTTGACGTCTTCGACCAACAGTAGTCCAATTTCCATCAGCACCCTGTTGGTTGGCGGCACTGATGGCGATCGTTGTTAACCCAGACCTCGACCGATCGGTATGTCATTCTTTCTTGTGATTCGCATAGTTTATTTGGCATTTGTTTCGCGGATGCCCTTCCCGACGCAACCCTCTGCATTTATCCGGGCTTGGGACCGGCGTGAGGGAGAGACACTGGTTTGTGCCCCCCCCTCACGGCTGCATTAACTGCCTAACGATACTGTACCCTTATAAACCACCGAACACACATTTAACCTGCCACTCAACTGAATAGAAAATAACAGCACGCACGTAATCATTTGTGATTTCAACAGCAACAGCCCAAAATGGGGATGTAACAAAGACATGAAATGGTCAAGCGGTCATCACCTCGGCAGAAAACAGCAATAAGCTTCACTTGCTCTTCAATGCTAAAAGACACACCAAGTTCCACTAGCGGAAGGTGGAAAATAAGGTACATTCCCTACCTTGTCTTTGTGATCTTCCATAAAGCTCAGTTTTTTTAAAAACTGGTCTGTGCTAGTTGCAAGTAAGCATGCTATTACAGTCAAAGCCAAGAAATGCTGGCCTAGATTTTAATTTCTGCAAAGCTGACTGACTATGATTTACAGATGAGCTTGAAAAAGGTGTCTATGACATCCCTGCCTTCCTGGAGTAGACAGTTATGATGCACTTGCAAAGCTGCTATGGAAAGCAGCCAACCAGCCAAGGGATGCAGATCAGAATACATTGAAGGGCCCACAGACAGCTTCTCCAAAATGGAAAAAGAATATGTCGCGAAATACAATGAAGTCAATCCACCATAGAACTTGGAGAAGCCCTTCTTACTGATGGAGAGAAGGCAATGTTAGGAACACATGGTTGAAAACATTATTATGCAACAAAACAGCAAAAAAGTATGATCAACCACTGAACACAACTCAAAAGGACTGGACTCAAAAGGACTCAGAGACTGGTTGTTACAACACTTGGTAATAAATGACCTGCCAACTTCTAGTTAATGGTAAACCACAGTGCAGAGGAGCCAGACAAAAGAAAAATCTGAAGCCGGAGCTGAAAAGTCTTCAATGGACCAGAATTGAACCTCTACGTACTTCCTTTCATACTCGACAAATTGACAAAAGAAATCACAAGGCTGAAAAGAAGAAAAAGTTGCTGGCATTGACAGAATATACAATATGTTTGAGAAACCTTGGACTAAAGAAACAACTTGGCTACTTTCCCTATTTAATGATATGGTTAGTCATCAAGACAATTCCCAGAAAATGGAGAAATGCTAAGGTAGTTGTTCAACTAAAGCCACACAAGGATACTTCCAACCCGCAAAGTTACCAACTGATTTCTTTGCTTTGCATTACCAACAAACAATGTGAAAGAATGATTCTTAACAAGATCTAACCTACTATTAAGGTTAACATTAAACACCTTAACCCTGACCAAGCAGGCTTCAGACCCGGAAGCTCTTGTTGCAGTCATGTGCTTAGCCTCGCTCAGTACATGGAAGACTATGTTGAAAGTCACCTAAGCATATTGACAGTCTATATAGAACTAATGGTAGCCTATGATACAGTCAACCACCAAAGTTAAGCTCTATGATACCACTCAAACGGTTTTCTCTAAACTGTTGTATTAAAATCTTTATCAATTATTATTCCAGGACAGTACCTAAGTTCATGTCTATGCGTGAGATTTTATGTTCTGTAGCATGTTTAACAAATGATACCAAAAGGATCAACTTTATTACAGTACTCTTCATGTCCTTTTACATTGAACTTGGAGTGACATCTCCAAGATGGCGCTGCCCAGAGGGCGACGTCATGGAGTTCTTAGAGTCAAATTGTTTCTTTGATCATCTTAATTGTTTTATTTGTTGTTTTGTTTGTTCATGTTGCTCGTTCACTATGCTATGTTCATGTTCATGTTTGTTCACTATGCTCGTCGACGACCTCTACTACAGCTATAAGATCGAAGTATCTTTGGGCGTGTATAACTAAGTGTGCGGGGTGCGGCTAGCAGAGCTATGCTATGGTAGGCAGCTCAATGCGAGCCGCACCCCAGATAACAATAAGCCCAGGCAGGAAGGGGCCGAACGACAACTCCGGCGCTTGGGATTGCACGGGATGAAGGCTGTGTAGCCGGCTGGTGCAATCGCTTCATCGGGTGTACTCTCCTCGAGCCATGTTTCACAGAAACACAGTCCTGTAGATCCCTCTGTGCTGCAATCTGAGCATGAAGCTCGTCCATCTTGTTTTGCAGGGACTGAACATTTTCAAGCAGTATGACTGGAAGTGCCAACCAAGCCTCTGAGAACTCTGCCTGGGTTAACCGAGGTGCAGTTAGCATTGAGCTCCCATAGCATATTAGCTCACGATAGAAGTTGTTGCGAGCTTAGTTGCCCGAAGCTGAAGCTGCTCATAGCTGTAGTAGGGTCGACCGATCATAGACGAGCATAGTGCAAAACATGAACAAACAAATAAAAAAAATTAAAACGAACAAAGAAACAGTTTGACTCTGAGAACTCCGCAACGTTGCCCTCTAGGCAGCGCCATCTTGGAGACGTCACTCCAAGTTCAATGTAAAAGGACATGAAGAGTAATAAAGTTTATCTTTTTGGTATCAATTGTTAAATATGCTACAGAACATAAAATCTCATGCACAAACATTCTCAGAATTAACTTAGGTACTGTACTGGAATAATAATTGAAAAAGACTTTAAAACGAGTGTTTTACAACAGTAGATGCTATATCTTCTTCTTTTCCTTTCGGCTTTTCCCTTCAGGGGTCGCCACAGCGAATCATCTGCTTCCATCTCACCCTATCCTTTGCATCTTCTTCTCTGACACCAACGACCTTCATGTCCTCCTTCACCACATCCATGAATCGTCTCTTTGGTCTTCCTCTAGGCCTTCTGCCTGGTAGTTCCAGCCTCAGCATCCTATTACCAATATACTCACTATCCCTCCTCTGTACATGTCCAAACCCTCTCAATCTAGCCTCTCTGACTTTGTCTCCAAAACCTCTTACATGTGCTGTCCCTCTGATGTGCTCATTCCTAATCCTATCCATCCTCGTTACTCCCAAAGAGAACCTCAACATTTTCATCTCTGCTACCTCCAGCTCTGCCTCCTATCTTTTCCCCAGGGCTACTGTTTCTAAACCATACAACATCGTTGGCCTCAACACCGTCTCCTATCACACATCACACCGGACACTTTTCTCCAACCATTCCAACCTGCCTGCACACGCTTTTTCACCTCTTTTCCACACTCTCCATTGCTCTGGATTGTTGAGCCTAAGTACTTAAATTCCTCCACCTTTCTTATCTCTGCTCCCTGTAACCTCACCGTTCCTCTTGGGTCCTTGTCATTCATGCACATGTATTCTGTCTTACTGAGGCTAATCGTCATTCCCCTCCTTTCCAGGGCATACCTCCACCTCTCTAGATTTTCCTCCACTTGTTCTCTGCTCTCACTACAGATCACAATGTCATCTGCAAGCATCATAGTCCATGGGGAATCTTGTCTAACCTCGTCTGTCAGCCTGTCCATCACCATAGCAAACAAGAAGGGGCTGAGAGCTGACCCTTGATGCAGTCCCACCTCCACCTTGAACTCGTCTGTCACACCGACAGCACACCTCACCACTATCTTACATCTCTCATACATGTCCTGCACCACTCTAACATCCTTCTCTGCCACTCCAGACTTCCTCAGGCAATCCCACAGTTCTTCTCTTGGCACCCTGTCATATGCTTTATCCAGATCCACAAAGGCACAATGCAGTTCCCTCTGACCTTCTCTGTACTTCTCCATTAACATCCTCAAGGCAAACACTGCATCTGTGGTGCTCTTTCTTGGCATGAAACCAAACTGTTGTTCACAAATGCTGACCTCTGCCCTTAGTCTAGCTTCCACTATTCTTTCCCATAACTTCATCGTATGGCTCATCAAATTTATCCCTCTGTAGTTGCCACAACACTGCACGTCTCCCTTGTTCTTAAAAATGGGCACCAGCACACCTCTCCTCCATTCCTCTGGCATCCTCTCACTCTCTAAGACCTTGTTGAATGTTCTTGTCAGAAAATCTACTGCTACCTCTCCTAGACACTTCCATACCTCCACCGGTATGTCATCAGGACCAACTGCTTTTCCATTCTTCATCCTCTTCAATGCCCTCCTCACTTCACCCTTACTGATCTTTGCTACTTCCTGCTCCTCAACCTCTTCTACTCTTTTCTCTCTCATTTTCCGCATTCATCAGCTCTTCAAAGTACTCTTTCCATCTTCCCAGCACACTTCTGTCATCAGTCAATACATTTCCCTCTCTGTCCTTTATCAATCTAACTTGCTGCACATCCTTCCCATCTCTATTTCTCTGCTGTGTCAACCTGTATAAATCATTTTCTCCCTCTTTCCTTTCCAACCGAGCATACAAGTCATTATACGCGCTCTGTTTGGCCTTTGACACTGCTACCTTTGCCTTACACTGAGTCTCCCTGTACTCCTGTTTACTCTCTTCGGTTTTCTCAATGTCCCACTTCTTCTTAGCTAACCTCTTCCTTTGTACACACTCCTGCACTTCCCCATTCTACCACCAAGTCTCCTTATCTACTTTCCTTCCAGAGGACACACTAAGTGCTCTCCTACCTGTCTCCCTGATCACATTAGCTGTAGTTCTCCAGTCATCTGGAAGCACTTCCTGACCACCCAAAGCCTGTTTCAACTCCTCCTTGAAGACAACCCGACACTCTTCCTTTTTCAGCTTCCACCACTTTGTCTTCTGCTCTCCCTTTGCCTTCTTCACCTTCCTCACCATCAGCATCATCCTGCACACCACCTTCCTATGCTGTTTGGCAACACTCTCACCGGCTGCTACTTTGCAATCACTGATTTCCTTTAAATTACATCGCCTGCACAAGATGTAGTCTACCTGTGTGCTCCTTCCTCCACTTTTATAAGTCACCCTATGCTCCTCTCTCTTCTGGAAGAAAGTATTCACCACAGCCATTTCCATCCTTTTTGCAAAATCTACGAACATCTGTCCTTCTGTGTTCCCGTCCTGGATACCAAACCTAGCTATCACTTCCTCATCCCCTCTGTTTCCTGCATCAACATGTCCATTGAAGTCTTCCCCCAAAGACCACTCTTTCACCTCTGGGGGTACTCTGCATCACTTCATCTAACTCACTCCCGAATCTCTCCTTCTCTTCCTGCTCACATCCTGCCTGTGGGGCATAAGCACTAACAACATTGAACATCACACCTTCAATTTCTAACTTGAGTCTCATCACTCTGTCTGACACTCTTTTCACTTCTAGAACATTCCTGACAAACTCCTCCTTCAAGATGATTCCGACTCCATTTCTCTTCACATCCACACCATGAAAAAACAGCTTAAACCCTGCTCCTATGCTTCTTGCCTTGCTACCTTTCCACCTGGTCTCCTGAACACACAGTATGTCCACCTTCCTCCTCTGCATCATGTCAGCCAGCTCTCTACCTTTTCCTGCCATAGTTCCAACATTCAAAGTCCCTACTTTCAGTCCAAGACTCATGCCTTTCCTCTTCTCTCTCTGGTAACGAACTCGCCTCCCGCCTCTCCTTCTTCAATGTTTTCGACCAACGGTATTCCAATTTCCATCAGCACCCTGTTGGTTGACAGCACTGATGGCGGTTGTTGTTAACCCGGGCCTCGACCGATCCGGTATGTCATTCTTTCTTGTGATTCGCATATTTTATTTGGCATTTGTTTTACGCCGGATGCCCTTCCTGACGCAACCCTCTGCATTTATCTGGGCTTGGGACTGGCGTGAGGGAGAGACACTGGTTTGTGCTCCCCCTCATAGCTGCATTAGTAGATGCTATATAATGTTTATATTTTATCATCAATAAAAATAAGAGTAAAAATTGAAAACTTTTTCTTAATCATTACTATATTTTACTACATTAATACTGTATTAATGAGTAAGAATGTCTATAGAAAGTGTTTAAGAGGCATATTTTAGCACATGTAATAGATACATAGTATTTTACTTCCAGCTGCTCTTTCGCGCATGTGACGTGACACATGGGGTTTGACTATTACAATGAGTAGATTTGATCAACCCAATCAACCCACCAACCAAAACTTCCACTGAGCAACTGACTAAAGGACTGAGAAATTAATAACAGATGGACTAAATGAGTGAATGACAGGCCAATCGACTACCTACATAGTCACTTCAATATCAGTATAACAGCAATGTAAGGTTATTTGAATATCTCTATGAAAAATTCCATGCACAGTAATAACAGTACTACACAATCATAACTGAGGGAGTTTTTGTTTGCCACTGTCGCAGTTACTCATTAGGGATGTGTTGGGTTTGTATAAAAAAACGTTTATTTATTTATTTATTTATTTATTTTTAACTGTGTAAAGTTGTTTCTGACAATGCAAATTGTATAAAAAAGTTACACAAAACTGCACTGAATTCAATTTAATTGAACCAGTAAGCAAAGTTGTAAAAAAAATTAACAAATACAGTCAGCCCTCTACTTACAAAAACCTGAATACAAAAAATACAGGTTACGAAAAACATTTTCCAAAATTTTCATCCTCTTTTTACGAAAACAACCTCTTTTTACGAAAAGTGCCAAACGCGCTATTCCAAAATTCAAACGCGCCATTCAAACATTGAAACAATGCTCGAGTTGCTCTCTCATTGGCTGTCTCCCAACATCCCGCCCTACTGGCCTCCCATTGGCCAGGAGGGAGTTGAACTGTACCCATTCCTGTACCCATAATTCCTGTTTGTCACTTCCTGTTTGTTCATGAAGGAGAGTTGAACAAGACTGTTGGTTTGTGAGTTTTTTTGAGAGTGATCATTGCAGCGTTATATTTCATTATCCATCATGGACCCCCAAGAAAGTGATTCCCGGTGATACTGAAAAGAAGAAGCAGGCTCCTTTATCAATCGAAGTGAAGCAGGAGAGAATAAAAAACATACCAAAGTGGGATGCAATTGAACAAAATCGCAAAGAAGTCTGCATATGTTTTTATTTTGTATGTATAATATATTATCTAGTTAAGCTCTATGATGCCACTCAAACACCAGCTAAGTGCCGTTTCTTCTGAAGAAATAAGACTTTCTCCTAAAGAAACGACAGTTTCCACTGAATTGCCAGAAGATAATCATCTAAAATGTTGTAAAGCTGTAGTATTAAATTATTTTCAATTATTATTCCAGTACAGTGCCTAAGTTAATGTTTAGAATGTTTATAAGCAACAGAGCAGCGCAGCCATGCCCCTCAGCCGGAGCGGAGAGTTAGAGAACACAGCCGTCAAAATCAAAATCCCCCCAAAACACAGAGCTAACATGCTATGGTTGGCAGCTTAATGTGAGCCGCATCCCAGCTAACAAAGAAGCCCAGGCGGGAAGAGACCGAACGACTCCGGCGCTTGGGATTGCAGGGGATGAAGGCCGTGTAGCTGGCTGGTATAATCGCCTAATCGGGTGTACTCTCCTCGAGCCATGTTTCACAGAAACACAGTCCTGAGGATCCCTCTGCGCTGCAATCTGAGCATGAAGCTCGTCCATCTTGTTTTGCAGGGACTGAACATTTTCAAGCAGTATGGCCGGAAGTGCTAACCAAGCACCGGAGAATCTGAGAACTCCACCTGAGCTTATTGTTAGTATTGAGCTCCCATAGCATAGCATCGCATAGCAGCTCACAATAGAAGTTGTTGCGTGCTTAGTTCATTTTAATTTGTTTTATTTGTTTGTTCATGTTTTGCTCTATGCTCGTCTACGACCGGTCGACTCTACTGCAGCTATAAGATCGGAGAGTCTTCGGGCGTGTATAACTAAGCACGCTCAACTGGGCTTCTCAGCCGGCATGCGGCTAGCAGAGCTAATATGCTATGGTAGGCAGCTCAATGCGAGCCACACCCCAGCTAACAATAAGCCCAGGCGGGAAGGGGCCGAACGACGACTTTGGCACTTTGGATTGGCGGGGATGAAGGCCGTGTAGCCAGCTGGTGCAACCGCTTCATTGGGTGTACTCTCCTCGAGCCATGTTTCATAGAAACACAGTCCTGTAGATCCCTCTGCGTTACTCCCAGAGAGAACCTCAACATTTTCATCTCTGCTACCTCCAGCTCTGCCTCCTGCCTTTTCCTCAGCGCCACTGTTTCTAATCCATACAACATGGCTGGCCTCACCACTGTCTTGTACACTTTTCCTTTCATTCTTGCTGATCTTACTTTTTCATGCAGCGTCATTATCTTTTTCTGACACCTTACCAGAAGCCTGAGAAGGTGCACAGCGTTTGGGTCGCATGATGGAGCTTAATTGTAATTAAAACACACACACCAAAAAAAGCACATGCACAAAGTGTTGGCGAATGAGGAAAAAGGGGTGTTACATCATCTCAACCAATCAACAGAAGGAAAAACAGCCATTCGCTGAATTTGAATCACGTGACAGTTGCTCGCCAATCCGTGAACATGCAGGGGCACGAGTACAAAACAGCGAATACTCAAGGGCCTACTGCATCCTACATAACACATATCCACACATACCGATATATATATACACATATATATCTTACATACACATATATATGCATACATACATTCATACAGGTATACACACATACATGTTTAGGCATGTTGGGGCAGGCAAAAGACAGGACGAGGAAGTGATGGGCAGGTTTGGTATCCAGGACAGGAACACAGAAGGACAGATGTTGATAGATTTTGCAAAAAGAATGGAAATGGCTGTGCTAAATACTTTCTTCCAGAAGGGACAGGAGCATAGGGTGATTTATAAAAGTGGAGGTAAGAGCTCAAAGTTAGACTGCATCTTGTGCAGGCGATGTAATTTGAAAGAAAGTCGGTGACTGCATAGTAGTAGTGAGTGAGAGTGTTGCCAAACAGCATTGGCTGGTGGTGTGCAGGATTATACTGATAGTGAGAAAGGTGAAGAAGGCAAAGGCAGAACAGAAGACAAAGTAGTGGAAGCTGAAAAAGGAAGAGTGTCGTGTCATGTCTTCAAGAAGGAGTTGAAGCATGTTTTGGGTGGTCAGGAAGTGCCTCCAGATGACTGGACAACGACAGCTAATGTGATCAAGGAGACAAATAGGAGAGTACTTGGTGTGTCCTCTGGAAAGAAAGTAGATAAGGAGACTTGGTGTTGGAATGAGGAAGTGCAGGAGTGTGTACAAAGAAAGAGGGTAGCTAAGAAGAAATGGGGCATTGAGAGGACCAACGAGAGTAAACAAGAGTACAGGGAGACAGAGCATAAGGTGAAGGTAGCAGTGTCAAAGGCCAAACAGAGGGCGTATGATGACATACGGTAGGTTGGAGAGTAAGGAGGGAGACAATGATTTATACAGGTTGGCACAGCAGAGAAAGAGAGATGGGAAAGATGTGTAGCAAGTTAGAGTGATTAAGGACAGTGGGAAACGTACTGACTAATGAAAGAAGTGTGCTGGAAAAATAGACAGAGTACTTTGAAGAGCTGAAGAATGAGGAAACTGAGAGAGAAAAAACGAGTAGACGAGGTGACTGTTGAGGACCAGGAAGTAACAAAGATTAGTAAGGGTGAAGCGAGGTGAGCATTGAAGAGGATGAAGAGTGGAAAGGCAGTTGGTATTGATGACATATCGGTGGAGGTATGGAAATGTCTCGGAGAGGTAGGAGTAGATTTTCTGACAAGAAAATTCAACATTGTCTTAGAGAATGAGAGGATGCCAGAGGAATGGAGGAGAAGTGTGCTGGTGCCCATTTTTAAGAATGAGGGAGATGTGCAGAGTTGCAACTACAGAGGGATAAAGTTGACGAGCTGTAAGATGAAGTTATGGGAAAGAACAGTCGAAGCTAGACTAAGGGCAGAGGTCAGCATTTGTGAACAACAGTTTGGTTTCATGCCAAGAAAGAGCACCACAGATGCAGTGTTTGCATTGAGGATGTTAATAGAGAACTACAGAGAAGGTCAGAGGGAGCTGCATTGTGCCTTTATGAATCTGGAGAAAGCATGTGATT
The DNA here is from genome assembly GCA_024760905.1 of Plotosus lineatus. Classification (NCBI taxonomy): domain Eukaryota; kingdom Metazoa; phylum Chordata; class Actinopteri; order Siluriformes; family Plotosidae; genus Plotosus; species Plotosus lineatus. The sequence continues at coordinate 36,309,689 of CM045732.1, read as the reverse complement.
GGGTGCCGAGAGAGCAACTGTGGTATTGCATGAGGAAGTCTGGAGTGGCAGAGAAGTATGTTACAGTGGTGCAGGGCATCTATGAGAGATGGAAGACAGTTGTGAGGTGTACTGATAGTGTGACAGAAGAGTTCAAGGTGAAGGTATGACTGCATCAAGGGTCAGCTCTGAGCCCCTTCTTGTTTGCTATGGTGATGAACAGGCTGACAGACAAAGTTAGACAAGAATCCCCATGGACTATGATGTTTGCAGATGACATTGTGATCTGTAGTGAGAGCAGAGAACAAGTGCAAGAAAATCTAGAGAGATGGAGGTGTGTCCTGGAAAGGGAGAAATGAAGGTTAGCCTCAGTAAGACAGAATACACGTGTGTGAATGACAAGGACCCAAGAGGAACGGTGAGGTTACAGGGAGCAGAGATAAAGAAGGTGATTTTAAGCACTTAGGGTCAACAATCCAGAGCAATAGAGAGTGTGGAAAAAAGGTGAAGAAGCGTATCAGGCAGGTTGGAATGGTTGGAGAAAAGTGTCCGGTGTGATGTGTGATAGGAGGGTATCGGCAAGAATGGAACGAAAAGTATACAAGATGGTTTTGAGGTCAGCGATGTTGTATGGTTGAGAAACAGTGGCTCTGGGGAAAAGACAGGAGGCAGAGCTGGAGGTAGCAGAGATGAAAATGTTGAGGTTCTCTTTAGGAGTAACGAGGCTGGATAGGATCAGGAATGAGTACATCAGAGGGACAGAACTTGTCAGAGGTTTTGTACAGAGGAGGGATAGTGAGTATATTGGTAGTCAGATGCTGAGGATAGAACTACCAGGCAGAAGTCCTAGAGGAAGATCAAAGAGAAGATTTATGGATGTCGTGAAGGGAGACATGAAGGTAGTTGGTATAAGAGAAGATGTCGAGGATAGGGTGAGGTTGAGGCAGATGATTTGTTGTGGCGACCACTGAAAGGAACAGCCAAAAGCAAAAGAAAAAGAAGATATACACACAAACATACATATATCCTACATACACATATATACACACACAGAGTAGGCTGCAAAGTCGTCAGCGTGTTTCGGTCCCTTGCTAAAAGGGTTGTGACAGGAAGGGCATCCGACGTAAAAACCTCTGCCAATTCAACTCCCGAGTGAAAGGGAAAAAGCCGAAAGGAAGACAGACAGACACATATATACACACACATTTATATATACACCACTAAAATGTTATCATATTCAAGACCTGCTCTAAATATAAGTATGTACTGGAAGAACGTCTGAATGATAGTTATTCAGTTAATGTGTGTTATGATGGTGGGGATGATGGAGAGGTCTCCAGGGTGTGTGGGGTCCCTGATTATTCCTTTGGTTCTCTTCTGAAATCTTTCCATATAAATGTGGGTGGGGTCGTGTAGTTCCAATTTCCCCCTTTGCCATCCCCACCACCCGATGAAAGGCCTTTCCAGCAGTCGGTCAGGAGGCTCTCGATGGAGGTGCGGTAAAAGTTCACTAGTAGGGGTCGGGGTAAATAGTTCCGTTGGAGTTTCCTGAGGAAGTACATCCTTTGTTTTGCTTTACCCACCTGGTGTGAGATGTTTGTGGTGGAGGTGAAGTCAGCAGTGATGTGGACTTCAAGAAACTTTAAGCACTCAACCTTTTCTACCTTCTGTCTACAAATGTAGTGAGCGGAGTGCTCAGTTTGTTTCAATCTCCTGAAGTCAATCATCATCGCTTGGGATGGGTTTAGTTCCAGGTTATTGTTTTCGCACCATCATCGCAGATACCGGACTTTATTTCTGTTGATATGTTATTAACCGTTATCAAACCTTTGACAATGGTGTTATCTATGAGTTTGATGATGGTGTTGTTGGTGTGAGTGGGGAAACAATCATGTGAGAAAAGAGAGAAGAGGCTGGGGCTAAGTACAGAGCCCTGTGGTGTTCCACTGTTCAGAATGAGAGTGATGGAAATGTGTTCTCCTATCCTGACATTCTGAGGTCTGTTGCTGAGAAAATCCAGTATCCAGGTGCACAGTGAGCGCCCTAGGCCCAGACTGCCCAACTTCTAAATCAGTTTATGTAGTGTAACTGTGTTAAATGCAAAGCTGATGTCTACTAACAACATCCTCACATAGGAGTTGATGCTGTCCACGTGTGTGAGGGCTCTGTGAGGACTGTATTGATGGCATTCTCTGTTGACCTGTTTCCTCTGGTTTGATGTGGATCGAGATCAGCAGGGATGGCAATATAAGATGAGATGAGTCTCTTGAAAAATTTGGTTACGATGGGGGTTAGTGTAACTGGGTGGCAGTTGTTTAAGAATCTTGCTGTGCCCTTCTTAGGCACTGGAATGATTTTGGCTGTTTTGAGGCAGGTGGGAACCATACATTGCAGTAGCAAGAGGTTAAAGATGGTGGTGAAAACCCACTAGTTGTTCTGCATATGCTTAAATTCCCTTCCTCTTACTCCCTCTGGACCAGTAGTTTTCCTCACATTGACACAAGGTAGCAGTGATCTGGTGCTGCTGAAATTGGATGTGGTCGTCACCCCCTTTGGAGGAGCAGGGCAAGTGCATGTCTCACTGCACATGTATTTACCATGGACATAGATCTGCCAGGGTGGGCGGGGGTTGCTCATGTGATCAATTTTTAATAAACTTGTGTCCTCGATTTCCCTTACTGTTTTTACTTTTTACCCTTTTACAAACAGGAAAAAAACAAAAGCATTTAGAACCTGATCAGATTTCATTAGCTTCTTCTGACAAATGCAAATAGCTTAGCTTACTAAAACAAGACAACATGGGTCTTTTTGGGTGGCTTCCAAATCTGAAGCAGCTCCCTCTAAGCAGTGCCCTAAATAGGGTACAAAGGGTAGGGAAACATCAATTGCAGCCCTAGTGCACTACTGTGATCACTTGTATGTTTTGCTGTAAGAAAGCAATATTGCAAAGGACCAGAGGGTTAAAAGGAATGGATAAACACAAAGTATTTAAATAAAATAAAAAGTGAGGCCAGTAATGTAAAGCCTAATTTTGGCAAAAACAACCAATATGTCATGGTCTGGCTGGAGACACTCACCTTTCCTCAGTTCATTGCAGGTGCGGGCGAGGGGCATGGCGATCACCGGTAGAGGTATTTCGGAGAGGAACGCACCTGGTCCTAATCGGCAATCAGTGGCAGCCAACTATAAATGGGAGCGGCATGCTTCCCTCCGCTGTCAGAAGATTGATTCGATGACTATGTTCCTCGACGAATCAATCTTCTGACAGCGTCATGCTTCCCTCCACTGTCAGAAGATTGATTCGATGACTGTTCCTCGACGGTCTCTCTGATCCCTGGCCCGCGCTTCGTTAGACCAGTTCCCGCCATTCTGCGTTTTCTAGCGATTTCCAGTTCCGAACGTTTAATAAATCGTTGAATCTTCTTACATGGTCTCCTGCATCTTTGGGTCTGACGCATATACTCCAGGCAAGACAGAATCTTCTAACCTGAACATGGACCCAGCGGAGACCGCTCAGCACCGGCAAGCCTTGTCCGACCAGGGAGCCCTGTTGTGACGACATGACTCCACCCTGCACCAAATGGTGGATACCCTCCAGCACATCACTACCAGCTTGGCGCAGCTCGGCGGAAGGATGGACGCCGTCGCCACTCATCTCGCCGCCACGACCCCGCCCCCACACCCTTCACCCTCTGTTTCGGCAGCAGCACCAGCGTTACTCCCTGCGCACCGAGAACCACTCATCCCCATGCCAGCCGGGTATTCGGGCGCGATCGGCTCCTGCGCACAGTTCCTCCACCAGTGCTCTCATTTTCAGCCAGCAGCCGCTCACATACGCCACAGATCAAGCAAGAACTGCTTTCATCATGAGCTTACGGAGCAAGCTTCGTCCTGGGCACTGGCAGTCGCTACCCCACACCCCGGAATTATGCTCCCAGGCCGGTTCATGCAAGAAATAAAGGTGTTTGATCATCCGGTGAACAGTGAGGAGGCGAGCTCCCGGCTCCTCCGTGTCCGGCAAGGCGCACAGTCGGCGTCAGAATACGCCATCCGATTCCGGATTCTCGCTGGCTGTAACGACCCCGCGCTTCGGGGGGGGGCCTTCCTGCAAGGGCTCGACGAACGCCTGAAAGTTGAACTTGCAGCCGAGAAGAGACGACCACGCTGGAGGGATTAATCGCCTTGTCCACGAGATTGGACAACCGGCTGAGGGAGATGGAAAAATCCTGGAAGTTGACCCCACCTCGAACGGACTCGCCACTTCCTCCCCTGAGGGAAAATGATGACCCAGAGCCCATGCAGGTGAACTGCACCTGACTGACGGCCGAAGAGAGGCAACGGCGGCTGGACGACGGCCTCTGCATCTATTGCGCCGGTAAGGGCCATTACCTTGCCCCGTGCAGCAGAGCCCACCAGCAACGGGAGGATCCTCCACGACCCCCGGAAAACGCCTACGAATTCAAGGTATGCTACACTCTGCACAACACTCTCTTCCTGTAGAGGTATTCATTGACTCAGGCGCTGACGCAAACTTTATCGATCCGATGGTTGAGCTCCACGCACTCCCCGTGGAGGAACTCGACACCCCCAAGGAGGTGGTGGCCATAGATGGCCGATGCATCACCCACATCACGCACAAGACCAGGCCAGTGAAGCTCACGTTATCCGGTAATCTCCAGGAATACTTGGAACTATTTGTTCTCCATGCCTCTCTCTCTCCGCTATTGCTGGGATGGCCCTGGTTGCAGACCCACAATCCCCACATGGACTGGCACACCCTCACCATACGTGTCAGACCGAGGCCCCCAATTTGCATCCAGCGTCTGGAAGGCGTTCTGCGACACCCTGGGAGTCTCCTGCAGTCTGACCTCGAGTTACCACCCCCAGTCGAATGGGCAGGCAGAACGCATAGGAAAAAAAGCCTAGGTCCTCCCTGCACTGCGTCGCCTCCAGCCTCCTGGGCCACACACCTCCCATGGGTCGAGTGCACACACTTCGCTGATCTGCACTGCCACCGGGATGTCCCCCTTCATGGTGATCAATGGGTTCCAGCCCACCCTGTTTCCCAGCCAGGAGGTCGAGGTGGCTGTCCCATCTATCCAGGCACAATTCCACAGAGTGCATCAGGTCTGGAAGGAAGCATGGGCTGCCCTGGGGTGAACAGCAGCCCGAACCCGGAGGATGGCCGATCGCCACCGAACCCCGGCACCTCCCTACAAGGTCAGACAACAAGTATGGCTCTCCTCACGGGACCTGCCCTCCTGCAAGTTGAGTCGAAGAAACTATCTCCCCGATACATTGGGCCCTACAGGATTGAAATAATTATAAACCCCAGTGCTGTCCAACTAAGACTCCCACCCTCACTCAAGGTGCACCCAGTGTTTTTCATGTCTCCCTAATCAAGCCGGTGGTAGAAAGTCCCCTCCACCCCTCCCCCCTTACGACCCCCCCTCACCCTCCTCTCCGACTGATTGACTTGACGGACATCCCGCATACACGGTCAACAAGATCCTCAATGTGCGCAGGCGGGGCCGAGGCTTCCAGTATTTAGAGGACTGGGAGGGGTATGGTCCCAAAGAGCGGTCATGGATTCCCCGCTCCCTAATCCTGGACCCGGACCTGTTAGAGGAGTTCTATCGCCAGTTCCCGGACAAGCCTTAAAGGTGGGGGGGACTGTTATGGTCTCTGCTGGCTGTAGACACTCACCTTTCCTCAGTTCATTGCAGGTGCGGGCGAGGGGCATGGCGATCACCGGTAGAGGTATTTCGGAGAGGAACGCACCTGGTCCTAATCGGCAATCAGCGGCAGCCAACTATAAATGGGAGCGGCATGCTTCCCTCCGCTGTCAGAAGATTGATTCCAGTGACTCTGTTCCTCGATGATCTCTCTGATCTTTGGGTCTGACGCATATACGCCAGGCATGACACAATAGTGGCCATGACTGCCTTAATATTGAATAAGACTTGTTTGAGTGTGGTTATGAAAACATCTCAGTCACTAAGATGAGGTTCCTCAGGTTCTGAGTGAGAATGGTGAACCCCAAAATTCTTAACTGAAGGAAATCTGTTTTTCTGTATAAGGCCTAGCACCCCTGTTTATACTCATACTGTGCAGGGCCTCCCTCTCATAGTGCTCAAATTGAAAATCTGAGACTCAAGTGCTCATGCGAATGGAAGCATCTCAGTGATTACATGCCTGAATAAGTGCAAGTCCTGTGTGTGCATGGGTTCTCGCTACGCTGCAGTCACCATTTTGGTAATGTACCAGGGCAGTTATATATAAGACCAGATTTCTAACTAACCAAGAAAACCAAATTGCATTTTGAATGACCATTGAAACACACACACACAATATTCACAACTTTCTATTCCCGAATGCTACTCAGATTTGCTTCCTCCAATGTTTCTGCCATAACAAAAAATTTTTAAAAAAGGTTTACACAGACCTGGTATAATTTTTTTCTAGGACTTTTCAATGACCCATTGATAGATATAGGATTTTTTTTTTTTTTTTTTTTAACTATTATTTCAAGCACATTTATGGACCCAAGCTGCTTCAAAAATGCAAAAACACTGCATGTTCCTTTTCAATTATGTAAATTTCAAGGTATAAATTCTTTACAACATTATTTACTGAATATTATCAAATTACATTTTGATAAATCTGTATAATCTTACAATTCTTCCATTCTTTTTGCTGTTTTCCGACTGTCTCAACATGTTTTATAATGTTTTGATGTAAATCAAATTGTTTGTTACAATCACAATTTTCTCCATCTACAGACTCACAGCCTCTGATACATTAATCGTCTTTTCATTCTTGTGGCTCTTTACTGAATTAATCATCCAAAACTCCCTGACTTATAACAGAATGGAGAAGCTTCAGTAGAAACTGAAGTTGAGAACATGAAATCTATACATAGATATACAAGTGTTCATGTAAATCCGAGTATTTGTTACAATCTCTATTTTGTCCATCTCCACAAACTTACATTCCCTGACTTGCTTTAACTATCTGGTAATTCTTGTAGTTTTTACTGAACTCATACACAACATTCTGACCTGCACTATTTTCTTTAATGGGTCGTTTTAACACATTTACCTTGATGACAAATTTGATTTGGTCTGTTATCTCTGTGTTGGAATATAATTCTCTGCAGATTTTGTTTAGATATTTGATTCTAACTTTTGTCTTTTTAATTTGTCTTTTTAATTTCTTCCAACACTAATTTCCTTTTGTCATCTGCTCAGCTTTTTCTTTCAGTTCGTTGAGATTTTTCATATTTCTGCATTGCCATCCTGCATGACGACTCTTTTACAATACACACATATATATATATATATATATATATATATATATATATATATATATATATATATATATATATATATATACAGTGGTACCTTGACTTACGAAAGGGCAAAGTTCGTAAGCTGAAAAGTTCGTTAGATGAAACAATAATTCCTATAAAATATAACAGAAAACCAATTAATCCGTTCCAACACCCTCCTAAACTTGTATAAGCTGCCACAAACATTCAGCACCTCTTATGGTACAGGTCACTTGGACACCCCTGATGTCACGTTGGCGTACAATCACAAAGTCAATCCCGTTCCAGTGTTTAGACCGTGGGTGCATCCAGGTGGTTTTATACTTGTCTGCCATCCTGAACAAGGTGTTGGTGATACAAATTCTGTGTTCTGCACACTTGCTAAGGAGGAGCAGGCCGTTAACATTTCCAAAAAAAGGTGTATCCACTTTCTTCTTCTTTCAGGAAACTTTCATCGGCAAGACGTGTTTCATTGAGTGCGACAATGTCTATCCAGTATCGCTGGAGCTCCTTTGCAACAAGCACCGTTCTTCTTTCTGGTCTCAGTGCCCAGCTCGGTCCAGAAGCGTTCGGACATTCCAGGATCCCAGAATGAGCCTCTGGAGTTTTTTCTTCTTTTGCATTGTTCGACCACAATGAGGATAGGTCTGTCAGCTACGGGAAGCTGACGAGACGCTCGAAGGGAATTTATCTGGGGCACTTTTTCTAGCCCCCCTCTCTCATGTGAGAGTGGGCAGTGCTGCCCTAAAGAGGCTGCTCAGTCGTTCACAGGTCCTGTTCCCCTTAGATTCAGAAACAGAGCAACCACTTACCCATGGACCGCCTCCGTGTGATTCGTAACTACAACCGTCAGTGTTCATCTCCACCTGTTGCTCTGCCACACGCCCATCGCCGCAGGACTTGGGTGTTTGCTGACAGGTTGGTTGATGAGATGAGATGCAAAACGAACCTGTGCGTGAAGGCTTTATAGTAAGAAGACCATTGCACAAGGGCAATCCCACTCTCTCGGCCTGGGGAGTCTTTATCCGATGGCACGGGGAAGCATTACAACGGGATACTTCCAGGTTGAAGTGGATGACAAGTACTTTTATTGGTGCCATGTCCAGTTCTCGGCACTCCACGACACTTGCTGCCACAGCCTTCACAACCGTTGGATCTCAGGTGATGATATCTTCCGATTGTTCTGCCGCGAGTCAGTCTTCGCATGCAGTAGGGCTGGCACAGCCCAAACCTAACTCACGGAGGGTTTCAGACCCATCAGCTACCTTCACCTGGTTCAGCCAACTCTCCAAAGCCATTGTCCGGGGGTGGCCGCTGTTGCATGCAACAGCTTCAAGGAGCCACAGGTGAAAGCCAGGTGAGGACTCGTGACAGGACAAGGGGCCCTCCCATGTTGTGTAGTTTAGTGCTAAGTTAACATCGTTACAGCAGAAGATAATGTCTTTCACAATTTTCTTGTGGATAGGGGAAGACCGTTGTACACCTAGTACCTTTTCACACTCTTCCACAGTCCAAGTCTTGTTTGGATGGATCTCGTATTTTGAGTCTCATTTTCTTAGAAGGGCGGAAAGAAGCAAGTGCAATATACGTACACATAATTTGCAGTACACACAGTTATGTACAGTTATATATACAGATATACAGTGTGCTATGAACGTATGTAATGTAACATAGTGAAATAAAAGCACTATGAAAAGACTATAACGATGTACCTGTGTGTGAATGGTACGAATAGTGCTGCTATGGTATTGTGTGGATGGAAATGTATGGTTCAACAAGGGACTGACTTCAGAAGAGAGACAGCTGTTGGGAAGAAGCTGTTCCTAAACCTGCTGGTCTTTGTTCAAATGTTCCTGAAGTACCTTCTGGGAGGTAGGAGCCGAAAGAGTCTGTTGTTCGGATGAAGAGCAGTCCCTGAGAATGCTGCACACCTGGTGGTGACATCTCTTCTTGTGGACATCACTAGCCGGAAGTAGAGTCCCTGTGATGTATTGGGCAGTTTTAACTTCCCGCTGCAGTGCCTCACAATCCGCAACAGAGCAATTCCTGTTACAGACTGTAATACAGTTGGTTAGGATGCTTTCGATAGTGCATTGGTAGAAGTTACCCAGGATATAAGCAGACCAGTGGTTCTTCTTCAGTGTCCTCCAGAAGAACATGCCCCGATAGGCCTTCTTGGTCTGGTTGAAGGAGTTGGTTGACCAGGGCAGGTTCTCTAAGATGTGTGTCCCCAGAATTTAAAGCTGGAGACATGTACAACAGCCATGACATTGATATGAATAGTGTCATAAGTCATTTTTTGTTGAGCTGAAATCAACAAACAACATTCTTGCATACATGTTCTTGTTGTTCAGGTGTTAGTAGGCATAGCACAACGTTGTGGATATAGCATCCTCTGTAGACATTGCAGACATTGTTAGAGGTGGGCCAGGACCAGTCGCTCAAAGTACTTCATCACAATGGGTGTTAGACATTCGGGCACATCAGGGAGGAGTGTTTCATCACTGGCACTATAAAGGCAGGCTTGAAGAATGCTGGTACTGCTGATTGGGTGAGAGACAAATTGAAGATGTTTGTGAAGACCCCTGTGAGCTCCTCAGCACAGGTTCTGAGCATACAAGTAGGAATCCTGTCAGGACCAGCAGCCTCAAAGTGTGTCAATTTGGCTCAGTGCATTATTGACCTCTACAGGCAGAGTGTCAGAGTCTGATGGTCATTCAATGGCTTGGTCTTCACGGTCTTGTCCTTATTGTCCTTGTTGAAATAAGCAAAGTCATTGATAATGAACACGCTCATGGTGGTTGGTGTCGGTCAGGGGTTAGAATTGATGAAGTGTTCCACCACCTTCAGCTTGTGGTCATGCTTGGCCTTTTTGATACCCTTCTTCAGATCCGCCTGGCAGTACTCCAGACCAGTGCATCACCTGATCTGAAGGATTTGTTGTATGTTTTCAGCAGAAGCTGAACTTTCCGATTCATCCATGACTTCTGATTCAGGTACATGATGATTTGTTTCTATTTGGTAACACAATTTGGTAAATGTATTCTAGTACTGAGTGAGTGGCCTGAGAGGAACCATACTCCATTAAACCTGTCCTGGAGTACAGATTCTACCCCACTGGCCAAACCTGATGGTCGTCACAGATGGCTTCACACAGTTAATGAGTGGTGTGTACTTGAGGGGTGAGAAACTGTCTGGTTCTAAATCAACACAGACATCATAAACACGCAGGGAGAAATACGCAGAGAGTCAATTTCAATTTCTTCCTCATGAGGAGAGAAGCCGGGTCAGCTCAGGTACAACTGGCCAAGGTGCTCTGAGCTAAGTCCGGCGGAGAGCCTCTTTTATTTCAAAAGGGGGTGGTATCTGATTACGTCTTAAACAGCAGAGCAGTTATTCTATGTTGACCTTTCACACATTAAAATGAAACATTGTTATTCTATTTCACGCCTTCCAGCAGTCGACGAGACATCCGGTTGTCTGGTCGTTTGCTCCATAGCTCAGCTGCGTTCAGGTAACTTCCTAAAAAACAACTTCAGCAAGCAGTTTCAACACTCACACACATAGGTGACAAAGAAAGAAGCTGTGATCAGTTATATATACAATTATTTTAACAGAAACAAATGACATTGATTAGATGTCTGAAGTGGGGGAGAGGGGTTGCCATATATGTTAATATAAACATGGAACAAGATTTTTTCTCCTCTGGTGTCAGAAGAAACAAAAATTTGGAAAGGACTTAATTGAAATTTGTGTGGTTAAAGTCACCCACTACAACGAATGCTGTGGGGATTGGGGTGGCGAATTGCATCATTGTCGCAGGGGGTGCTCTCTCTTTTAGTCTATCTCCATTACAATACTCTCTCTCTCTCTCTCTCTCTCTCTCTCTCTCTCTCTGTTTTTGTTGTTGCACACATTCTCAGTCTGAGATGTCAGTGATCCTAATCCTTCTGCTCTTGGAGTCATGTGGTCTGTCCTGTTGTGCTGATGTGGCCGGAGTTCTCAGAAGCCCCTCTTTTCCTGCTGATGAAGATCTAAAATGGACCCAGATGTTCACTAACAGACTGTGAATGTGACTTTTCACTGCTAGTGATATAAATTTTTTCACCAACAAGTATTTAGAACTTACAGTTGTATAACCACCCGGACGACATTTTGGACTGTAATGAATTCCATGTATATGCCTTTGTATATATCTTTATGGTTAAATCGAAATGAGGATGGAGTTCCCTTTTGGACCTGGTCACTCTTAAGGTTTCTTCCTCGCATTTACTTCGGGAATTTTTCCTTGCCACCGTCCCTGCCGGAGATGCTCATTGGGGGTTGGAGTAAATATTTTTAATTATTTTATACTTTATAAACTCCGACTTTTACTGTGTCAAGCTGCTTTATGACAATGTCAATGGTAAAAAGGCCATACAAATAAAACTGAATTGAATTGAATTTCCTTAGTCTTCCCTTTCTCTTCATTGCACATTCAGAAAGAGATTGTTTTCTCTGCACCACTGAGCCAGGTGATCATGGTGAGCCTTGATCTTGCCAATCATCTCATAATTGATGCTGATTAGCTTTAATTGCACACTCTGCACAGATATTTGAATATTGCATTGGCATGGGTGTTGTCTCCCTGAAACAAGACTTTCTCAATGACTTTAAAGCCTTTTGATGCTCCTTACAAGCTTCTCCTAGATTGTCAAAGTCAACAGAATTGGAGCATTGAGCAAAGCATCAGATGCCAGCCCATGAACCATTGATGAATCTCATGCCACTTCAACTGTCTGCAGAGACTCTGGTCGAAGAGTGAAAAGAAGCCAAAGAAATAAGAAGTATCAATTCTCTAAAGAGGGATCATTTAACTAATTTTGTAAATATATAAAACTGCAATAAGAGAAAAAAAATGAATATTTGGCGAATGATGGGATTGTGTTGTAACTTAAAGATAATTTAGTTGGCTCTTTTGGAAAAAAAGTATTCACCACAGCCATTTCCATCCTTTTTGCGAAATCTATCAACCTCTGTCCTTCTGTGTTCCTGTCCAAATCTGCCCATCACTTCCTCGTGCCCTCTGTTGCCTGCTCCAACATGTTTATTGAAATCTGCCCCAATGACCACACTTTCACCTCTGGGGGTACTCTGCATCACTTCATCTAACTCACTCCAGAATCTCTCCTTCTCTTCTAGCTCACATCCTGTCTGTGGGGCATAAGCAATTTCTAACTTGAAACTCATCACTCTGTCTGACACTCTTTTCACTTGAAGAACATTCCTGACAAACCCCTCCTTCAAGATGCATCCGACTCTGTTGATAAAACAGCGTAAACCTTGCTCCGAAGCTTTTAGCCTTGCTACCTTTCCACCTGGTCTCCTGAACACACAGTATGCCCATCTTCCTCCTCTGTATCAGGTCAGCAATCTCCTTTTCCTGTCATTGTTCCAACATTCAAAGTCCCTACTCTCAGTCCGAGACTCATTCCTTTCTTCTCTCTCTGCCCATGTACACGCTTCCCGCCTCTCCTTCTTCGACGTCTTCGACCAACAGTAGTCCAATTTCCACCAGCACCCTATTGGCTAACAGAACTGATGGCGGTCATTGTTAACCCGGGCCTCGATCAATCCGGTAGGATTTCTTAGTTTTGACTCGCATGTTATATGTGGCATTGGTTTTACGCCAGATGCCCTTCCTGACCAACCCTCTGCATTTATCCGGGCTTGGAATTAGCGCGAGGGTGGACACTGGCTTGTGCCTCCCCTCACGGCTGCATAAATATGCATCAAATTAAAAAAAAAAAACGAAATTCAGGAAAAATAGGGCGAAAAGTTAAGGAAAATGGCGCAAAACAAAGCCAATTACGCAAAAGAACCCCAAACAAACAAACAAAAGCCAAACTCCCCATGAAAACTACTTACATTTTTATGTGAGGTGTGCATCTGAGTGAGTGCATGCGTATCTGTGTGTATGTGTATTTATATTTCATTTACATCTTATCTATTATTTTGGAATGTTTAATTGTTATTATACATATACATACAAACAAATATTTATAGAGCGCTAATTCTGGCACATGCGACTCAAAAGCGCTGAGGGTGAGTCTGAGAACTTATATCAATAATATAAGTTAGGCATGAAATAATAATAAAATAATAGGCAAGTGTGAACAGATGTGTTTTAAGTTGTGACTTGACCGCGTTTATGTTCACTTGGGATCTGACATGGATCGGTAGATTATTCCATAGTATTGAACCCACTTTCTCAAATGAACAGACACCAAATGTGTGCATTCGGTTGGCTGGTGTCTCCAGGAGATTCTTTGAGTTTGATCGGAGAGATCCAAGTTGCTGGTTTTCTCGAAGAAGATTTGCGAGGTTGTTGGGAGCAAGGCACTTGAACACAAGGAGCATTATCTTATACTGAATCCTGTATTTGACTGGCAGCCAGTGTAAGCTGTGTAGTACAGGAGTAATGTGATCATACTTCTGGTGACATGTGATGACCCTCGCTGCAGTGTTCTGCACACGTTGAAGCTTGTCAAGGAAATACTCGGATGTTCTAAATAGCAGAGAATTGCAATAGTCGGGTCTCGATGTGACGACGCTTGGATGAGAGTTGAAGTGGACTTCACATCAAGATATCGCCTGATATTGCTGATGTGAATATGATAATAGGCACTCTTGCAAACATTGTTGATGTGGGATTCCATACTGAGGTGGGAGTCAAATATTACACCAAGATTCCGGGCTTCTTTGCTCACATAGATCACACAATCACCAATGCGGAACTCTGGAATGCTGGGAGAATTTCGAATTCGTTGAAAACTAGAAGCTCAGTTTTGTCGTCATTCAGCTTCAGAAAGTTGAATGCTACTGACACACTGTTAAACTAATTCAAAAGTTCGGTTGACTGATGACTCGCCGAGTGGTTTAAATGTCATGTAGATTTGTGTATCATCCGCATAAAGGTGCAGGTCCAATTGGAATGATCTCACAATAGCACCAAGAGGGGAAGTGTTGATCGAGCAGTTGACCTACTACGGAACCCTGAGGGACTCCATATTAGGTCTTTGGCATTTAACGGGATCATGACGGGATTGTTGTCTGCCCGATATGTTTGATTTCAATAATTCAATGCTATTCCATTGATACTGGTCAATGGTATCAAATGCAGCCGAGAGGTCTAGGAGGACAAGGATACCGTTTTCATCTAATCCTCTGAGAAGATCATTTTGAACCTTTTTCAGAGCGGTTTCTATGCTGTGGAAGTTACGATAAGAAGACTGGAATTCCTCCTGGCAATCATTGAGGGAAAGGTGGTCCTTGAGTCGTGTTACAACTGCTCGCTCTATCAGCTTTGAGACGAATGTGAGATTGGCAATGGGTCTGTAGTTTTTAAGCTGTTCAGGATCTAAGTTCTTCTTGAGGAGAGGAGTGATGACTGCATACTTCGGGTTGTTTGGTATGACATCTTCGCTTCGAGATGCATTGATTGTAAAATTCTCTTCAGGAGCCATGTTGGAATAGGATTCAGTTTGCAGGATTTGGTTGGTGAATTAATGACAATTTTGGAAACTTCTTCTTCTGTGACTGGTCTGACGTATGTAAGAGGTTGAGATATACGGTGACATGGTGGTTGGTTAAGACAATGCGCTACAGTCAGCAATTGTCTTATCCCTGCTATTTTATCAGTGAAGAATGTGGAGAACCGGTTTGCAAGTTGATCCACAGATGAACGGGAAGAAAGTGCTGCACATTTTTGCTTAAACAAGAGTTTGTTGGCAATTGCGAATACTTCCTTCAGCCCATCAGCTGTTTCCAATGCTTGCTTATAATAAGCTGATTTTGCTGCCTCTGTAGCAGAGCACACAAGACAGTCTTCCTTTGATAGTCGTGAATCTGTTTGTGAATCTAATTTTGGTTTTCTTGTAATGCCGTTCATATTTTCGATGCTTGCATTTAGCGGCGCGTATGTCCTTGTTATACCAAGAGGATTCCGGATTAGTAGTAATGGTGCATGTTCTTAGGGGAGCATGGTGATCTAAGATTTGGCGGATCTGTTTGTCATAATGCTCCACACTCTCAGTCACAGATAGACCCAGGTACTCTGAGCATGAAATGGCAATGTCCTTGGCTGAGGTCATCAATACCAATGGTAATTGGCATCTGAATCTGTTTTGTTATCAATGTGGTAATTGAAGTCTCCACACATCAAAAACCTGACAGTTTCCATTTCCAATTTGTTCAGTAATTCACCAAACTCTTCAAAGAAAACTGGTGTATTTTTGGGAGGTCTGTAGAGTATCAGCAGGTTCAGGCATTGATTGTCAGTGGTGAGCAGAAGTGGTAAAAGCTCAAAAGTTGTTTGGCCAGTCTCAATGTCCAGCAGTCGACAAGAGAGGATTTCATGGTATATTAAGCCAATACCTCCTCCACATTTATGATGTTGGGTAATCTTTTTGCATTTGTAACCTGGAGGTACAAGTCTATCCACGGTAAGAGAATCAGTCTCACCTTTTCTCAGCCATGTCTCTGTGATTGCTAGAGCATCCAGCTTGTTGTCCTGTACCAGGCTACAGATTCCTTGAGCCTTGTTGTTATGATACAGGTTGGTCTTCACAGAACTTGCATTCGAAACGCCCATTCGGATGTTGTGTTCTTTAAATATGTGGCAGGTGCTGACACTCAATTTTCTTGACACACTTTTGCGTCCTCGACGAGTTCTCTTTACACTGCATATTCCCAACTTCCAAAGAGTATGTAGGGTTTCCAGCGTAATTTTCTGATTTATCCCATCGTTACATGAAAGAATGTCAGAGGGTGAATATGTATAAAACTTAGCAAGAGCCATGCACAAAATCCAAGCAATGCGTTCATGATGGTCAGCAATCAGCAGGCTTGTCGTCAGAGTAGTTGTACTGTGGCTTGATAGCCTGATTACACAACTCTTGTCGTGTAACACAGCCAAGAACAATACCCTGCACAGCCTTCAATCAGCTTAGCTTAGCTTAGCTTAGCTTGGGTTCAGATACATGGTACAAAAAATAGATCAAAATTTCTAAAAATGCATCAAAGATTTGAAATCGGAACAACATAATACCCTCGTGTACCAAACCTGAGGTGATAGAGAAAGGTACAACCTGAGAAATTCAACAGTATTCTCAGAGCTCATGTGAGGTGCATCCTGCCGGTGCAACACTCCTCCCCTAAGCGTAAAAAAAGCATTTATGGTGTTGAATCTATATTTATTGATATTATATACACATATACATTTATCTATCTGTCAGTCAGGGGGGGTTGATCCTATTTCGTGAAATTTAGTGGTCATGGGGGGATGTCTGTCTCAGTTAGCCATGTTACGTGAGGGATCCCTGTACTTTATTGATCCTGGAGAAACGCGTGTGTACGCAGTTGCTATATACCAAGTCTTCTTCTTCTTCTTCTTTTACTTTCGGCTGCTCCCTTCAGGGGTCGCCACAGCAAATCATCCGCCTCCACCTCACCCTGTCCTCCGCATCTTCTTTTCTGACTCCAACGACCTTCATGTCTTCCTTCACCACATCCATAAATCTCTTCTTTGGTCTTCCTCGAGGCCTTCTGCCTGGTAGTTCCAACCTCAGCATCCTACTGCCAATATACTCACTATCCCTCCTCTGTACATGTCCAAACCATCTCAATCTAGCCTTTCTGACTTTGTCTCCAAAATATCTTACGTGGGCTGTCCCTCTGATATACTCATTTCTGATCCTATCCAGCCTCGTTACTCCCAGAGAGAACCTCAACATTTTCATCTCCGCTACCTCCAGCTCTGCCTCCTGCCTTTTCTTCAGCGCCACTGTTTCTAATCCATACAACATCGCTGGCCTCACCACCGTCTTGTACACTTTTCCCTTCATTCTTGCTGACACTCTCCTATCGCACATCACACCGGACACTTTTCTCCAACCATTCCAGCCTGCCTGCACACATTTCTTCACCTCTTTTCCACACTCTCCATTGCTCTGGATTGTTGAGCCTAAGTACTTAAAATCCTCCACCTTCGTTATCTCTGCTCCCTGTAACATCACCGTTCCTCCTGGGTCCTTCTCATTCACACACATGTATTCTGATTTTCTGAGGCTAACCTTCATTCCTCTCCTTTCCAGGGCATACCTCCACCTCTCTAGATTTTCCTGCACTTGTTCTCTGCTCTCACTACAGATCACGATGTCATCTGCAAACATCATAGTCCATGGAGATTCTTGTCTCACCTCGTCTGTCAGCCTGTCCATCACCATAGCAAACAAGAAGGGGCTCAGAGCTGACCCTTGATGCAGTCCCACCTCCACCTTGAATTCGTCGGTCACACCGACAGCACACCTCACCGCTGTCTTACATCTCTCATACATGTCCTGCACCACTCTAACATACTTCTCTGCCACTCCAGACTTCCTCATTCAATACCACAGTTCTTGTCTTGGCACCCTGTCATATGCTTTTTCCAGATCCACAAATGCCCTCTGATCTTCTCTGTACTTCTCTATTAACATCCTCAAAGCAAACATTGCATCTGTGGTGCTCTTTCTTGGCATGAAACCAAACTGTTGTTCACAAATGCTGACCTCTGCCCTTAGTCTAGCTTCCACTATTCTTTCCCATAACTTCATCGTATGGCTCATCAACCTTATCCCTCTGTAGTTGCTCCAACTCTGCACGTCTCCCTTGTTCTTAAAAATGGGCACCAGCACACTTCTCCTCCACTCTTCCGGCATCTGCTCACTCTCTAGTACCTTGTTGAATGTTCTTGTCAGAAAATCTACTGCTACCTCTCCTAGATACTTCCATATCTCCACAGGTATATCATCAGGACCAACTGCCTTTCCATTCTTCATCCTCTTCAATGCCCTTCTCACTTCACCCTTACTGATCTTTGCTACATCCTGCTCCTCAATGGTCACCTCTTCTACTCTTTTTTCTCTCTCATTTTCCTCATTCATCAGCTCTTCAAAGTACTCTTTCCATCTTCCCAGCACACTTCTGTCATCAGTCAATACATTTCCCTCTCTGTCCTTTATCAATCTAACTTGCTGCACGTCCTTCCCATCTCTATTTCTCTGCTGTGCCAATCTGTATAAATCATTTTCTCCCTCTTTACTATCCAACCTATCATACAAGTCATCATATGCCCTCTGTTTGGCCTTAGCCACTGCTACTTTCGCCTTATGCTGTGTCTCCCTGTACTCCTGTTTACTCTCTTCGGTCCTCTCAATGTCCCACTTCTTCTTAGCTAACCTCTTCCTTTGCACACACTCCTGCACTTCCTCATTCCACCACCAAGTCTCCTTATCTACTTTCCTTCCAGAGGACACACCAAGTACTCTCCTACCTGTGTCCCTGATCACATTTGCTGTGGTTGTCCAGTCATTTGGAAGCACTTCCTGTCCACCCAAAGCCTGTTTCAACTCCTCCTTGAAGACAACACGACACTCTTCCTTTTTCAGCTATTAAAGAATAAAAGTAAAGATGAAAAGTTATACATTAAAAATTACAAAGATCTATTCTGATTGTTCAGGTTGATATAGTTGTGGAACTGTGGTGGTCTTACCTTCACTGTTGAATGTTTTGCCATTGACAGAGGACTATTCAAATTGTGGCTTATTTTCCAGTGGCTGATGCTGCCCTCTGACTTACCTACAATTCGACCTCTCTGAAAATCTGACAATTCCCGAGCTCTTGGGAGTGTGAGTCATGCTTACATAACTTTATATCAATATAATCGAATAACACAAATTTGGGCAGCTTTATACAGGAGTCTAACTGAAATCTAAAATTAAGAGTTAAAAAGATCTGCATAAACAAATACAGAATAAACACTGTCAGCGTTAAAAGTAGGCCTTTGACTATTTCGGTTTTGCACTCGCGGTTTGAGTACACGCGGTCTGCCCAGCAACCGGCACGTGATTCAAATTCAGCCAATGGCTGTCCTTCTTTCTGCTGATTGGTTGAGCTGATGTCCCGCCCCTTTTTACTCATTTGCGCAAACTTTGTGCATGTGTTGTTGGGGTTTTTTTTTTCCTTTTTAAATTACAGTAAGCACAGTTAAGCTCAGTCATGCCACCAAAATGCTGCACAACTTCTGGTAAGGCTTCTGGTCAGGCACCGAAGCGCATTAAAAAAGTAATGATGCTGCATGCTAAAGTTGAATTACTTGACATGCTTCAAGAAGGGAAAGGTTTTGCTGCAGTAGGGCACCATTATAAAGTAAATGAGAGTCTTCATCTTCTTTTCCTTTCAGCTGTTCCCTTCTGGGGTCGCCACAGCAAACCATCTGCCTCGATCTCACCCTGTCCTCTGCATCTTCTTCTCTTACTCCAATGACCCTCATGTCCTCCTTCACCACATCCAAAAACATCTTCTTTGGGCTTCCTCTCGGCCTTCTGCCTGGTAGTTCCAATCTCAGCATCCTACTGTCAATATACTCACTAGTCCTCCTCTGTACATGTCCAAACCATCTCAATAGAGCCTTCCACCAAGTCTCCTTATCTACTTTCCTTCCAGAGGACACACCAAGTACTCTCCTACCTGTGACCCTGATCACATTTGCTGAGGTTGTCCAGTCATCTGGAAGCACTTCCTGACCACCCAAAGCCTGTTTCAACTTCTCCTTGAAGACAAAATGACCCTCTTCCTTTTTCAACTTCCACCACTTTGTTTTCTGTTCTGCCTTTGCCTTCTTCACCTTCCGCACCATCAGCGTCATCCTGCAGACCACCATCCTATGCTGTTTGTCAACACTCTCCCTAACTACTACTTTGCAGTCACTGACTTCCTTCAAATTACATCGCCTACACAAGATGTAGTCTACCTGTGTGCTCCTGCCTCCGCTTCTATATAGGTCACCCTATGCTCCTGTTTCTTCTTGAAGAAAGTATTTACCACAGCCATTTCCATCCTTTTCGCAAAATCGATCAACATCTGTGTTCCTGTCCTGGATACCAAACCTGCCCGTCACTTCCTCATCCCCTCTGTTGCCTGCACCAACATGTCCATTGAAGTCTGCAGCAATGACCACTCTTTCAACTCTGGGGGTATTCTGCATCACATTTTTGACCAACTCCTCCTTCAAGATGACTCCTACTCCCTTTCTCTTCCCATCCATACCATGATACAACAGCTTAAACCCTGCTCCTAAGCTTTTAGCTTTGCTACCTTTCCACCTGGTCTTTTCCTTGCATAGTTCCAACATTCAAAGTCCCTACTCTCAGTCCTAGACTCATGCTTTTCCTCTTTTCTCTCTGCCTACGGACACGCCTCCCGCCTCTCCTTCTTTGACGTCTTTGACCAACAGTAGTCCAATTTCCACCAGCACCCTGTTGGCTAACAGCACTGATGGCGGTCGTTGTTAACCAGGCCTCGACCGATCCGGTATGAGATTTGTGTTTATGGTTTGCATTTTGTAAATTGGCAAAAGTTTTACGCCGGATGCCCTTCCTGTCGCAACCCTCTGCATTTCTCCGGGCTTGGGACTGGCATCAGGGGGAGAGACACTGGTTAGTTCTATAAAGAAGAAAGAGAAGGCCATCAGAGCTAGTGTAGCATCGAGCCATTGTGGAAGTGCTAAGAAGGTGAATGTGGCAAGAAACAAGGGAATCGCCAGGATCGAATCTGCCTTGGTATTCTGGATACAAAACTTACGGAGGAAAAATATCGCTTTAGACACAAAGATGATTTGTAAGAAGGCACTGAGTTTATATTCTCAATTCAGCGGAGGCGAACCACAACCAGGACCATCAGCACCAGCTGCAGAACCTTTTCAAGCCAGCAAGGGCTGGTTTGATGGTTTTGTAAAACGTTACCAGATTCGAATTGGAAAATCACATGGAGAAAGTGCAGCCGCAGACACACGCTGCGGAGAAATACTGTATCCTGATGCATTTAAGCAAATCGTTATGGAAAATGGATACAAGCCAGTGCAAGTATTCAACATTTTTTTGATTAGGTACTATATTCAACTTGAACTTAAACTGGATAACTTGTGCCTTATCCTTTTCTTGAATGAATAAAATACTGTATGTTTCAATCCATCAGGTATTTAACATGGATGAGACAGGGTTGTTTTGGAAAAAGATGCCTTCCAGAATATTCCTCATGAAGGACGAAATTAGAGCCCCGGGTTTCAAAGTGCAAAAGGACAGAGTAACACGTTGTGTGGTAATGCTGCTGGCTGGATGATGAAACCTGGACTTATTCATAAGTCTGCAAATCCCAGATGTCTCAAGAACAAAAATAAAAACACCTTGCCTGTCTTCTGGATGCATAATTCCAAGGCTTGGATTTCGAAGGTCCTGATATCCAACTGGTTCAGCCCTCAAGCATAACAATACCTCCATGAAAATGGAATGGAATTTCACCTGTTGCTGCTTATGGACAATGCTGGTGGTCACCATGCGGATTTGCATCATGAGGGAGTACAGATAGAGTTTCTTACTCCCAACACCACATCTCTCCTCCAGCATATGGATCAAGGGGACAAAATCTGCCAGTGAAGATGAAACAGAGGACCAGGAAGCTCCATCACAAGAGAACCAAGAGGATGATGGTCTAACTCTAGAAAGGTTGATGGAATTCATGCAATCAGCAAATTTATTGCAACAGAATATTACATTATGGGACCCTAACATGGTTGGGTCCCTACAGTTCTCAGATGGACTTGATTGTCTCTTGGCAATTTTCCAAATCCTTTTCACCACTATGAAAAAACAACAAAGCCAGTTGCCAATAACCATGTTCCTCACAAAGTCCAAGAAAACTTCTACACAACCCACACTCAAAGAAAATACACCACCTCCTGTCTCTTCTGAAGTCATAATACTTTCTCCTGCAGAAACAACAGTTTCTTTTGAAGTGCTTAAAAATTATTAATCCGAACTGTTGTACAGTTCTATAGTACTGTACAGTATTAAAATGTTTAAAGTTATTATTCCAGTACAGTACTGTACCTAAATTAATGTTTAGGATGTTTATGTGTGAGATTTTATGTTCTGTAGTACACTACAGTATGTTCACAGTAGTCAAGTTTCTCCTTTTGGCATCCAGTTTGTTAATTACTGTACACGTCATGTTTTTCGTGTCCTCAACAGTCCAATAAACAGTGCAAGGGTTCCCTCTAGTGGGCGTCTGAGAAGCATTTTTAACCACGAATGTGAAAATACACAGTGCTGTAACTGTATGATTATTCAAATTATCAAACCATTTCATGACACTTCATCGCTGCGGTGACCCCTGATAAAGGTAAAAAGCCAAAAGGAAAAGAAGATCACTTTAATGTTTTTTATGTTGATTATTTAGAGTACTTCTTCTTTCTTTCCTTTCGGCTTTTCCCTTCAGGGGTCACCACAGCAAACCATCTTCCTCTTTCTCACCCGATCCTCTGTATTTTCGACTCTTACTCCAACTACCTTCATGTCCTCCTTCACCATATCCATAAATCTTCTCTTTGGTCTTCCTCTAGACCTTCTGCCTGGTAGTTCCAACTTCAGCATCCTACTACCAATATACTCACTATCCCTCCTCTGTACATGTCCAAACCATCTCAATCTAGCCTCTCTGACTTTGTCTCCAAAACCTCTAACATGTGCTGTCCCTCTGATGTACTCATTCCTGACCCTATCCATCCTTGATACTCCCAAAGAGTCTCCCTCTGTTTGGCCTTTGACACCACTACCTTTGCCTTACACTGTCTCCCTGTACTCCTGTTTGCTCTCTCAGTCCTCTCTATGTCCCACTTCTTCTTAACTAACCTCTTCCTTTGTACACACTCCTGCACTTCCTCATTACACCACCAAGTCTCCTTATCTCCTCTCCTTCCAGAAAATACATCAAGTATTCTCCTACCTGTCTCCCAGATTACATTTGCTGTAGTTGTCCAGTCATCTGGAAGCACTTCCTGACCACCCAAAGCCATTTTCAACTCCTCCTTGAAGACAAACCGACACTCTTCCTTTTCAGCTTCCACCACTTTGTCTTCTGCTCTGCCTTTGCCTTCTTCACCTTCCTCACCATCAGCGTCATCCTGCACACCACCATCCTATGCTGTCTGGCAACACTCTCAGCCCCTGCTACTTTGCAGTCACTGACTTCCTTCAACTTATATCGCCTACACATTGTGTAGTTTACCTGTGTGCTCCTACCTCCGTTTTTATAAGTCACCCTCTGCTCCTGTCTCTTCTGGAAGAAAGTATTCACCACAGCCATTTCCATCCTTTTTGCAAAATCTATCAACCTCTGTCCTTCTGTGTTCCTGTCCTGGATACCAAACCTGCCCATCACTTCCTCGTCCCCTCCGTTTCCTGCACCAACATGTCCATTGAAGTCTGCCCCAATGACCACTCTTTCACCTCTGGGGGTACTCTGCATTCATCTAACCCCGAATTCATCCCGAATCTCTCCTTCTCTTTTAGCTCACATCCTGTCTGTAGGGCATAAGCACTAACAACATTGAACATCACACCTTCAATTTCTAACTTGAGACTCATCATTCTCTCTGACAGTCGTTTCACTTCTAGAACATTCCTGACAAACCCCTCCTTCAAGATGCCTCCTCCTCCATTAATAAAAAGTAGTATTTTATATTCGATGTGAAATGTAACTGGGAGAGAGTGCAGTGAAAATAAGGTCGGGGTGATATGCGCGCGTCTTCTGGTTCTAATACAGTGCTTCTCAATTATTTTCTGTGGCCCCCACTCTAGGATGAAACAAACATTTTATTTCCACCCCCCCCCCCACACACACACACACACCGTCCTGCCAGCGACTATAAGTAGTATTATTTGTCTAGAAACTTGTTATTAGTACACCTTTACATAACATTGTATCTTTATTAAAATTAAAAACAAAAAAGAAAGAAATATAGTTCAACTTCAAAAAAAAAAAAAATCATAGTTCAAAACTTAATTAACTTCTTTTTTTTACTTTCAGCTGTTCCCTTCAGGGGTCGCCACAGTGAGTCATCTGCCTCCATGTCACTCTGTCCTCTGCATCTTCTTCTCTGACACCTTCTACC
The DNA here is from genome assembly GCA_024760905.1 of Plotosus lineatus. Classification (NCBI taxonomy): domain Eukaryota; kingdom Metazoa; phylum Chordata; class Actinopteri; order Siluriformes; family Plotosidae; genus Plotosus; species Plotosus lineatus. The sequence continues at coordinate 36,285,351 of CM045732.1, read as the reverse complement.
TTCATGTCTTCCTTCACCACATCTGTAAATCTTGTCTTTGGTCTTCCTCTGGAATATATTCACTATCCCTCCTCTGTATACGTCCAAACCATCTCAAGCTAGCCTCTCTGACTTTGTCTGCAAAACCTCTTACATGTGCTGTCCCTCTGATGGACTCATTCCTGAGCCTATCCATCCTCATTACGCCCAAAGAGAACCTCAACATTTTCATATCTGCTTCCTCCAGCTCTTCCTCCTGTCTTTTCATCAGTACCACTGTTTCTAAACCAGACAACATCGCTGGCCTCATCACCGTCTTGTACATTTTTCCTTTCATTCTTGCTGATACCTTCCTATCACACATCACACCAGACACTTTTCTCCAACCATTCCAACCTGCCTGCACATGCTTCTTCACCTCTTTTCCACAGTCTCCATTGCTCTGGATTGTTGAGCCTAAGTATTTAAAATCCTCCACCTTTATCTCTGCTCCCTGTAACCTCACCCTTCCTTTTGGGTCCTCGTCGTTCACACACATGTATTCTGTCCTACTGAGGCTAACCTTCATTTCTCTAGATTTTCTGGCACTTGTTCTCTGCTCTCACTACACATCACAATGTCATCTGCAAACATCATAGTCCATGGGGATTCTTGTCTAACCTCGTCTGTCAGCCTGTCCAATCACCATAGCAAACAAGAAGGGGCTCAGAGCTGACCCTTCATGCAGTCCCACCTCCACCTTGAACTCTTCTGTCACACTGACAGCACACCTCATCACTATTTCTCATAGATGTCCTGCACCACTCTAACATACTTCTCTGCCACTCCAGACTTCCTCATGCAATAGTACACAGTTCCTCTATCAGCACCCAATCATACGCTTTTTCCAGATCCACAGAGGCACAATGCAGCTCTCTCTGACCTTCTCTGTACTTCTCTATTAACATCCTCAAAGCAAACACTGCATCTGTGGTGCTCTTTCTTGGCAAGAAACCAAACTGTTGTTCACAAATGCTAACCTCTGCCCTTAGTCTCGCTCCTACTATTCTTTCTCATAACTTCATTGTGTGGCTCATCAACTTTATCCCTCTGGGGTTGCCACAACTCTGCACATCTCCCATGTTCTTAAAAAATGGGCACCAGAACACTTCTCCTCCATTCCACTGGCATCCTCTCACTCTCTAAGACCTTATTGAATATTCTTGTCAGAAAATCTACTGCTACCTCTCCTCGACACTTCCATACCTCCACGGGTATGTCATCAGGACCAACTACCGTTCCACTGTTCATCCTCTTCAATGCCCTCCTCACTTAACCCTTATTAATCTTTACTACTTCCTGGTCCTCAACAATCTCCTCTTCTCCTCTATTTTCTCTGTTGCCTGCACCAACATGTCCATTGGTGTCTGCACCAATGACCACGCTTTCACTTTTGGGTGTACTCTGCATCGCATCACTTCATCTAACTCACTCCAGAATCTCTCCTTCTCTTTTAGCTCACATCCTGCCTGTGGGCATAAGCACTAACAACATTGAACATCACACCTTCAATTTCTAACTTGAGACTCATCACTCTGTCTGACAGTCTTTTCACTTCTAGAACATTCCTGACAAACCCCTCCTTCAAGATGCCTCCTCCTCCATTGATAAAACAGCTTAAACCCTGCTCCTAAGCTTTTAGCCTTGCTACCTTTCGACCTGGTCTCCTGAACACACAGTATGCCCATCTTCCTCCTCTGCATCATGTCAGCCAGCTCTCTACCTTTTCCTGTCATAGTTCCAACATTCAAAGTCCCTACTTTCAGTCCTAGACTCAATGCCATAGTTCCAACATTCAAAGTCCCTACTTTCAGTCCTAGACTCAATGCCTTTCCTCTTCTCTCTCTGCCTACGGACACGCCTCCCGCCTGTTCTTCTTCGACATCTTCGACCAACAGTAGTCCAATTTCCACCAGCACCCTGTTGGTCAACAGCACTGATGGCGGTCGTTGTTAACCCGGGCCTCGACCGATCCAGTATGAAATTTGTATTTACGGTTTGCATTTTGTATTCTGGCAAAAGTTTTACCGCCGGATGCCCTTCCTGTCGCAACCCTCTGCATTTATTTGGGCTTGGGACCGGCATGAGGGCGGGCACTTGTTTGTGCCCCCCCCCCCACACACACACACACACACACACACACAGCTGCATTTAATGCTTCCTTCTAGTGGGTGTCTGATAAACATTTTTAACCACTAATGTGCAAATTCAGTACAGAAGTTTTTCTTAATCATGACTACATTTTACTACATTAATATTGTATTAATGAGTAAAACTGTCTGTAGAATAAGTTTAAGAAGCATATTTTAGCACATGTAAATAGATACATAATATTTTACTGCCGGCTGTTCATTCGCGCATGTGGGTTTAACTTCCAGGTACAGAACTTCATGAATAATCTCAATTCGTGGAAAGGCCGGAATTGTACCCGACCAATGTCAAGGGCCTGCTGTATTATCAATATGAGGAGTAGAATGTACATGTGTGGCAATGGATGATGTTGATATGTGGAAGAGTTGAGCTATAATATATGGAATACATTTATTAAATACCATAGAACACAACTTGAAGAACCCTTTATATCACTGTATTTAGATATTATGCATCATATCACACAGACAGATTTAGTTTGTGGTGATTTTTAAGATTGTTATTTATATTTTTGATGAAAAATGAAGAACCTTCACTCGTGGCAGTGTGGGAAATATCCCACACTCTAATTTTTGCCATATCCCCAATGTTCCTGGACCAGAGGGGGTCATCGAGCCCAGTGGAGAGTAAACCGTATAAAATCTCTGTGAGCTTGGATTTAAAAATAAATAAATACAAAAACAACTCTCAGCTGTTTTGGCAACAAGAAACAATGATGGAGTGATTTCTGAATATGATAATATGGTCACTGCACACAGTTTTATGTCTGGAGACTTCTTAGTGAACTTTCACCTTCAGAGAATTTTTCTTAATGCTCTGAATCTTTTTAAAATAAACTTCATCTACAATTTACAAGTTATGTGTCAACACTAGAAGGTATACTACTCGGGTTGCACTGTGAAATCTGACAATGCACAAGCTGAGCTTGCCATTGCAGAGTTCATCTACTGCCTTAATACTCATAAAACATAAAATATTATTTTTGCTTTATTATTACTTTGTTTGTTTGTTTTTTTTTGTTACTCAGTGATATCCATGTCAACTTTGATTCATGCGATTTGTGAATTGCTTAAAAAGGGATTAGTCATAAACCAATTAGGTCCGCACACCTTTCTTACTGAGACCATCTTGTTTTATATAATGGGTTGAATTTTCATCTGTGTGATTTATAATTCTAAAATATAATAGGACTGAATGATTTGATAAGCCATTTTTTTAATACTTAAGACTTTATTGATTACCACTTTATTAAAGCCATATATGTGTAAACATGCATACATTTATTATTCTTTTAGTGATCCTTGAACAAGAATGACAGCAGCAGAGAGCCTTCGCTCAGGTTCTTGTTGTTATGGTTTGCCTCTGCCTTTGCATTCATCTGGCCCATGACCCTGACCATGCTCTCCTTTGCAAGGACCTCTGTCTTCCTTTGGCCCATGACAAGGTCCCCTCTCATTTCCTTGACCTTTGCCTTTATTCTGGCTACACCCTTCGTCCTCAACACACTTCAGCAGAAATATACATGAGATACATAGGATGTTATTGTTTAACATGCATATCATCTGTTGACAAGCATGTTATTAGCACATGCAGAAAAAGAAGTTTAGCTTTACCTGAGGTTTACCTTTCCCTGTGGAAAGAGGAAAGAATGAATTAAATACAGAATTAGAAAAATATTACAAGTAAAAATATCAAATATTCAAAGTAGAGAGTGAGAGATGCACATACCTGAATCTTGATCTGACATTTTTCTCAGGAATAAAACAACTGAAACTGCGAGAAAAGAAAACAGTAAAACTAAAAGAATGAAGTACACTTTTTTTAAATCGCATAACTCAACAGTTTTCACATATTTTCAATAATATATAAATACGATTCAATATTTGAAACTTTCTCAAGTTGAATCGTTGTATCATGACTGACCTGTTGGCTTCGAAAGTCTACCTCTGAACAAGCTGTCTGCTCTCTCTAATTTAAGATGTAACCCCACCCTGCCGTATATGAACAGGTACAGGCTAGAACAACTTGTTAAGCAGGAAGAGAAGAGATAAATGTTAAATGCAAAGAAAGACAAACATATTTTTCACATTTTAATTCTATAAGTATGGTCCCAGTAAATCTGATCAATTCTTGGTATTGTTGGGATGATCAAGCCAAAGCTGGACTAATGTATGACTTTCACATGCTTTCTGTGTCATCTGATGCTCTCAGAATTGCATAGTTTTATTACAATGGTTCTCTGTTTGCCCTACGTTAAAACCTCAACATTTTGATAGTATTGGGTTCAATATAAGTGTGCCATGTAAAATATGTATAGCAGTCATATGACAACCGAGAATCACAGGAAAATCATACAAGGATTATTTTGTCTTATAACAATCACATGACATTCATATGAACATACAATTTGACTCACAGATCGGACCTATTTTTTTCCACTACAGTCATACAACACATTTTATTTGTGAGCACAACTACACAGCTTTAAAATCCACCATACATATCTATCAAAGCCGTGCTAAATTCATAGACCATTAAACCTCACAGGTTGTGTGTTAAAGAGGTTTTTGAAAGGCAAAGCGCTTTTGAAAACAAATTCTGACAACAATGCTCATACACTTCTGTGGAAAGGTTCCTTCCGTCCCTGATCAATTTCTGACAGTTTTTGCACGTTTGTCACGGTCATCCATTTCAGATCAAGCAAATCTAAATATTATACAAAGATAAAACACAAGTAAACGTAAAATGCAGTTTTCAGTGCCAGTTGCATTTATTAAGAGGGAAAAAAAACAACATCTGAACCTTAAGTAATTGCCCCCTAAACCTGGTTGAACCAACTTTTGCAGCAATAACTGCAGTCAAAGCGTTTGCGATAAGAGGGTTAGGGTTATGGTTGGCCCACTCTTCTCTGCAGAATTGTTTAAGATCCACCAGATTGGATGGTTTTTGGGCATGAACAGCATTTTTAAGCCACAGCATCTCAAAAGGGTTCAGGTCGGGACTTTGACTAGGCTACTCCAAAACCATCATTTTATTATTTTTAGACTTTCAAAAGTGGACTTGCTGGTGTGCTTCAGATCATTGTCTTGTTGTAGAGCCTAGGTGCGTTTCAGCTTGAGGTCCCGATTTAATGGACAAACATTCTTCGCCAGGATTTCTTGGCAGCGAGCAGAATTCATGTAACCATAAATCGTGACAAGTTGCCCAGGTCCTGAAACAGCACAGCAGGCCCAGATCATCACACTTCCACAACCATGTTTCACTGTTGGCACAGTGTTCTTTTTATCAAATGCAGTGTTGCGTTTGCTCCAGATGTAAAAGGATGCATTTCTCCCAAAAAGTTCAACTTTAGTTTCATCAGTCCAGAGGACATTATCCCAAAAACCTTTGAGGATGATCAAGATGATTCTTGGCAAGAGTGAGTCCATGCCTTGATATTCTTTTTTTGTCAACAGTGGCTTTCACCTCCTTTATTACTTCTCTGGTTAGTCTGCGCCGTGCTCTTGGAGTAATTTTGGTAGGTCAGCCACTCCTGGGAAGGGTCACCACTGTGCCATGCCGTCTCCATTTATGAATAATGGCTCTGACAGTGGTCTGCTGGAGCCCTAAAGATTTACCAATGACTTGGTATCCTTTCCCAAACTGAGACATCTCTATAATCTTTTTTTTCTTGTTTGCTCTTGAAGTTCACTGGACTGCAGTACGGTGAAGTGTGTTCAGTATGGCCTACCTCACCTTGTCAGACAGGTTTTAGGTAGGGATCTCCTGATTGGAAATGTCTATCAGCAATCAGGCCTGGTTGTGGCCATGAAATTGAACTCAGTTTTTCCCCAATAATAGGATTAATCACAAATACTTCACTTTTTAACAAGGGGGAAATTACTTTTTCATAGAGGTTCATATAGGTTTGGATAGGATTTTTCTCTTAACAAAATCACAACCGGAAAACTTCACTTTTTGAATACTTGGGTTATCTTTGTGTTTAAATTGGTTTGATGATCTGAAAAAAGGTAAGTGTCACAAAGGTACAAAAAAGTGAAAAAATCAGTAAGGGAACAAAAACTTTGGCAGAGCACTGTAACTGGTTGAACAAGGTATGTCAGTTTCTGCAGACACACCTACAAAGTTACCTCTGAGTGGAATAAAACATGTGTTTGTATTTGTCAACTGAGTATCACTTCATGAGACCTGAGGTCCTACATGACTCATTTACACGTAAAGATGAAATTTTTAAATGATTAAATGGTCAAAGTAATAAATTTACAAAACATACAAACAGCAAATTAAATATTGTATGAATGACAGGGGCAGGACAGTAGCACAATGGTTACCACATCTGCCTCACAACAAGAAGGCCTGGGTTTGATTCCTGGGCTCGGGTGTTTCTGTGTGAAGTTTGAATGTTGTCCCCATGCTTGTATGTGTTTCCTATGTGTGCTCTGGTTTCTTCCCACAGTCCAAAAAAATGCACAGTAGGCTAATTGCTTTGCTTTTGCTATTCTGTTTTAATCCTGCAATGGAAATGTATTGCCATTACATTTAACCCAAGAAAGTCAGCACACAGACACACACACACACACACACACATCAGTGGGCTGCAACACTCACTGGACAGCCCAGAGAGCAGTTGGGGGTTAGGTTTCCTGCTCAAGGGCACTTCAGCCAGAAAGGTGGAGGAAGGGAAGGTGCACTTTTTCTGTTGTTTTGAGAATCAAACCAGTGACATTTCAGTACCAATGCCATGTCTCCAACCATTAGACTGCTGCTGCCTTCTGCTATGGCTACCCAGATCACCCCTAGCTGTGAATGGTTGTATGTGTGTTGCCCTGGAATTGCCTGGCAAGCAGTTCAGGGTGTGGCTTAGAAAACGAATGAAATGAATGAATAACAGGTTTTGTATCTATTCAAAAGCTATTAGATCCATGCTTATAATAAAACTAGCAGAGAAACTTTTTTATACAATACATGCATAGAAAGTGTGAAAATTATTTATACTGTGCATGTGTAACCATATGTAAAGAAAACAGAACTGTGTGGAAGAAACCAAACAGAAGACAGGAGAGCATGCAACTTCACACAGACTGCAATCAACGATCAAGTTGAAACACAAAAGCCTCTTGCTTTGAGGTGACTGCATGAACCACTGTACCACCCCGTGAAAATTAATTTTCAGTTTTTGCCTTTAGGGTAGAGGAGAGGCTTCCTTTCTACAGCTTGTTGGACATGAACTGATGAATGAAAGATCAGTGCAGTTTCCATGAGATAGACATTAATTTATTCCTGACAAGTATGTTGTTAATTTTGTGTCACTTCTCCGTGAACATGGACTACTCCAAACATAAGTAGAATCGTCCAGACTTCTAAATCATTCATTTCATACTGCATTAGGGTCAAAGGAGTCCATCCCAGGCAAACAGATTTACTAATGCTGACCGTGACTGTAGAGAAATGCTGGGTTTACTAAGGTAGGTAACGAGACACTGGTGAGTCAGTTGACACGGTCACAAAGGAGACTTTCATAGTTAAAGTTATTTAAAAAGAAATTTAAACACTGATCATTTTTTATTCAAACCCAGTGAGCGTCTCCCATGGCGATGGTGGCAAGGAGAGAGAGAGAGAGAGAGCGCGCGCGAGAGAGAGAGAGAGAGAGAGAGAGAGAGAGAGAGAGAGAGACTCGTAGTAGTGTAATGGAAATAGAATATTTTATTATTGCTGAGTGCAGCAGGGACTCCGGCATGACTGTTTATGGCAGAATAACTAAAAGAGGGAGAACCATAAGGAAGACAAACATGAGGACACCCTGTAGCATTGGGGCAATCAGCCACCCCACTGTCAAACGGATCTGGGTGAGCATGTAGTGTGGGGGAGCAACAGCATCCCCGCATCACAGTTTACCAAAACTTTCTCTGACTGAGACCCCCAGATCTGCACCTTTATATAATAAAAGGCTTTTAACAAAATGCTCCACTAAACAAGTTTTCAGCCTCGTGTTAAAAACACAGACTGTGTCTGAGTCCCGAATATTAACTGGAAGGTTATTTCATAAATGTGAGGCTTTGTAAGAGAAGCTCCGCCCCCTGCCCGTCTTCATTATTCCAGGTATCACTAAGCATCCTTCACCTTTTGATCTAAGGGGCGTGTCAGACAAGAAATTACAAGTAGGATAATGTGGCGGAAGACCATTTAGTGCTTTATAGGAGAAAAGTAGTATTTTATATTCGATGTGAAATGTAACTGGGAGAGAGTGCAGTGAAAATAAGGTCAGGGGTGATATGCGCGCGTCTTCTGGTTCTAATACAGTGCTTCTCAATTATTTTCTGTGGCCCCCACTCTATCTTTATTAAAATTAAAAACAAAAAAGAAAGAAATATAGTTCAACTTCAAAAAAAAAAAAAATCATAGTTCAAAACTTAATTAACTTCTTTTTTTTACTTTCAGCTGTTCCCTTCAGGGGTCGCCACAGTGAGTCATCTGCCTCCATGTCACTCTGTCCTCTGCATCTTCTTCTCTGACACCTTCTACCTTCATGTCTTCCTTCACCACATCTGTAAATCTTGTCTTTGGTCTTCCTCTGGAATATATTCACTATCCCTCCTCTGTATACGTCCAAACCATCTCAAGCTAGCCTCTCTGACTTTGTCTGCAAAACCTCTTACATGTGCTGTCCCTCTGATGGACTCATTCCTGAGCCTATCCATCCTCATTACGCCCAAAGAGAACCTCAACATTTTCATATCTGCTTCCTCCAGCTCTTCCTCCTGTCTTTTCATCAGTACCACTGTTTCTAAACCAGACAACATCGCTGGCCTCATCACCGTCTTGTACATTTTTCCTTTCATTCTTGCTGATACCTTCCTATCACACATCACACCAGACACTTTTCTCCAACCATTCCAACCTGCCTGCACATGCTTCTTCACCTCTTTTCCACAGTCTCCATTGCTCTGGATTGTTGAGCCTAAGTATTTAAAATCCTCCACCTTTATCTCTGCTCCCTGTAACCTCACCCTTCCTTTTGGGTCCTCGTCGTTCACACACATGTATTCTGTCCTACTGAGGCTAACCTTCATTTCTCTAGATTTTCTGGCACTTGTTCTCTGCTCTCACTACACATCACAATGTCATCTGCAAACATCATAGTCCATGGGGATTCTTGTCTAACCTCGTCTGTCAGCCTGTCCAATCACCATAGCAAACAAGAAGGGGCTCAGAGCTGACCCTTCATGCAGTCCCACCTCCACCTTGAACTCTTCTGTCACACTGACAGCACACCTCATCACTATTTCTTATAGATGTCCTGCACCACTCTAACATACTTCTCTGCCACTCCAGACTTCCTCATGCAATAGTACACAGTTCCTCTATCAGCACCCAATCATACGCTTTTTCCAGATCCACAGAGGCACAATGCAGCTCTCTCTGACCTTCTCTGTACTTCTCTATTAACATCCTCAAAGCAAACACTGCATCTGTGGTGCTCTTTCTTGGCAAGAAACCAAACTGTTGTTCACAAATGCTAACCTCTGCCCTTAGTCTCGCTCCTACTATTCTTTCTCATAACTTCATTGTGTGGCTCATCAACTTTATCCCTCTGGGGTTGCCACAACTCTGCACATCTCCCATGTTCTTAAAAAATGGGCACCAGAACACTTCTCCTCCATTCCACTGGCATCCTCTCACTCTCTAAGACCTTATTGAATATTCTTGTCAGAAAATCTACTGCTACCTCTCCTCGACACTTCCATACCTCCACGGGTATGTCATCAGGACCAACTACCGTTCCACTGTTCATCCTCTTCAATGCCCTCCTCACTTAACCCTTATTAATCTTTACTACTTCCTGGTCCTCAACAATCTCCTCTTCTCCTCTATTTTCTCTGTTGCCTGCACCAACATGTCCATTGGTGTCTGCACCAATGACCACGCTTTCACTTTTGGGTGTACTCTGCATCGCATCACTTCATCTAACTCACTCCAGAATCTCTCCTTCTCTTTTAGCTCACATCCTGCCTGTGGGCATAAGCACTAACAACATTGAACATCACACCTTCAATTTCTAACTTGAGACTCATCACTCTGTCTGACAGTCTTTTCACTTCTAGAACATTCCTGACAAACCCCTCCTTCAAGATGCCTCCTCCTCCATTGATAAAACAGCTTAAACCCTGCTCCTAAGCTTTTAGCCTTGCTACCTTTCGACCTGGTCTCCTGAACACACAGTATGCCCATCTTCCTCCTCTGCATCATGTCAGCCAGCTCTCTACCTTTTCCTGTCATAGTTCCAACATTCAAAGTCCCTACTTTCAGTCCTAGACTCAATGCCATAGTTCCAACATTCAAAGTCCCTACTTTCAGTCCTAGACTCAATGCCTTTCCTCTTCTCTCTCTGCCTACGGACACGCCTCCCGCCTGTTATTCTTCGACATCTTCGACCAACAGTAGTCCAATTTCCACCAGCACCCTGTTGGTCAACAGCACTGATGGCGGTCGTTGTTAACCCGGGCCTCGACCGATCCAGTATGAAATTTGTATTTACGGTTTGCATTTTGTATTCTGGCAAAGTTTTACCGCGGATGCCCTTCCTGTCGCAACCCTCTGCATTTATTTGGGCTTGGGACCGGCATGAGGGCGGGCACTTGTTTGTGCCCCACACACACACACACACACACACACACAGCTGCATTTAATGCTTCCTTCTAGTGGGTGTCTGATAAACATTTTTAACCACTAATGTGCAAATTCAGTACAGAAGTTTTCTTAATCATGACTACATTTTACTACATTAATATTGTATTAATGAGTAAAACTGTCTGTAGAATAAGTTTAAGAAGCATATTTTAGCACATGTAAATAGATACATAATATTTTACTGCCGGCTGTTCATTCGCGCATGTGGGTTTAACTTCCAGGTACAGAACTTCATGAATAATCTCAATTCGTGGAAAGGCCCGGAATTGTACCCCGACCAATGTCAAGGGCCTGCTGTATTATCAATATGAGGAGTAGAATGTACATGTGTGGCAATGGATGATGTTGATATGTGGAAGAGTTGAGCTATAATATATGGAATACATTTATTAAATACCATAGAACACAACTTGAAGAACCCTTTATATCACTGTATTTAGATATTATGCATCATATCACACAGACAGATTTAGTTTGTGGTGATTTTTTTAAGATTGTTATTTATATTTTTTGATGAAAAATGAAGAACCTTCACTCGTGGCAGTGTGGGAAATATCCCACACTCTAATTTTTGCCATATCCCCAATGTTCCTGGACCAGAGGGGGTCATCGAGCCCAGTGGAGAGTAAACCGTATAAAATCTCTGTGAGCTTGGATTTAAAAATAAATAAATACAAAAACAACTCTCAGCTGTTTTGGCAACAAGAAACAATGATGGAGTGATTTCTGAATATGATAATATGGTCACTGCACACAGTTTTATGTCTGGAGACTTCTTAGTGAACTTTCACCTTCAGAGAATTTTTCTTAATGCTCTGAATCTTTTTAAAATAAACTTCATCTACAATTTACAAGTTATGTGTCAACACTAGAAGGTATACTACTCGGGTTGCACTGTGAAATCTGACAATGCACAAGCTGAGCTTGCCATTGCAGAGTTCATCTACTGCCTTAATACTCATAAAACATAAAATATTATTTTTGCTTTATTATTACTTTGTTTGTTTGTTTTTTTTTGTTACTCAGTGATATCCATGTCAACTTTGATTCATGCGATTTGTGAATTGCTTAAAAAGGGATTAGTCATAAACCAATTAGGTCCGCACACCTTTCTTACTGAGACCATCTTGTTTTATATAATGGGTTGAATTTTCATCTGTGTGATTTATAATTCTAAAATATAATAGGACTGAATGATTTGATAAGCCATTTTTTAATACTTAAGACTTTATTGATTACCACTTTATTAAAGCCATATATGTGTAAACATGCATACATTTATTATTCTTTTAGTGATCCTTGAACAAGAATGACAGCAGCAGAGAGCCTTCGCTCAGGTTCTTGTTGTTATGGTTTGCCTCTGCCTTTGCATTCATCTGGCCCATGACCCTGACCATGCTCTCCTTTGCAAGGACCTCTGTCTTCCTTTGGCCCATGACAAGGTCCCCTCTCATTTCCTTGACCTTTGCCTTTATTCTGGCTACACCCTTCGTCCTCAACACACTTCAGCAGAAATATACATGAGATACATAGGATGTTATTGTTTAACATGCATATCATCTGTTGACAAGCATGTTATTAGCACATGCAGAAAAAGAAGTTTAGCTTTACCTGAGGTTTACCTTTCCCTGTGGAAAGAGGAAAGAATGAATTAAATACAGAATTAGAAAAATATTACAAGTAAAAATATCAAATATTCAAAGTAGAGAGTGAGAGATGCACATACCTGAATCTTGATCTGACATTTTCTCAGGAATAAAACAACTGAAACTGCGAGAAAAGAAAACAGTAAAACTAAAAGAATGAAGTACACTTTTTTTAAATCGCATAACTCAACAGTTTTCACATATTTTCAATAATATATAAATACGATTCAATATTTGAAACTTTCTCAAGTTGAATCGTTGTATCATGACTGACCTGTTGGCTTCGAAAGTCTACCTCTGAACAAGCTGTCTGCTCTCTCTAATTTAAGATGTAACCCCACCCTGCCGTATATGAACAGGTACAGGCTAGAACAACTTGTTAAGCAGGAAGAGAAGAGATAAATGTTAAATGCAAAGAAAGACAAACATATTTTTCACATTTTAATTCTATAAGTATGGTCCCAGTAAATCTGATCAATTCTTGGTATTGTTGGGATGATCAAGCCAAAGCTGGACTAATGTATGACTTTCACATGCTTTCTGTGTCATCTGATGCTCTCAGAATTGCATAGTTTTATTACAATGGTTCTCTGTTTGCCCTACGTTAAAACCTCAACATTTTGATAGTATTGGGTTCAATATAAGTGTGCTATGTAAAATATGTATAGCAGTCATATGACAACCGAGAATCACAGGAAAATCATACAAGGATTATTTTGTCTTATAACAATCACATGACATTCATATGAACATACAATTTGACTCACAGATCGGACCTATTTTTTTCCACTACAGTCATACAACACATTTTATTTGTGAGCACAACTACACAGCTTTAAAATCCACCATACATATCTATCAAAGCCGTGCTAAATTCATAGACCATTAAACCTCACAGGTTGTGTGTTAAAGAGGTTTTTGAAAGGCAAAGCGCTTTTGAAAACAAATTCTGACAACAATGCTCATACACTTCTGTGGAAAGGTTCCTTCCGTCCCTGATCAATTTCTGACAGTTTTTGCACGTTTGTCACGGTCATCCATTTCAGATCAAGCAAATCTAAATATTATACAAAGATAAAACACAAGTAAACGTAAAATGCAGTTTTCAGTGCCAGTTGCATTTATTAAGAGGGAAAAAAAACAACATCTGAACCTTAAGTAATTGCCCCCTAAACCTGGTTGAACCAACTTTTGCAGCAATAACTGCAGTCAAAGCGTTTGCGATAAGAGGGTTAGGGTTATGGTTGGCCCACTCTTCTCTGCAGAATTGTTTAAGATCCACCAGATTGGATGGTTTTTGGGCATGAACAGCATTTTTAAGCCACAGCATCTCAAAAGGGTTCAGGTCGGGACTTTGACTAGGCTACTCCAAAACCATCATTTTATTATTTTTAGACTTTCAAAAGTGGACTTGCTGGTGTGCTTCAGATCATTGTCTTGTTGTAGAGCCTAGGTGCGTTTCAGCTTGAGGTCCCGATTTAATGGACAAACATTCTTCGCCAGGATTTCTTGGCAGCGAGCAGAATTCATGTAACCATAAATCGTGACAAGTTGCCCAGGTCCTGAAACAGCACAGCAGGCCCAGATCATCACACTTCCACGACCATGTTTCACTGTTGGCACAGTGTTCTTTTTATCAAATGCAGTGTTGCGTTTGCTCCAGATGTAAAAGGATGCATTTCTCCCAAAAAGTTCAACTTTAGTTTCATCAGTCCAGAGGACATTATCCCAAAAACCTTTGAGGATGATCAAGATGATTCTTGGCAAGAGTGAGTCCATGCCTTGATATTCTTTTTTTGTCAACAGTGGCTTTCACCTCCTTTATTACTTCTCTGGTTAGTCTGCGCCGTGCTCTTGGAGTAATTTTGGTAGGTCAGCCACTCCTGGGAAGGGTCACCACTGTGCCATGCCGTCTCCATTTATGAATAATGGCTCTGACAGTGGTCTGCTGGAGCCCTAAAGATTTACCAATGACTTGGTATCCTTTCCCAAACTGAGACATCTCTATAATCTTTTTTTTCTTGTTTGCTCTTGAAGTTCACTGGACTGCAGTACGGTGAAGTGTGTTCAGTATGGCCTACCTCACCTTGTCAGACAGGTTTTAGGTAGGGATCTCCTGATTGGAAATGTCTATCAGCAATCAGGCCTGGTTGTGGCCATGAAATTGAACTCAGTTTTTCCCCAATAATAGGATTAATCACAAATACTTCACTTTTTAACAAGGGGGAAATTACTTTTTCATAGAGGTTCATATAGGTTTGGATAGGATTTTTCTCTTAACAAAATCACGACCGGAAAAGTTCACTTTTGAATACTTGGGTTATCTTTGTGTTTAAATTGGTTTGATGATCTGAAAAAGGTAAGTGTCACAAAGGTACAAAAAGTGAAAAATCAGTAAGGGAGCAAAACTTTGGCAGAGCACTGTAACTGGTTGAACAAGGTATGTCAGTTTCTGCAGACACACCTACAAAGTTACCTCTGAGTGGAATAAAACATGTGTTTGTATTTGTCAACTGAGTATCACTTCATGAGACCTGAGGTCCTACATGACTCATTTACACGTAAAGATGAAATTTTTAAATGATTAAATGGTCAAAGTAATAAATTTACAAAACATACAAACAGCAAATTAAATATTGTATGAATGACAGGGGCAGGACAGTAGCACAATGGTTACCACATCTGCCTCACAACAAGAAGGCCTGGGTTTGATTCCTGGGCTCGGGTGTTTCTGTGTGAAGTTTGAATGTTGTCCCCATGCTTGTATGTGTTTCCTATGTGTGCTCTGGTTTCTTCCCACAGTCCAAAAAAATGCACAGTAGGCTAATTGCTTTGCTTTTGCTATTCTGTTTTAATCCTGCAATGGAAATGTATTGCCATTACATTTAACCCAAGAAAGTCAGCACACAGACACACACACACACACACACACACATCAGTGGGCTGCAACACTCACTGGACAGCCCAGAGAGCAGTTGGGGGTTAGGTTTCCTGCTCAAGGGCACTTCAGCCAGAAAGGTGGAGGAAGGGAAGGTGCACTTTTTCTGTTGTTTTGAGAATCAAACCAGTGACATTTCAGTACCAATGCCATGTCTCCAACCATTAGACTGCTGCTGCCTTCTGCTATGGCTACCCAGATCACCCCTAGCTGTGAATGGTTGTATGTGTGTTGCCCTGGAATTGCCTGGCAAGCAGTTCAGGGTGTGGCTTAGAAAACGAATGAAATGAATGAATAACAGGTTTTGTATCTATTCAAAAGCTATTAGATCCATGCTTATAATAAAACTAGCAGAGAAACTTTTTTATACAATACATGCATAGAAAGTGTGAAAATTATTTATACTGTGCATGTGTAACCATATGTAAAGAAAACAGAACTGTGTGGAAGAAACCAAACAGAAGACAGGAGAGCATGCAACTTCACACAGACTGCAATCAACGATCAAGTTGAAACACAAAAGCCTCTTGCTTTGAGGTGACTGCATGAACCACTGTACCACCCCGTGAAAATTAATTTTCAGTTTTTGCCTTTAGGGTAGAGGAGAGGCTTCCTTTCTACAGCTTGTTGGACATGAACTGATGAATGAAAGATCAGTGCAGTTTCCATGAGATAGACATTAATTTATTCCTGACAAGTATGTTGTTAATTTTGTGTCACTTCTCCGTGAACATGGACTACTCCAAACATAAGTAGAATCGTCCAGACTTCTAAATCATTCATTTCATACTGCATTAGGGTCAAAGGAGTCCATCCCAGGCAAACAGATTTACTAATGCTGACCGTGACTGTAGAGAAATGCTGGGTTTACTAAGGTAGGTAACGAGACACTGGTGAGTCAGTTGACACGGTCACAAAGGAGACTTTCATAGTTAAAGTTATTTAAAAAGAAATTTAAACACTGATCATTTTTTATTCAAACCCAGTGAGCGTCTCCCATGGCGATGGTGGCAAGGAGAGAGAGAGAGAGAGAGCGCGCGCGCGAGAGAGAGAGAGAGAGAGAGAGAGAGAGAGCGAGAGACTCGTAGTAGTGTAATGGAAATAGAATATTTTATTATTGCTGAGTGCAGCAGGGGACTCCGGCATGACTGTTTATGGCAGAATAACTAAAAGAGGGAGAACCATAAGGAAGACAAACATGAGGACACCCTGTAGCATTGGGGCAATCAGCCACCCCACTGTCAAACGGATCTGGGTGAGCATGTAGTGTGGGGGAGCAACAGCATCCCCGCATCACAGTTTACCAAAACTTTCTCTGACTGAGACCCCCAGATCTGCACCTTTATATAATAAAAGGCTTTTAACAAAATGCTCCACTAAACAAGTTTTCAGCCTCGTGTTAAAAACACAGACTGTGTCTGAGTCCCGAATATTAACTGGAAGGTTATTTCATAAATGTGAGGCTTTGTAAGAGAAGCTCCGCCCCCTGCCCGTCTTCATTATTCCAGGTATCACTAAGCATCCTTCACCTTTTGATCTAAGGGGCGTGTCAGACAAGAAATTACAAGTAGGATAATGTGGCGGAAGACCATTTAGTGCTTTATAGGAGAAAAGTAGTATTTTATATTCGATGTGAAATGTAACTGGGAGAGAGTGCAGTGAAAATAAGGTCGGGGTGATATGCGCGCGTCTTCTGGTTCTAATACAGTGCTTCTCAATTATTTTCTGTGGCCCCCACTCTATCTTTATTAAAATTAAAAACAAAAAAAGAAAGAAATATAGTTCAACTTAAAAAAAAAAAAAAATCATAGTTCAAAACTTAATTAACTTCTTTTTTTTTTACTTTCAGCTGTTCCCTTCAGGGGTCGCCACAGTGAGTCATCTGCCTCCATGTCACTCTGTCCTCTGCATCTTCTTCTCTGACACCTTCTACCTTCATGTCTTCCTTCACCACATCTGTAAATCTTGTCTTTGGTCTTCCTCTGGAATATATTCACTATCCCTCCTCTGTATACGTCCAAACCATCTCAAGCTAGCCTCTCTGACTTTGTCTGCAAAACCTCTTACATGTGCTGTCCCTCTGATGGACTCATTCCTGAGCCTATCCATCCTCATTACGCCCAAAGAGAACCTCAACATTTTCATATCTGCTTCCTCCAGCTCTTCCTCCTGTCTTTTCATCAGTACCACTGTTTCTAAACCAGACAACATCGCTGGCCTCATCACCGTCTTGTACATTTTTCCTTTCATTCTTGCTGATACCTTCCTATCACACATCACACCAGACACTTTTCTCCAACCATTCCAACCTGCCTGCACATGCTTCTTCACCTCTTTTCCACAGTCTCCATTGCTCTGGATTGTTGAGCCTAAGTATTTAAAATCCTCCACCTTTATCTCTGCTCCCTGTAACCTCACCCTTCCTTTTGGGTCCTCGTCGTTCACACACATGTATTCTGTCCTACTGAGGCTAACCTTCATTTCTCTAGATTTTCTGGCACTTGTTCTCTGCTCTCACTACACATCACAATGTCATCTGCAAACATCATAGTCCATGGGGATTCTTGTCTAACCTCGTCTGTCAGCCTGTCCAATCACCATAGCAAACAAGAAGGGGCTCAGAGCTGACCCTTCATGCAGTCCCACCTCCACCTTGAACTCTTCTGTCACACTGACAGCACACCTCATCACTATTTCTCATAGATGTCCTGCACCACTCTAACATACTTCTCTGCCACTCCAGACTTCCTCATGCAATAGTACACAGTTCCTCTATCAGCACCCAATCATACGCTTTTTCCAGATCCACAGAGGCACAATGCAGCTCTCTCTGACCTTCTCTGTACTTCTCTATTAACATCCTCAAAGCAAACACTGCATCTGTGGTGCTCTTTCTTGGCAAGAAACCAAACTGTTGTTCACAAATGCTAACCTCTGCCCTTAGTCTCGCTCCTACTATTCTTTCTCATAACTTCATTGTGTGGCTCATCAACTTTATCCCTCTGGGGTTGCCACAACTCTGCACATCTCCCATGTTCTTAAAAAATGGGCACCAGAACACTTCTCCTCCATTCCACTGGCATCCTCTCACTCTCTAAGACCTTATTGAATATTCTTGTCAGAAAATCTACTGCTACCTCTCCTCGACACTTCCATACCTCCACGGGTATGTCATCAGGACCAACTACCGTTCCACTGTTCATCCTCTTCAATGCCCTCCTCACTTAACCCTTATTAATCTTTACTACTTCCTGGTCCTCAACAATCTCCTCTTCTCCTCTATTTTCTCTGTTGCCTGCACCAACATGTCCATTGGTGTCTGCACCAATGACCACGCTTTCACTTTTGGGTGTACTCTGCATCGCATCACTTCATCTAACTCACTCCAGAATCTCTCCTTCTCTTTTAGCTCACATCCTGCCTGTGGGCATAAGCACTAACAACATTGAACATCACACCTTCAATTTCTAACTTGAGACTCATCACTCTGTCTGACAGTCTTTTCACTTCTAGAACATTCCTGACAAACCCCTCCTTCAAGATGCCTCCTCCTCCATTGATAAAACAGCTTAAACCCTGCTCCTAAGCTTTTAGCCTTGCTACCTTTCGACCTGGTCTCCTGAACACACAGTATGCCCATCTTCCTCCTCTGCATCATGTCAGCCAGCTCTCTACCTTTTCCTGTCATAGTTCCAACATTCAAAGTCCCTACTTTCAGTCCTAGACTCAATGCCATAGTTCCAACATTCAAAGTCCCTACTTTCAGTCCTAGACTCAATGCCTTTCCTCTTCTCTCTCTGCCTACGGACACGCCTCCCGCCTGTTCTTCTTCGACATCTTCGACCAACAGTAGTCCAATTTCCACCAGCACCCTGTTGGTCAACAGCACTGATGGCGGTCGTTGTTAACCCGGGCCTCGACCGATCCAGTATGAAATTTGTATTTACGGTTTGCATTTTGTATTCTGGCAAAAGTTTTACCGCCGGATGCCCTTCCTGTCGCAACCCTCTGCATTTATTTGGGCTTGGGACCGGCATGAGGGCGGGCACTTGTTTGTGCCCCCCCCACACACACACACACACACACAGCTGCATTTAATGCTTCCTTCTAGTGGGTGTCTGATAAACATTTTTAACCACTAATGTGCAAATTCAGTACAGAAGTTTTTCTTAATCATGACTACATTTTACTACATTAATATTGTATTAATGAGTAAAACTGTCTGTAGAATAAGTTTAAGAAGCATATTTTAGCACATGTAAATAGATACATAATATTTTACTGCCGGCTGTTCATTCGCGCATGTGGGTTTAACTTCCAGGTACAGAACTCGCGAATAATCTCAATTCGTGGAAAGGCCCGGAATTGTACCCCGACCAATGTCAAGGGCCTGCTGTATTATCAATATGAGGAGTAGAATGTACATGTGTGGCAATGGATGATGTTGATATGTGGAAGAGTTGAGCTATAATATATGGAATACATTTATTAAATACCATAGAACACAACTTGAAGAACCCTTTATATCACTGTATTTAGATATTATGCATCATATCACACAGACAGATTTAGTTTGTGGTGATTTTTTTAAGATTGTTATTTATATTTTTTGATGAAAAATGAAGAACCTTCACTCGTGGCAGTGTGGGAAATATCCCACACTCTAATTTTGCCATATCCCCAATGTTCCTGGACCAGAGGGGGTCATCGAGCCCAGTGGAGAGTAAACCGTATAAAATCTCTGTGAGCTTGGATTTAAAAATAAATAAATACAAAAACAACTCTCAGCTGTTTTGGCAACAAGAAACAATGATGGAGTGATTTCTGAATATGATAATATGGTCACTGCACACAGTTTTATGTCTGGAGACTTCTTAGTGAACTTTCACCTTCAGAGAATTTTTCTTAATGCTCTGAATCTTTTTAAAATAAACTTCATCTACAATTTACAAGTTATGTGTCAACACTAGAAGGTATACTACTCGGGTTGCACTGTGAAATCTGACAATGCACAAGCTGAGCTTGTGACTTCATCTACTGTGTTCATCTACTGCCTTAATACTCATAAAACATAAAATATTATTTTTGCTTTATTATTACTTTGTTTGTTTGTTTTTTTTTGTTACTCAGTGATATCCATGTCAACTTTGATTCATGCGATTTGTGAATTGCTTAAAAAGGGATTAGTCATAAACCAATTAGGTCCGCACACCTTTCTTACTGAGACCATCTTGTTTTATATAATGGGTTGAATTTTCATCTGTGTGATTTATAATTCTAAAATATAATAGGACTGAATGATTTGATAAGCCCTTTTTAATACTTAAGACTTTATTGATTACCACTTTATTAAAGCCATATATGTGTAAACATGCATACATTTATTATTCTTTTAGTGATCCTTGAACAAGAATGACAGCAGCAGAGAGCCTTCGCTCAGGTTCTTGTTGTTATGGTTTGCCTCTGCCTTTGCATTCATCTGGCCCATGACCCTGACCATGCTCTCCTTTGCAAGGACCTCTGTCTTCCTTTGGCCCATGACAAGGTCCCCTCTCATTTCCTTGACCTTTGCCTTTATTCTGGCTACACCCTTCGTCCTCAACACACTTCAGCAGAAATATACATGAGATACATAGGATGTTATTGTTTAACATGCATATCATCTGTTGACAAGCATGTTATTAGCACATGCAGAAAAAGAAGTTTAGCTTTACCTGAGGTTTACCTTTCCCTGTGGAAAGAGGAAAGAATGAATTAAATACAGAATTAGAAAAATATTACAAGTAAAAATATCAAATATTCAAAGTAGAGAGTGAGAGATGCACATACCTGAATCTTGATCTGACATTTTTCTCAGGAATAAAACAACTGAAACTGCGAGAAAAGAAAACAGTAAAACTAAAAGAATGAAGTACACTTTTTTTAAATCGCATAACTCAACAGTTTTCACATATTTTCAATAATATATAAATACGATTCAATATTTGAAACTTTCTCAAGTTGAATCGTTGTATCATGACTGACCTGTTGGCTTCGAAAGTCTACCTCTGAACAAGCTGTCTGCTCTCTCTAATTTAAGATGTAACCCCACCCTGCCGTATATGAACAGGTACAGGCTAGAACAACTTGTTAAGCAGGAAGAGAAGAGATAAATGTTAAATGCAAAGAAAAACAAACATATTTTTCACATTTTAATTCTATAAGTATGGTCCCAGTAAATCTGATCAATTCTTGGTATTGTTGGGATGATCAAGCCAAAGCTGGACTAATGTATGACTTTCACATGCTTTCTGTGTCATCTGATGCTCTCAGAATTGCATAGTTTTATTACAATGGTTCTCTGTTTGCCCTACGTTAAAACCTCAACATTTTGATAGTATTGGGTTCAATATAAGTGTGCCATGTAACATATGTATAGCAGTCATATGACAACCGAGAATCACAGGAAAATCATACAAGGATTATTTTGTCTTATAACAATCACATGACATTCATATGAACATACAATTTGACTCACAGATCGGACCTATTTTTTTCCACTACAGTCATACAACACATTTTATTTGTGAGCACAACTACACAGCTTTAAAATCCACCATACATATCTATCAAAGCCGTGCTAAATTCATAGACCATTAAACCTCACAGGTTGTGTGTTAAAGAGGTTTTTGAAAGGCAAAGCGCTTTTGAAAACAAATTCTGACAACAATGCTCATACACTTCTGTGGAAAGGTTCCTTCTGTCCCTGATCAATTTCTGACAGTTTTTGCACGTTTGTCACGGTCATCCATTTCAGATCAAGCAAA
This sequence comes from Plotosus lineatus, assembly GCA_024760905.1. Taxonomy (NCBI): domain Eukaryota; kingdom Metazoa; phylum Chordata; class Actinopteri; order Siluriformes; family Plotosidae; genus Plotosus; species Plotosus lineatus. Next base: position 36,263,104 of record CM045732.1, on the reverse strand, counting down.
TCTAAATATTATACAAAGATAAAACACAAGTAAACGTAAAATGCAGTTTTCAGTGCCAGTTGCATTTATTAAGAGGGAAAAAAAACAACATCTGAACCTTAAGTAATTGCCCCCTAAACCTGGTTGAACCAACTTTTGCAGCAATAACTGCAGTCAAAGCGTTTGCGATAAGAGGGTTAGGGTTATGGTTGGCCCACTCTTCTCTGCAGAATTGTTTAAGATAAGATAAGATAAGATAAGATACAGCTTTATTAATCTCACAATGGAGAAATTCACTGTTACAGGCTCTTGAGGTACTATCAGTAGGGGGTGCAAAAATAGATACAAGTACGAACATACACACATACATATATATTATATAAGTAAATAAATAAATAGATACATAAATAGTATAAATTACTAAACAATAAAAGAAAAGAAAAGAATGGAGCAACTTTATAGACTGGCCTATATTAAAGTGTAATGTATCTGAGTGCAGAGTAGATGGGTTGATATGGTTCACAGTCAGTGGGGTAGATGTGGTTGATTAAAGTGCGCGGGGTTTTTATTGCACATAACCGGTATTTTCACAGACAGTTACAAAGTGGCGTTGTACAGTCTGACAGCGGTGGGAATGACCGACCTGCGGTAGCGCTCCTTCCTGCACTGAGGATGCCTCAGTCGTACACTGAAGGAGCTGCTTAGCTCCTCGACAGTCTGGTGCAGTGGGTGAGAGCTGTTGGACAGGATGGATGTGAGCTTTGCTACCATCCTCCTCTCACTCACCTCCTCCACAGAGTCCAGTGGGCAGCCGAGGACAGAGCTGGCCCTCCTGACCAGCTTGTTCAGTCTCTTTCTGTCCCGCTCTGTGCTGCCCGGGGCCCAGCAGATGGCAGCGTAGAGGATTGCAGAGGCTACCACAGAGTCATAAAATGTCCTGAGCAGAGGTCTGCATATGCCGAAGGACCTGAGTCTCCTCAGAAGGTGGAGGCGACTCTGGCCCTTCTTGTACAGGGCGTTGGTGTTGTGGGACCAGTCCAGTTTATTGTTAAGGTGAACACCCAGGTACTTGAAACTGTCCACTGTCTCAATGTCCTGTCCCTGGATGTTCACTAGTAAATGTGTGTGTGTGTGTGTTTGAGTGCTTCTCCTGAAGTCGACCACCATCTCCTTCGTCTTCCTAGTGTTCAAGCACAGGTGGTTGCGCTCACACCAGTCCACGAAGTCGACGATGACCGACCGGTACTCCAGCTCGTTCCCTTCTGACACACGGCCCACGATGGCGGAGTCGTCCGAGAACTTCTGGAGGTGGCAGCTGTTTGTGTTATATATGAAGTCCGAGGTATAGATGTTAAAAGGAAGGGTGAGAGGACGGTGCCCTGCGGTGCCCCCGTGCTACAGACTACCACCTTTGACTTACAGCCGCGCAGCCGCACGTACTGTGGACGGTTAGTAAGGTAGTCAATAATCCAGGCAGCAAGATGCCCGTCCACTCCCACGTCCTCCAGCTTCCCCCGCAGGCGCGCTGGCCTGATGGTGTTGAAGGCGCTGGAGAAGTCAAAGAACATGACCCTCACAGCGCTGCCGGCGATCTCCAGGTGGGTGAGTGCCCGCTGCAGAAGGTAGATGACGGCGTCTTCTACTCCGATGTTGACCACCAGATTGGATGGTTTTTGGGCATGAACAGCATTTTTAAGCCACAGCATCTCAAAAGGGTTCAGGTCGGGACTTTGACTAGGCTACTCCAAAACCATCATTTTATTATTTTTAGACTTTCAAAAGTGGACTTGCTGGTGTGCTTCAGATCATTGTCTTGTTGTAGAGCCTAGGTGCGTTTCAGCTTGAGGTCCCGATTTAATGGACAAACATTCTTCGCCAGGATTTCTTGGCAGCGAGCAGAATTCATGTAACCATAAATCGTGACAAGTTGCCCAGGTCCTGAAACAGCACAGCAGGTCCAGATCATCACACTTCCACGACCATGTTTCACTGTTGGCACAGTGTTCTTTTTATCAAATGCAGTGTTGCGTTTGCTCCAGATGTAAAAGGATGCATTTCTCCCAAAAAGTTCAACTTTAGTTTCATCAGTCCAGAGGACATTATCCCAAAAACCTTTGAGGATGATCAAGATGATTCTTGGCAAGAGTGAGTCCATGCCTTGATATTCTTTTTTTGTCAACAGTGGCTTTCACCTCCTTTATTACTTCTCTGGTTAGTCTGCGCCGTGCTCTTGGAGTAATTTTGGTAGGTCAGCCACTCCTGGGAAGGGTCACCACTGTGCCATGCCGTCTCCATTTATGAATAATGGCTCTGACAGTGGTCTGCTGGAGCCCTAAAGATTTACCAATGACTTGGTATCCTTTCCCAAACTGAGACATCTCTATAATCTTTTTTTTCTTGTTTGCTCTTGAAGTTCACTGGACTGCAGTACGGTGAAGTGTGTTCAGTATGGCCTACCTCACCTTGTCAGACAGATTTTAGGTAGGGATCTCCTGATTGGAAATGTCTATCAGCAATCAGGCCTGGTTGTGGCCATGAAATTGAACTCAGTTTTTCCCCAATAATAGGATTAATCACAAATACTTCACTTTTTAACAAGGGGGAAATTACTTTTTCATAGAGGTTCATATAGGTTTGGATAGGATTTTTCTCTTAACAAAATCACAACAGGAAAACTTCACTTTTTGAATACTTGGGTTATCTTTGTGTTTAAATTGGTTTGATGATCTGAAAAAAGGTAAGTGTCACAAAGGTACAAAAAAGTGAAAAAATCAGTAAGGGAGCAAAAACTTTGGCAGAGCACTGTAACTGGTTGAACAAGGTATGTCAGTTTCTGCAGACACACCTACAAAGTTACCTCTGAGTGGAATAAAACATGTGTTTGTATTTGTCAACTGAGTATCACTTCATGAGACCTGAGGTCCTACATGACTCATTTACACGTAAAGATGAAATTTTTAAATGATTAAATGGTCAAAGTAATAAATTTACAAAACATACAAACAGCAAATTAAATATTGTATGAATGATTCAAAACAAACCCCTAAGACACGAGACAACACAGGAATCAGTCTCCCTTGCCTGGACGCGGGTCACCGGGGTTCCCTCCTGGAGCCAGGCCCAGGGGAGGGGCTCGAAGGCGAGCGCCTGGTGGTCGGGCTTATGCCCATGGAGCCTGGCCGGGCCCAGCCCGAAAAGGAGACATGGGTCCGCCCTCCCACGGACCCACCACCCGTGGGAGGAGTTTTAGTTTTAGGGGTCGGGTGCAGTGTGAGTTGGGTGGCAGCCAAAGGCATGGGTTCTGTCGGACTGATCCTCGGCTACTTACTCTGACCTTCGGGACATGGAATGTCACCTCTCTGGCGGGAAAGGAGCCTGATTTGGTGCGTGAGGTGGAGAGATACCGACTAGATATAGTCGGGCTCACCTCAACGCATAGCTTGGGCTCTGGAACCATCCATCTCGAAAGAGGCTGGACCTTCTTCTATTCTGGAGTTGCTCATGGGGAGAGGCGGCGAGCCGGTGTGGGTATTCTTGTTGCCCCCCGTCTCGGTGCCCAAATGTTGGGGTTCTCCCCGGTTGACGAAAGGGTAGCTTCCCTCCGTCTTCGGGTGGGGGAACGGGTCCTGACTGTTATTTGTGCTTATGCACCAAATGACAGTTCAGAATACCCACCCTTTTTGGAGTCTTTGGGGGGGGGTGTTGGAGAACGCTCCATCGGGAGACTCGCTTGTTGTCTTGGGAGACTTCAACGCCCATCTGGGCAACAATAGTGTGACCTGGAAGGGTGTGATCGGTAGGTCCGGCCTCTCCAGTCTGAATCCGAATGGTGTTTCGTTGTTGGACTTCTGTGCTCATCAAAGTTTGGCTATCACGAACACCATGTTCGAACATAAGGGTGTCCATAAGTGCACTTGGCACCAGGACACCCTGGGTCGCAGTTCGATGATTGACTTTGTAGTCGTGTCATCGGACATGCGACCATATGTTCTGGACACTCGGGTGAAGAGAGGAGCTGAGCTGTCTACCGATCACTACCTGGTGGTGAGTTGGCTTCGGTGGTGTGAGAGGTTGCCTTCCAGACCTGGAAGGCCCAAGCGTGTAATCAGGGTCTGTTGGGAATGTTTGGCGGAGTCCCCTGTCCAAGAAGCCTTTAACTCCCACCTCCGGCACAGCTACAACCACGTTCCGGAGGAGGCGGGGGACATGGAATACGAATGGGCCATGTTTCGTGCTCCATTGCTGAGGCGGCAGCCCATAGCTGTGGCTGTAAGGTCGTCGGTGCTTGTCGTGGCGGTAATCCCCGAACCCGGTGGTAGACACCTGCGGTGAAGGGGGCCGTCCAGCTGAAGGAGGAGGCTTATCGGGTTTTATTAGCCTGTGGGACTCCTGAGGCAGCAAACGGGTACCGGCAGGCCAAACGTGCTGCAGCCGAGGCTGTCGCAGATGCAAAATCTCGGGCGTGGGAGGAGTTCGGTGAGGGCCTGGAGAGTGATTATCGGTTGGCCTCAAAAAGGTTCTGGGCCACCATCCAACGCCTCAGGAGGGGGAAGCAGTTCTTCACAAACACTGTTTACGGTGGAGGTGGGGAGCTGCTTACCTTGACTGGGGATGTTGTTGAGAGGTGGAGGGAATACCTTAAGGACCTTCTCAATCCCACCAACCTCCGTGGAAGAGGAAGACCCTGGGGGTTCGGGTGAGGGTCCGCCCATCACTGGAGTGGAGGTCACCGAGGTTGTCAAAAAGCTCCTCGGTGGTCGAGCTCCGGGGTTGGACGAGATCCGCCCGGAATATCTCAGGGCTCTGGATGTTGTAGGACTGTCTTGGTTGACACGTCTCTGCAACATCGTGTGGTCATCGGGGGCTGTACCTCTGGATTGGGAAACTGGGGTGGTGGTCCCAATTTTTAAGAAGGGGGACCGGAGGGTGTGTTCCAATTATCGGGGAATTACACTCCTCAGCCTCCCTGGGAAAGTCTATGCAGGGGTACTAGAGAGGAGGATCCGACCGATAGTCGAACCTCGGATTCAGGAGGAACAATGTGGTTTTCATCCTGGCCGCAGCACTCTTGACCAACTCTATACGCTCCACAGGATTCTGGAGGGGGCATGGGAGTTTGCCCAATCTGTCCACATGTGCTTTGTGGATTTGGAGAAGGCTTTCGACCGTGTCCCTCGAAAGATCTTGTGGGGCGTGCTCCGAGAATACGGCGTTCCGGATCCGTTGCTACGAGCTATTCGGTCGCTGTATCACCGGAGCCAGAGTTTGGTCCGTATTGGTAACAGCAGGTCGGATTCGTTTCCAGTGGGAGTTGGAGTCCGCCAAGGCTGCCCTTTGTCACCGATTCTGTTCATAATTTTTCTGGACAGAATTTCTAGGCGCAGTCGAGGTGATGAGGGGTTCTGGTTTGGTGGCCATCAGATATCGTCTCTGCTTTTTGCGGATGATGTTGTCCTTTTGGCTTCATCAAGTCGGGCCCTCCAGCTCTCATTGGAGCGATTCGCAGCTGAGTGCGAAGCAGCCGGGATGAAGATCAGTACCTCCAAGTCCGAGGCCATGGTTCTCAGTCGGACAATGGTGGAATGCACCCTCCGGGTCGGGAATGAGGTCCTGCCCCAAGTGGAGGAGTTTAAGTATCTTGGGGTCTTGTTTACGAGTGAGGGAAGGATGAAGCGAGAGATCGACAGACGGCTCGCTGCAGCCTCTGCTGTTAAGCGGTACCTGTACCGGTCCGTCGTGGTGAAAAAGGAGCTGAGCCGCAAGGCGAAGCTCTCAATTTACCAGTCGATCTACGTTCCAACCCTCACCTATGGTCACGAGCTTTGGGTAATGACCGAAAGAACAAGATCATGGATACAAGCGGCTGAAATGAGCTTCCTTCGCCGGGTGGCAGGGTTCTCCCTTAGAGATAGGGTGAGAAGCTCCGCCATCCGGGGAGAGCTCGGAGTAGATCCGCTGCTCCTCTGCATTGAGAGGGGCCAGTTGAGGTGGCTCGGGCATCTGGTCAGAATGCCCCCCGGACGCCTCCCTGGTGTGGTGTTTCGGGCATGTCCAACCGGGAAGAGACCCCGGGGTCGACCTAGAACACGCTGGAGGGACTATGTCTCTCGGCTTGTCTGGGACCGCCTCGGTGTCCCCCCGGGAGAGTTGGAGGAAGTAGCTCGGGAGAGGGATGTCTGGACCTCTTTGCTAAGGTTGCTGCCCCCGCGACCCGACCCTGGACTAAGCGGATGATGATGATGATGATGATGATGATGATGATGATGATGATGATGATGATGATGATGATGATGATGATGAATGACAGGGGCAGGACAGTAGCACAATGGTTACCACATCTGCCTCACAACAAGAAGGCCTGGGTTTGATTCCTGGGCTCGGGTGTTTCTGTGTGAAGTTTGAATGTTGTCCCCATGCTTGTATGTGTTTCCTATGTGTGCTCTGGTTTTTATTTATTGCCATTACATTTAACCCAAGAAAGTCAGCACACAGACACACACACACACATCAGTGGGCTGCAACACTCACTGGACCGCCCAGAGAGCAGTTGGGGGTTAGGTTTCCTGCTCAAGGGCACTTCAGCCAGAAAGGTGGAGGAAGGGAAGGTGCACTTTTTCTGTTGTTTTGAGAATCAAACCAGTGACATTTCAGTACCAATGCCATGTCTCCAACCATTAGACTGCTGCTGCCTTCTGCTATGGCTACCCAGATCACCCCTAGCTGTGAATGGTTGTATGTGTGTTGCCCTGGAATTGCCTGGCAAGCAGTTCAGGGTGTGGCTTAGAAAACGAATGAAATGAATGAATAACAGGCTTTGTATCTATTCAAAGGCTATTAGATCCATGCTTATAATAAAACTAGCAGAGAAACTTTTTTATACAATACATGCATAGAAAGTGTGAAAATGATTTATACTGTGCATGTGTAACCATTTGTAAGCTTATGCTCCAACACTCTGCTCTTCAGCTGAAGTGAAGGATGCCTTCTACGAGGCGCTCGAAGCCAGAATGCAGCAGAATCCTGCATCTGTTTCTGCTCGGTGACTTTAACACACTGACAGGGGCAGATTATGACTCCTGCCCTGCTGCATTGGTCGCTTTGGCATTGGCCATCTTCTCTGTGAGGCAGCTGCAAGAGAAGTGCCGGGGGCAGAGACAACCCCTCTATTTGGCCTTCATCGACCGGACCAAGGCTTTGGATGGACTGTGTGCCCTCCTCCAGCGAATTGGATGTCCCTCCAAGCTTTTGAGCATGATCGACTCGTTCCACCAGGATATGAACGGCATTGTCCAGTTTGATGGATCATCCTCAGACCCTTACCCAATCAAGAACGGTGTGAAGCAGGGTCGTGTCCTCGCTCCAACCCTTTTTGGAATCTTTTTCTTCCTGCTCCTGAGCTACGCCTTCCAGGACTCGGGAGATGGCATCTTCCTCCATGCCAGGAGCGAAGGAGGCCTCTTTAACCTGGCACTTCATTGTCGTAAAGGAGTACTCAATACGTAGGACTTGTAGACTCTTCTCTTGGTGTAGGTAGTTAGCATAGAGTTGTCACAGACTCCCTCACCAGACGAGCTATCACTGTCGATGCCTTGCCGATACGGGCGTATTATTTTCTCAGAGCAAAGACCAAGGTGCGGAGCGTTCTCATCAG